>QPKB01000007.1:27079636-27415837 GCA_003546025.1 Camphora micrantha | reverse complement strand
TACTTGGTTATTATTTCTCTCTTGAAAGATTGATTAATCCAGAGTTAAGACACTTGTTTTATATATTTCTTTCTCTTGGTAAAGCTTATGCTATATTGTTTAAACATCACTTCTTAAATGGTAACAGCTCAAACATAGAATTTGGGTGGGTTAGGGGTGTTCGAGGGTTGGGTCGGACTGGGGCTAGCTAATCTAGGTCCATCATTCTTTTAAAAACACAGGCACTTATCTAGCCCAAGCCTGACATGACCATAAGTTTCTAGCTAGAGCTCAGCCCGCTATCATCATGTCAGCACAAGCCTGTCAATTTAGTCAATTGGGCAGGGCAGGCCGGGCTTTCTCTCACTTGTTTTCGGAAATAAGTCACAAAACTAAAAACAGTACTCATATGGAAGCTTGGGCCAGGCTTCAGGCTTTCTATAGATCACTTAATCCAAGCCCGGCCCAAATATTAAGTAGGCCCGAGTTTTATATACAGTCTTGAGTACGGATAGGCCTGGGCTTGGTTATACATGAAGTGTACAAAGAAATGAAGGATTTTAGGGTCCTAACTGGATTCATCAGACAAAAAATAGATTCAAATCTCAGTATCCCATGTTTTCACCATGGATCCGATCCATGAAGTAGATAAGATTCTATACCAATTGCTTTGCTTAATTTTTGCTTGTCGTTGTTTTCTCCACCCAATGGATAAGCCTTACTTTCACCATAAGGTATTAACACATCCAAACGCCACCCGAGGAATCATATATTATAGTTGTTGAAATTTATTTGGAGAGCTAAGTACAAAATATTATCTAACCATCGATCTAACATTAGTTGGTGGAGCATGTGATGCACTGCAAGGAGGAAACCACACGCTATGAATCAGCATCATGAGAATGTGATTGTCATATGAGATCTATGTGGACCATGACTGATTTCATCGAGGTGATGAATTGGATTATAAAAACGATACTGGGACTTTAGAGGAGAAATTTCCTGAGATTTATTTACTAGTAGCTAAAGGGGGTGCAAGGATTTTAGGTTGGCCAATTCATTGGGTAATGGACAAAACCGGGATTTGTGGTTACTTTATACTGTGAGGTTACTATTTTTCTTTTATGATTCTTCACTTGATCTTTAGTGAAAGCATTTGCAGGTATTCAAAGGATCCGATTTGTTGAGCGGAATTCTGATTCAGTTGAGTCTGTTGTGTTGAATGGGTAGACTTTTTCGTGTAATAGGTGTTTTGTCCATGAATTGCTAAAGGGGGAGATTGTAAGGATTTTAGGTTGCCCAATTTATTGGGTAATGGACAAAATCGGGATTCTTTAAACTTATATTTTGTTTAGGAAAGGACTGCTCAAGGAAATAGAAAGAAATTCCGGACTCTATCGATTGACAGAGGTCGCTCGAGCGAACCCTTCACAGTGGTTCCTTCGCTCGACCCATCCTATAGCTCGCTCGAGCCATCAAGGTTCTGGAATAAAATTTGAAGACAGAAAGTATTTAGCTCAAGCGAACTATATTACCGCTGGAGCGAACCCCTCATAGAACGATGATCGCTTGACTCACCTTTATGCTCGCTCGAGCTAAATGTCCTCTACGCTGAAATTCTCTCAAATAGAGAGCAGTTCGCTCGAGCGAACCCCCCTGTTCGCTCGAGCGAACCTGAGACTTCTAATTTTGGACAAATTTCTCTTCCGAGTTTCTCTATGAGGCAACTTCCTGTTCCTTAAGCCTTTGAAACACGAATTATGGATTATAAAAAGGCTTCATATCTCTCTCTCAAGGATAACACTGATCAAGAGAAAATCTGAGAGATTCATCAAGTTTCCTCCAAGGCTATTTATTCTGCTATGCTGTACTGATGTTCAAGCTTTGAATTTAATTCCATCCTCACTTCTTGAAGGTGGTTCTGTTTGAAGCTCAGTGAAGATTTGTGACGGGTTGTCAACAAGATCTGAAGCAGTCCTTAAGTTGAGTCAACAACTGGGAAAGGGTTGTAAGTGTTCTTGTATTCTTCGTTTTTCATATAGTACTTGGTTGTCTGTTGGCATAGACGATAAGGCCCATGGTTTTTTCCCGAGTAGGGTTTTCCACGTAAAAATCATGCGTCATTCTCTCTTTGTGGTTTGATTGTTTTTAATTTGGATTAGGATTAATTGTTAAACTTGTGGATTGATATTTAATAAAGATCAGGTTATTGGGACCTCTGCCTGTGTTTTGGTAGAAATATAAATTTTTCAATTGGTATCAGAGTATGTTACACTAATCTTTTGTGTGATCTATTTACTGATCTCTAATGAATATCAATAGAGAAGGAACATCTACCAACAAGCCACCTCTTTTAGATGGAACCAATTATGCTTACTGGAAAGTAAGGATGATTGCTTTTCTTAAGGCTATTAATGACCAAGTTTGGGAAATAGTTGTGGAAGGATTTACTGAACCCACTGTGGTTGTTCAAGAGCAGATCGTACCGAAACCCAAGGCCCAATGGACTGCTGATGAGAAAAATAAGTCAAATTGCATTAACAAGGCCATTCATGCTATTTATAATGGAATTACTGCAACTGAGTTCCATAGGATTTCTGCTTGCCCTACTGCAAAGGTTACCTGGGATCTTTTTCAAACTGTTCATGAAGGAACAAAAATTGTCAAGCAAACAAAACTCCAGAATTTGACAACTACCTTTGAGACAATACGCATGAAAGAATCTGAAACTTTCGATGAATTCAATACGAAACTGTTTAAGATTGCGAGTTCATCCTTTAATCTGGGAGAACCTATTCCTTGACACAAAATCGTTAAGAAAATTCTGAGGTCTCTCCCAGAACGATTTCGTCCAAAAGTAGTTGCAATCGAGGAGAATAAGGATCTGAATTCCTTGATAGTTGAAGAACTTGTTGGAAATCTGCAAACGTTTGAATCAAATTACTGTCAACAGAAAAAGGGAAAGGACATTGCCTTGATGTCCTCAAATTCAGTGGATGACCCTGAAATTTGTGATCCTGGCAGTGATATAGATGATGAACAATTTGAGGCATATCATGCAAGGAAATTGAAAAATATTTGAAAAAATAGAAAGAATTTAAACAGGAAGGATTCAGCAAATCCCAAGCCATCTTCGAAAGGAAAATTTGTTCCCAAAACTGAACAGAATCGATCAAAGGGTACAACAAAACCAATTAAATATTTTGAGTGTCAAGGATTTGGACACACTACTTCTAAGTGTGCAAATCACAGAGAAAAGAACAAAGGCAAGGCCTTAAATGTTGCTTGGGATGAGGAATCTGATGAGGATGTGTCTGAACCTGATTCACCTTCGATTGAGTCTAGAAAATTTGCTGCTTTTATGGCTCTCTCTAACATCTCTACTGTGCAGCAATCTAAGTCTGAAGATGATTTAGATATTAACCAAATTTCTAATGAAGGACAGGAGGGAGATGAAAATTATCAAAAGCTGCTTCATGAATCTCTCAGAATATCAAAAATTAGTGAGAAAAAAGCCTTGAAATTGAAGGCAATGGAGGAGAAGAACATATCTTTACAAACTTCATTGACAGACTCTCAGTCTAAGGTAAGACAATTAGAGGATTAACGAGCAATTTTGTCTAACAAATTGATTCTTGCAGTTCAAGAGATTGATCGCCTGCAACAAAAATCTCAGAAGGCTGAATCTAAATTGTTGAATTTGCAAAACGAGCTGAACTCATGCAAATGTGAAAAAGAAAATCTGGTTAGAAAATTAAGGATGGCACTTGCCGAATTGGAATCTACAAAAGCTTCAATAAACCGGATGAATACTGGATCAGTGAAGCTGAATGAAATTTTGGAAAGTCAACTGCCTCCTTCTTAAAAAACTGGACTTGGATATGTCCAAGGTGCTTCCACTTCAAAAGACAAAGGTAAAACTGTGTTTGTTCAAGGACCCACAATGACTGCACAGTCTTCTGTCTATCCAAATGCTTCATATCCAAAGAATTATTATCCAAGACATGTGTCCAAACCTAAATTTGTTCCAATTTGTCACTTTTGTGGAACTTCGGGACACATCCGACCACACTGCAATAAATTGAGAAATTATAATAGAAACCAGCCTAGAAAGAAAAATTTCTTTACTCAACAGATTAGGACCAAACCTGTCTGGGTCCGTAAATCTGATCTATGTTGTAATGTGGTCTTTACAGCACTTAGTGCTACTAATTCGGATGTGTGGTACTTGGATAGTGGCTGTTCCAGACACATGACAGGAAACAAAGCCTTGTTTACATCCTTTAAAGATTGCAATGGTGGAAGGGTCCGTTTTGGTGATGGAGGTAAGGCAAAAGTGATTGGAAAAGGAATAGTGTCCATACCAGGTATGTCTCCGGTAAATAATGTTTATTTGGTTGATGGCCTTAGAACAAATCTCTTGAGCATAAGCCAGTTATGCGATGACAAACACGAGGTTCATTTTTCGGCAAAAGAATGCATAATTGTGGACAAAAAGGGAAAAACAGTGCTTCATGGAATAAGAAATCCAGACAACTGCTATGTTGTCTCATCAGAAAATGAAATGTCTTGTAATTCTGTAATTATGAGTGACATTGAATTGTGGCATCAACGATTGGGCCATGTGAATTACAAAGGCCTGGAAAAATTGTCAACTCATGAACTGGTTCGTGGGCTTTCCAAACTCAAAAGAGCCCCAAATACTGTTTGTGGTCCCTGTCAAGTTGGAAAACAAATTAAAGCACCGCGCAAAAAGATTGATTCTCTTACCACTAAGAGACCTTTAGAATTATTGCATATGGATCTCATGGGTCCAACAAAAGTTGAGAGCATTGGTGATAAAAAAAAATGTATTTTTGATTGTTGATGATTATTCCAGACTGACATGGGTGCGTTTCTTACGTGATAAATCAGAAACTTTTTATGTTTTTAATGACTTGTGGTCCTTGTTAATTGCAGATAGAGGACAAGAATTTGGAGGCGTCTCAAGGATACGTTCCGATCATGGAACCAAATTTCAAAATTCTGATTTCTCAACTTTTTGCTCCAAACGTGGGATTAAACATGACTTTTCTGCTCCTAAAACACTACAACAGAATGGGGTAGTTGAAAGGAAAATCGAGTGGTACAAGAGATGGCACGTGTGATGTTACATAGCAAAAACATTCCACAAAGATTTTGGGCTGAAGTTATAAATACAACTGTTTATGTTATCAATGTCTATCTTCATCCCGGAACTAAAACCATCCCATATGAAATATGGACAGGAGTCAAGCCAAATATTAAATACTTCCGAACTTTTGGCAGCAAGTGTCACATCCTTCGGGATAGAGAACACTTGTCAAAATTCGACTCCAGGAGTGACGAAGGAATTTTTCTCGGTTACTCATTGTCGAGCAAAGCTTATCGAGTGTCTCATCTTAAAAATTCTGTTGTCATGGAGTCCATCAATGTGGTTGTGGATGATGCAGGAACTACTGACTATTTTTCTGATGATGAAGAATGACTGATATTTTCTCCTTCTTCTGAACGGGTTGATAAAGAAACTGAAAGCCAAGCTGAACCTGATTGAGAGAAGCCAAATGAAACAATTGCAACTGCTGGATCTGTCAGTCCTAAGAAATCTTCTTCTGAATCCAATGTACCTAATATCATCAGGCAATTTGAAGAGAAAAGCGCCCCTCCTTCAGCTGTTCATCCTTGATCCCAAAGAGGTCAAGTAATCAAAGATCATCCTCTGGACACTGTTATCGGTGAGATCTCTGCTCCTATGAAAATCAGGAAACAGGTACGTGATGAGGTAAGTCATGTATGTTACGTTTCCACTTTAGAACCGAAAAATGTTAAAGATGCTCTTATAGATGATTGTTGGATAAATGCTATGCATGATGAACTTGTTGAAATTGAAAGGGATCGTGTCTGGAAGCTTGTTCCTAGACCCACTCATATTATTGTCATCGGAACAAAATGGATTTTCAAAAATAAAACTGATGAGTCGGGTCAAGTGATTAGGAACAAAGCTTGTCTAGTAGCTCAGGGATATACTTAATTTGAAGGAATTGATTTTGATGAGACTTTTGCCTCGGTTGCTAAACTTGAATAAGTGCGTTTGTTGCTTGCCATTGCTTGTTTTTTGAATATTAAATTGTTTCAAATGGATGTCAAAAGTGCTGTTCTGAATGGTTTCTTGAATGAGGAAGTGTATGTTGAACAACCAAAAGGATTTGAAGATCCTCATTTTCCAACTTATGTTTACAAACTGAGAAAAGCTCTTTATGGTTTGAAGCAAGCACCAAGAGCCTGGTATGAGAGGTTAACAAAATTTTTGATTGAGCATAAGTTTCAGAGAGGAAGTGTTGACAAGAACTTGTTCATCAAAAGAGACAAGAACAACATCGTTATTGCACAGGTCTATGTTGATGACATCTTTTTGGATCGACCTTTCAATTTTTGTTTGAAAAGTTTGTCGAAAGTATGTCAAGTGAATTTGAAATGAGTATGGTTGGTGAGCTTTCCTTCTTCCTGGGCTTACAAATTAAGCAAACTCCCTCTGGCATTTTCATCTCTCAGCCAAAATATGCCAGAGAATTGCTGAAAAAATTTGGAATGCAATCCTCGAAATATGCTAGGACTCCGATGAGCACCACTGTTAAAATCAATCTTGATGTTGATGGATCAGATACCGATGAGAAAATGTATAAAAGCATGATAGGTAGTCTTCTCTATCTTACCGCTAGTCATCCTGACATTGCTTATAGTGTCAGAGTTTGTGCAAGATATCAGTCTAAACCAAAGTTATCTCATGTTCATGCTGTGAAAAGAATTCTCAAATACGTTTGTGGAACTGTTGAATATGGAATATGGATGTCAAAAGACACCAACACAACTATTGTTGGTTATTCTAATGCAGATTGGGCTAGATGTGTGGATGATAGAAAGAATACGTCTAGTGGATGTTTCTTTGTTGGAAATAATCTGGTTGCATGGCATAGTAAAAAGCAGAATTCGACTTCTTTGTCGATTGTTGATGCAGAATACATTGCTGCAGGAAGCTATTGCACACAACTCATTTGGATGAAACAGATGCTGCAGGATTATGGAATCGAGCAAGAAACAATGACTGTCTTCCGTGACAAATAGAGTGCTGTTGATATTTCCAAGAATCCAGTTTAACATTCTCGCACTAAACATATAGATATTAGGCATCATTTCATTCGTGATCTTGTGGAGGAGGGAACAATTGCTTTGCATCATATTTCAACTGAATCTCAATTTGCGGACATTTTCACAAAACCTCTGGATGCAACGTGTTATGAATCTCTACGGAAATCTTTAGGGATTTCTCTTATTCCCTATACTCCATAATTTTTTGTTTATTTAAGTGCACATTCACATTTTTCACATGACCATTTTTTTTTTTTTTTTGTTTTGTTGCACTGCACGGATCGTTTTCAATTCTCTCACTACTATCTCCATCTTTATCTTCGAGAGATGTCGTGGCAATAAGGTTAAACCGGAGGAAGAGGGCTACCTATGAATGTGTGTGAAAGCTTCCACTTGATTGGTAATTTTCATTTGGAGAAGGCTACCATGTTCATTAGTGTGAAAGTTACCCATGATGGTCTAACCTGTCCTTGGTTCGATTCAAAAAAAAAAAAAGGGGTCAAATAAAAAAATAAAAAAAATAATAAAAAGGAAGGAAACTATTTTGTTCAACTTTTTGTTGATGGGTGTGCTCCCTATGCAACAATTTTGTTCATCTCAAGGAGATCTAGGGGGAGGATGTCCAACACATTTTATTTAATCTTATTTTCTGATTTCTTTTATTTTTCTGGTCATATTTTTCACTTTTTCACTATATGCTTAAATTTTTAAAAATTCTACAGTGACTTGTTTTCACTGTTCATGGTGACCGAACAATGACCGCTAGAAAATTTTTGCCGCGACGCATTCAAAAGGTTCAAAACCCTTGGCAGTTCGCTCGAGCGACCACTTAAGTTCGCTCGAGCGAACCTGACGAACTTAAATCCGCCCGAGCCTCAGTTTCTCTTCTTTCTTCTTCATTCTTTCTTTCTCCTTCCGCGCGAAACCCTAACCCCTCTTTGCTCCTCTTGCTGCTATGCAATCTTCATCTCTTTCTTGTCTAGGTATTTTTTTCTTCTCCATCATCATCATCATCATCATCACAAATTTATTCTCTTGTTTCTAATCTTTATATTATCATTCCCACTTCATCATCTATCCCCATTTTTGTTTGGTATTCCCTCTTTTCATGTTGTGCATTTTCTTTTGCATTTATATTTATTCATATCCATAACTACTCTTCTTGCACACATTGCATTAAACCCATCTCATCTATTCGTTGCATTGGATACATTGGAAATAATTTTATGCCGTTGTTAATTGCTCAATTTCTATTCTTGCTCATTCTATGTTTGGAATGTGTTTGAATGGGATTTGCATTTGTGTGTTTGCATTGGTGTTTATGGATGAATGTTGTTTGATGTGGAGTTGTGATGAGAGGAGGTTGGTTGATTTATGGATATGTATGTGATTTTTGAGGAGCTTCTCTGGTGACTGTGTGGATTGAGGAGATGGGTGGAGATACCCAATTTTTTTACAGGAATTGGTGGATGCAATATGCTCACTGATTTGGACTTTTGCTTTCTATCTTGTTCGGACTCATGGCTCCAAAGAAGAGACTTCATGCTGAATCCTCTTCCTTTTCTTCTTATGATCATACTCGGTTTCCTTCTTTGGAGAAATCAAATCAGTTCTATGACCAGTTTCAATCAAGAAACATTGAATCTGAGAGAGAAATACCTGAAGAACTTCATACCAAGCGTGTGTGCAGAAGTTTGGTAAACAGAAACTGGTTCCCTCCTATGAAGTTCAACACTAAAAAGATTTACATTGACTGGATACGTGAATTCTACTTCAATTTGGAAGTGTTGGCAAATGGTTCCATAAAGACATATGTTCGAGGGAAATGGGTGAATATCTCTGTTGCTGACATCACTGACTTCATTGCCATTCCGGTGGTGGAGAACCCGGATTATCCGATTCCCGATGAACTTCAGGAGCCAATAAATTATGATGTTGTGGTCACCACCATTTGTGGTGTTGATACTCTTTGGCCGGGAGGTCTTAATCCTCATGGAAATTTGACAGAAGAATACCGGTTTCTCAACCGATTTGTTTGCCACAACCTCGAACCTAGGGGTCATACTTCTGATATTGCTTAAGGGAATGGCTACCTTCTGTATTGCATTGGGATAGGGAAAAAAGTGAATATTCCACAAGTTATCATGAATGTGTTTGTGAAGACTCTGACAGCCAAGAAGAGTTCTCTGCTACCATTTGGTGTTCTGATCACTGATTTTCTTGCCTTCAAGGAGATTCCAAAGTGGTCCAACGAGCTTACTCAAAAGGTTAAAAATCCCATAAATTCCCTCACATTGGCTCAATCCTCATCTCATATTACACCTCCTATTCAAGCTGCAGTTGTGCCTGCAGATGAGGATATGCCTGCAGGATAGGGGGAGCTACAACAACAGATTGAAAGAATAGCTCTGCTAGACGCACAAGTGCAGGGGTTGAATGTGCGAATTGATGAGGGTTTCGATGCAGTGGCTGAGAGATTCAACTCTGTTGATCAAGCTCTTACTGAGCTTCTGGCCAGACTGGGACAAGGATAAGGACATCAATGACTGCATCATTAATGTTTTCACGAAATACTCATCTCACTTAACTGCCTCTGAACTTTTGATGTTTTTCTCTTAGTTTGCTTTTGTTGCCTATATTTTCTTTGCTTTTTACTTGATTCTTGACTATGAAGTTTTATGTTAATTTGATTGTTTGCTATTGTTGCTTTTGGTATTTTGATACTCGTGTCATTGTTTCATGGTTTAATTTGTCTTTGTCAATTTATGTCAAAAAAGGGGGAGTAATTAGGTGGTTACTTTATACTGTGAGGTTACTATTTTTCTTCTACGATTCTTCACTTGATCTTTAGTGAAAGCATTTGCAGGTATTCAAAGGATCCAATTTGCAGGGATTCAAAGGATCCGATTTATTGAGTGGAATTCTAGTTCAGTTGAGTCTGTTGTGTTGAATGGGTAGACTTTTTCGTGTAATAAGTGTTTTGTCCATGAATTGCCAAAGGGGGAGACTATAAGGATTTTAGGTTGGCCAATTTATTGGGTAATGGACAAAACCGGGATTCTTTAAATTTGTATTTTGTTTAGGAAATGACTGCTCAAGGAAATAGAAAGAAATTTTGAACTCTATCAATTGACAGAGGTCGCTCGAGCGAACCCTTTAGAGTGGTTCCTTTGCTCGACCCATCCTACAGCTCGCTCGAGCCATCAAGGTTCTGGAATGAAAATTTGAAGACAGAAAGTAGTTAGCTAGAGCGAGCTATATGACCGCTCGAGCGAACCCCTCACAGAACGATGATCGCTTAACCCACCTTTATGCTCGCTCGAGCTAAATGTCCTCTGCGCTGAAATTTCACAAACAGAGAGCAGTTCACTCGAGTGAACCCCCCTGTTCGCTCGAGAGAACCTGAGACTTCTAATTTTGGACAAATTTCTCTTCTGAGTTTCTCTATGAGGCAACTTCCTATTCCTTAAGCCTTTGAAACGCGAATTATGGATTATAAAAAGGCTTCATATCTCTCTCTCAAGGGTAACACTGATCAAGAGAACATCTGAGAGATTCATCAAGTTTCCTCCAAGGCTATTTGCTCTGCTGTGCTGTGCTGATGTTCAAGCTTTGGATTTAATTCCATCCTCACTTCTTGAAGGTGGTTCTGTTTCAAGCACGGGGAAGATTTGTGACAGGTTGTCAACAAGATCTGAAGCAGTCCTTAAGTTGAGTCAACAACTGGGAAATGATTGTAAGTATTCTTGTATTCTTCGTTTTTCATATAGTGCTTGGTTTTCTGTTGGCCTAGACGATAAGGCCCGTGGTTTTTTTCCGAGTAGGGTTTTCCATGTAAAACTCCTGCGTCCTTCTCTCTTTGTGGTTTGATTGTTTTTAATTTGGATTAGGATTAATTGTTAGTTTATTCAATTATGGATTGATATTCAATAAAGATCAGGTTATTGGGACCTCTGCCTGTGTTAAGGTAGAAATATAAATTTTTTAGGGGGCCTTTCTTTGTTCATTTCTTTATTGTTTTGCCGAGTGGCGAAATTTCCACTGACTTGCTTGTTCGAGTGTGGACATCCCTACTCTATTTTTTTTTCTTCTTTTTCACTGCCCACCCAAATCAGATTAAAAAAAAAAAAAAAAAAAAAAAAACAAAAGCCTTTTGGATGGTGGTAGCATGGTGATGGAGGTTGGATGGTGATGATGGGTGAAGTTGAATGTGATGGTAAAAGGGAAATGTGAGATGGGTCTCGGTCGCAAGTATAGGGCTTATTTGGGTGTTGTGAATTGGATTGGTGGGAAATGGTAATGTAGAGGGAATGAGATGCTACGATGATAGGGGTGGACCTCTTAAGTTATTTGTTGGTGGATCTCATTTGACCATATATTCTCCGCAATATGCGCAACATCTAGTGATAGAGACATATATAGAAAATAAAATAAAAAAGTAAAAAATATATAGAATCAAGAAAAGTTGAAAATTCGATAAAGGGTTAAAGCATATAGTAAATAGAACAAGCTAAGATTTCTAGATTGCATCAAATTTCCGCTATTTGATTATATTACGATCCATTATATTTCTAGGTCAAATGGTCACTGATATGAAAGAATAGTAATTCAATTCATGGCCAATGGATTGGACCATGTACACAGGTGGAGGAAACTACTGGGAAGTAGGACATTCAAAAGTCCTGCCACGGTCATTCTTTGTTTTTCGCAAAGCATTATGGCCATGTATATGTACAGTAAAACAACAAAGGGGAGAATTGCTAGGCCGCTGGGGTGGTTAAGGGAGTTTTATCTCTCAACCAGTGTCAGTGCCAAAGAATAAACACTATGTAATTGATATTAAAGCTTATACTTGCCTCAATTTCAAACTTCCAAGCCCTCTTCACTCAACTTAGCGCAAATCACTCAAAATCTCCAAATACCACGCCCTAATCACATATACACATGAAAGTGCTAATGAATATGCATGCATGATAAATAAGAGTCTCTTGACTCCATTACAACTAAAAAACATAAACAAAAAAGGGTTTGACTCTTACCTATAGCAAGAAGTTTGAATTGAAGGTGTCGAGAAAGAGTTCTTGTCAATAAAGATAAGAGAAATATGGAGAAGATGAGGATAATTCCAATCCAAGCTTCCAAATGCACATGCAACCATTTCCTTGATGAATTGAGAATAAGAAAATGAGAATGGAGAGAAAAGCATATGAAAGGATGAAGAGAGGATTGAAATGGTCGATTGAAATGGAGTGGATGTGTTAAAGGGATGAAGAAGTCCATTTTAAAAGAAAGTCCCATAAGTCTTAGTATTTGATGGCCCACTTACTCGACGGTTGATCAAATGAAGTAGAGTTCAATACGAAAATCAACGTGATCGTTAAGATATACGCGATGATGCCGAGATGATGTGCATATGATGCAAAATTAGATATTTGTTAATTACGGAAAAGTTCTTAACTCAACTAAACCGAGTAAAATTGATTACCACCTACCTTCCTATGACTCAAGATCTAACCCAAAGGACACTACAAGGCTAAATTACTTAAAAAGACTTAATTACCACCTAAACATAATTAAGTTAAATAAAATATAATTAATTAACAATAAGCATCATTAATCTGGGCCGGGGTGTTACACCTATATTACCATTGTTTATATATGCAAGTGAGTTCATGTTACACCAAACCTCCATGAATCATGATTAACAGCCACATCCACTAATTTCTTCACAATTGCATATGCAGAGAGAGAGAGAGAGAGAGAGAGAGAGAGAGAGAGAGAGAGAGAATGGAGGAAACAAGAAAATGGGAGGAGATAGAGATGGACTGTTTGGTCTGCATATTTGAGAGAGTGGGCCTGGAGGACCTGATCTTGGGCGTGCCTTTGGTCTGCAAGTCATGGTATGAAGTTTCCACCAATCCTTTATGCTGGAAATCTCTCAATTTTGCTCAACTAAATCTGCATCCCAACAGCCATTTTGTTCAGAGATTCAAGCAACAATATCGAATAGAGAAATTCTCATTTGCCAACTTTCTCAAATTCGCTGTCGATCATAGCCGTCAATCTGCGTTGGAGATCGTCCTCCCATCTCTTGAAGCTACCTATGTCTCGTTGGAGGATTTGGATTACCTTTCCAAACAGTATGTTCTAAGAATGCTCCTGCTATTTTTTTTAGGACTAAAATCCACCAGTGGAGCCCACTTACAAAATTAAAACTATGGGGCAATTGCAAGAGAATCGCACGACTATGACCAACATTTTTTTAAAACTTTTTTGCTCCAGATCCCTTGATATTAGGGGTACCCCATGATATCATGGGATTTATTAGTATTTGTATAATATGCTTTCTGCAACCACCAAGCGAATTCTTTTTTTTTTTTTTTTTTTTATAAAACAAGAAAAATGATATTTTGTGAAAAGTAAATACACATCTGACCACTACTTCTCATATTTTATCATCTAAAAGATTTTCTCCCTTATAAGATGCAACATAAAAGCCATGATATCATGGACAATCCCATGATATCATAAGATTTATTAGTTTCTGTTGTCTCATGAAATCATAGGAAATGTTGACCACTGTCAAGCAGCTTAGGTGACATTATTTGAATTTCTGGATCTGGGGCAAAAAAGTTGAAAAAATATTAGACCGGAGTCAAGCAACTCAGGTGACATCATTTGAATTTCGGTCAAGAAATTAGAAAAATCGGTTTTAAGGAGGATTAATATATGTGAAAACCACTAAAACTGTTCAAAATTAATGCCCCCCATGCATTAATTAGCACCTTTCAAATCATTTCCCTCCGGTTGGTGTAGGGCCCACCACAAGTGTGGGAAACACGTGATTAACATATACAAAATAAAGAGAGTGAAATCCCGTGTTTAACACGTGATCATTCTAATCATGGTACCAGTTCTATTGGAGTATTGGTTTTAGAGACTGGATTTCATAAGTGGGCCTATGCTAGAATGTAGGACTTACCTCTGGGACTCCATGATGGGTTGATGTGAGCCATTCATCTAGTCTGCAAAACTGTTTGGCCCTTGCTTGGTCGTGCTGACTAATTCAAACAAGAGAACTGCTAATGCCACATCCCAAGCTTCTCTGTGCACATCCTTTCTCTCTACACACTTGAAGTAGGTGAAGAAATTCCTAAAATTGCTCTCTACAAGCCACATTATTTCCAAAATACCCCTCTTCCTCTACCCTCATTTTCTCAGTTCACTCCCCTTTTTCACCCCATCTCCATCTCTATGCTATCGTCGCCTCCCCCGGCCGCGCTTTCCCTCTCCCTCCCTCCCTCCCTCTCCCTGCGCCGCCCTCCTTCTTCATCTCCCTTCCTCTCCCTGCCCTCCGCCCCCTCTCTCTCTCTCCCCTTCCGTCGGTGTTGCCAAAGGGGATGATAGTGGCTAGGCTGGGAGGTTGGGGTGAGAGTGAGTGAGTGTAGAAAGAAGTTGGGGGAGGGAGAGACTTTTGATAGATGTCCTTTTAAGTAATTTTACATAGGGATTTATTGGTAAAAAAAAATGGGATGTGCACCGGGAAGCTTGGGTTGTGGCATTAGTAGCTCTCTTCAAACAATCAAGCCTAGGGACCTAAATGGGTTGATTTTGGATCAGATCATGGATAGTCCATAACTAGTTTCACAGGATGGGTCCTCCTGGAAATTAGGTTATCCAGTTTCCATCCATATTAAGTAAAAGGTAAGGTATGGATCAAATCTTTGGTGGCCCACGCCTAGTTTTATGTGGTATGATCCTTTGGAGAAGGGTTGCTTATTTGGTTGGCAACCACGCATTTATCCCGACTACCCAGGGTACAATCCCTGGGTATGTGACTCTTTCCATATATGTGGGCTATCCTTTCAATTTTGTGGGCTTCCTCTCTCCACTTGTGTACACTCTCTTGGGTCCAACCCCCCTAAAGTGGGGTACCAAAAAACCAAGGTCTCAATAAAATTTCGATAGAGTACTAATATTTAGTCTGCAGCTTAAACAGGGGCTAGCTCATTGGCCTCTTGGACCATCCCACCTTTGCTACACCCTTGGACAATCTCTCTTTATACCAATCAGCCTTGGCAAGGGCACTACCAGGCCTAAAAGTCAACCCCATTTAATGAAAATGCCGGATCTAGGGATTCTAATGGCTAGGTTGTGGGATGGAAACAAATTTATCAGAATAGGGATCCATTTTTATGGGATGAATCCTATCCAGATCCACATCAAGAAGGGAAGAACCGGTTCTTGGGCTCCATTCTTAAAGAACCTGCTTTGCTTTTTAGGTAATATGTAAACATATGCATATTTGGGCCCGGTCCACATCTGCGCCCATGGACCTGTTCATGTTTTGATCAAGACCGAGATCCAAAATTATTCAAACCAATATCTTGGATACGGATTGTATTCAAGTTTCTATTTGAAACCAAAATATATTTCTTATACGTTGTTTTAGACCGGCTCCATTTGTTCCTCAGATATGCGGGTACCCATTGACATCCATTCACAGACTATGATTATGTCAAAGCCCATAAATCCATCCCTGATCAATCCATTTGCATCTACTTAATCCCTTCCCTAATCTCCTCTAAAAGCTTTCTTTATCATAAGCAGTTTCATTGTTGCTATCGTAGTTGTTGGAAATAATCCCAAGTGCAGAACACCACTCGTAACTAGAGGTGGCCATTGTGGACCATTCCGACCTGAACCCAGTCTAGTAATTCAGAGTTGGGGCTGACCCTTTTAGTTTCGGTTGAATTTGGGTTTGACATTTCTGACCCATTTGATAAATGGGTTGGACTTGGGCTAAGTCCATTAATTCTTGCTAGTTGACTTGCTAATCTGACTCATACCTGACCCAATCCAGCTAACTGCACATGCACCCATGAGCCCAATCTCTCAATTAAGGCTTCTTCCCTTTGATCCTTCTAACTTCTACACAGGGCTCGGGTAGGCCGTTTAAACCCAATTAATAAATAGGCCCAAATTCGAGGCGAGCCTACACATATGGTTCCACCACCGCCATATTTAACTCCTGATTCCATGCATAAAACTATTCATTCCCTAGTCCCTACATTTTGAAAATGTAAACTTATTTTGAATTTTTTTTTTTTTTATAACAGTGGTGTTCCAATCCTTTGGGCCGGACTAATCCTTACGGGCATAGGGGGAGTCGGGTAAATTCTTTGTGGCCCGAGTGTGGTAGTTCAGTTTCGAACCCTCAACCTTCGAAAGCAAACCGTGGTCCTAGACAAACTGAGCTATCCCTCGGGATTAAATTAATTTAGATCTAGTGTACATCCAAACACATCCTCCTCATCTGATACTATATTGTGATTGTAAATTGCTTGCTCACAGATGTCCAGCACTGAAACGACTTTCTTTGCCATTTATTATGTTCCCCCAAGCCGAAAAGCATATCCCCCACTGCCTGTCGAAATGGAACAAACTCGAGCATCTAAGCATGCATGGGAAACCAATTTCCTTCATGGAAGTTCTCACTGAACTCAGTTTCCATTGCAAGAACTTCAAGAAGCTTGAGATGAGAGGCTCATATCAAGATCAGGATGCGCTTGCCATTGCTACGATGCTTCCAAAGATCAAGCACTTGTGTCTGAGCAAGTCATTTATGTCAAAGGAAGGTTTGTTGATGATACTAAGAGGATGCAGGGAGCTAGAGACATTAGACATTAAGTATTGCACAGGTTTCAAGGTCGATGCTGAGATACAAAAAATGGCTTCTCATATCAAAACGTTTGAGTTCGTTGGCTGTTCACTGAAGAGAAGGTTTCCTTTTGGGATATGAAAAGACCATTCATAATTTGGTTGATGTGAGGATGAATAATTGGTATAACTATTATGATTCTGTTATGAGATATGGATCATGCGTGGATGCCCACATGAGATGAATTATAGTTAGAATCTTATTGTGATTAGCTTTTTTAAATTAAAAGGTTACTTTGCCTATAAATAAAACTGTAAGTGTGACATAGCCCTCTTATTTCTAAACTTCATATCACATATACAAATGAGAGCACTCATTTAAAATATATAAGGAAACCTTTGCCAGGTGGTGCAGGCCTCATAATTAAAGGTTTTGATGTTATAAGACAACTTCAGTATCTCTTCATCAACATCAAAACATCTGCAGTTTCTTACATCCAATATCTCTAGCTCTTTGCATCCTTTCAATATGATCAGTAGACTTTCCCTGGTTATGGAACACTTGCTGAGATGTAAGTGCTTGATATTGGGAAGCCAAGCAGCGATTGCATTTGCTTCTTTAAATGTGAATGGTCCCCTAGTCTTGAGCTCGAAGAAGTTCTTGCAGTGGCTACCAATCTCTGCTACAATTTGTGCAAAAGAGTTGGGCTTTACTTGCATGTGTAGTATTTGGAGGTCTCTCCAGTTTGCTATGCATCTGGGAAAGTATTTGTCCACTTCACTCAGCAGTGTGTGAGGCAAAGAGACAATCTTCAATGAGGGGCATCTGTCAACAAATCAACCAAGTTAGACGTGGTCCACACCCTGGATGGGCATCGTTGACTCCACATCATAGTGACATGATTTTAATTTTGAATCGGGATCCTCTTATGTTTTTCTCAATAGTGACCGTGAGGAGGCCAATCAAGCTCTGCCATGTCATCGTGGAGAGCCTGCCAATGTGGGTTGTGGGTGCCTGTTTGGCCTCCTCACGGCCACAGTGGGGAATACCTTAGAGGATCTGGACTCTTTAATTTTTACATGAAGAAGTAAAATAATAGTCCGTATCGATATCGACCTAAATGGACGATATGGATTAGCATATTGTACTGATATAGGTGTGAATAAAGTAAAATGGATAAATTTTGTCTTGGTTACTTGCAAATTGATACATTTGCCGGGCGAATATTTTAGACAATGAGTCCACCAAAATAGAAGGTATAGGGTGGGATACGGAGGCATAACAAAGTATTAAGCCCATTTTTGGGATCTTTATTTTCAGCTATTTGTCTAAATGTGTAAAGTGGGTAGCGATTTAGAAGAAAAAAAAGAAAATTTGGCACCAGGTTTTACCTCCATGACTTTAGAGGAGCATAAGCGAATCCTTTTAAAATGAAAGCCCCATTTATGGGCTGGTGAAAATAAGAGCATTAGCCTCTTTCTTTTATATCTCTATTTTGGATGTCTTATGTCGAAATAAAAGTAGAAATAATAAACAAAGCATAAGTCTGGTCCAACCATAAACTTGGTAGATTTGATCCAGGCTCCAAACCCAATACCAGAAAGATTTTAAGACGCAATTGAAACCAAGTTACATGTTTATAGATTTTGACACAAATTAGGTTTGGGCCAAATTTAGGTTGAGATAAACCAATATCATACTGACCCGACCTCTACGCCGCGGCAGATTGGATACGGGGCAGGGTGGGTGTGACATGGGGCCGGTAGGACATTACCAGGCCCAAACCAAACCCATTTCCATCCCTAAATGGAGGTATCACAGAAAGGAAACTTACTCGTAGGATATGTAAGCCAAATCTTCTAATTGGACATGTGTTACATCCATAGATGGAACTCGGAGTTCTACAGCAGATCGACGGCTGCGATTGACAGTGAACTTGAGGAAGCCCGTAAATGAGAATTTCAGCACACGGTACTCTTGTTTGAATATCTCAACAAAAGGGCTAGTTGGATGAAGATCCAGCTGATTGAAGTCGAGAACTTTCCATAAGAGAGGATTGGTGGAAGTTTGATACCAGGATTTGCAGAGGAAAGGCACACCCAAGATCAGGTCCTCCAGATTAAGCCTTTCAAATATACAGACCAAACAGTCCATGTCCATCTCCTCCCATTTCCTTGTCTCCACCATTCTCTCTCTCTCTCTCTCTCTCTCTCTCTCTCTGTGTGTGCGCGCGTGTGTGTCTGTCTGTGTCTCTGTCTGTGTGTGTGTGTGTGGAGGCTGTTTAGTGTAAAAGGACTGAAGAAGCATGAGTGTTTGTTGGGCAAACAGGAACGCAAATCATGAATCCAGAGATAGATACCTGTTTATTATTTCTCTCTTGGAAAGATGGATATATTAATCCAGAGTTAGACACTTGTTTTATTATTTCTTTCTCTTGGTAAAGTCTATGCTATATTGTTTTAAAATCACTTCTTAATGGTAACAGCTTAACCATAGAAGTTTTAGGGGTGTTCATGGGTTGGGTCGACTAGGCTAGCTAATCTAGGCCCATCTTTCTTTTTAAAAACACAGGCACTTATCTAGCCCAAGCCTTACATGGCCAAAAGCTTCTAGCTATTTCTCAGCCCGCTTTAATCATGTAAGCACAAGTCTGTCCATTTAGTCAATTGGGCCGGGCAGGCTGGGCTTTCTATCACTTGTTTTGGGAAATAAGTCACAAAACTAAAAAGTAAAAACAGTACTCATATGGGAGCTTGTGCCTGGTTTCAGGCTTTCTATCACTTAATCCAAGCTCGGCCCAAATATTTAGTAGGCCCGAATTTTATATACAGTCTGAGTACGGACAGGCCTGGGCATGGTTATACCTGAAGTGTACAAAAACCATGTTTTCACCATGGATCTGACCAATGAAGTAGATAAGATTCTATCCTAACTGCTTTATTTAATTTTTCCTTATGTTTGCTTCTCATTGTTTTCTCCACCCAATGGATAAGCCTTACTTTCACTAAGTATTAACACATCCAAACGCCACCCGAGGAAACATATATTATAGGTGATGAAATTTATTTGTAGAGCTAAGTACAAAATATTATTTAACCATCGATCTAACATTAGTTGGTGGAGCATGTGATGCACTCCAAGGAGGAAACCACACGCTAAGAATCAGCATCATGAGAATGTGATTGTCATATGAGTTCTGTGTGGACATTGACTGATTTCATCGAGGTGATGAATTGGATTATAAAAAAGATACTGGGACCTTAGAGGAGAGATTTCCTGAGATTTATTTACTAGTAGCTAAAGGGGGCCTTTCTTTGTTCATTTCTTTATTGTTTTGCCAAGTGGCGATATTTCCACTCACTTGCATGTACGAGCGTAGACATTCCTGCTCTTTTTTTTTCTTCTTCTTCACTGCCCGCCCAAATTAGATTCAGAAAAAAACAAAAACCTTTTGTACGGTGGAATCTTTGTGATGGAGGTTGGATGGTGATGATGGGTGAAGTTGAATTTGATGGTAAAAGGAAAATGTGAGATGGGTTACGGTCGCAAGTATAGAGCTTATTTAGGTGTTGTGAACTGGATTGGAGGGAAATGGAAATGTAGGTAATGTGGAGGGAATGAGATGCGATGATGATGGGGGTAGACCTCTTAAGTTATTTGTTGGTGGATCTCATTTGACCATATATTTTCTGCGATATGCGCAACATCTCTTGATATCACAAGAAGTACTCCAGGGTCTAGGGGTAATTTCCGATAAAAAAAAGTATGATAAAAAAGAGACATAGAAAATAAAATAAGAAAGGTAAAAAATATATAGAATCAATAAAAGCTGAAAATTCGATAAAGGGATAAAGCATATAGTAAATAAAACAAGCTAAGATTTCTAAATTGTATCAAATTTCCGCTATTTGATTATATTATGATCCATTATATTTCTAGGTCAAATGGCCAATGGTCTGAAAGAATAGTAATTTGATTCGTGGCCAATGGATTGGACCATGTACAGGTGGATGAAACCACTAGGAAGTAGAACATTGAAATTAGCTGAATCGTGTCGTGTGAACGAATTCGGGTTATGGGTCAACAAATTAAAATATTTCTAGGTCAAAAATCTAACCCGATCACGACCCGTTAATTTAACGGGTTACTGAAGTAATTAGTCATTTTGAAATTTAAAAAAAAAATTATACAAAAATAAAAAAAGAAAAATTTTTAAGCTACATGAAACTATAAGTAAGGATCTTAAGTGGATCCCACCTAAAAACCCACTATAAAACAATAAATTTTAATTTCTGGAACGGGTCAAGCGGGTTGTTAACGGGTTACTTGTTTAATTCATACCCGACCCCTTAACTTAACGTGTTAACGGGTTTGACCCATTAACGACCCGAACCCATTAAGAGCCAACCCAAATCCATTAATATCGTATGGGTTCGTGTCGTGTTAACGGGTCGTGTAACATTTTGACAGCCCTAAGCTAGGGTCACTCTTTGTTTTTCACACAGCATTATGGCCGTTCATATGTACAGTAAAACAACAAATGGGAGAATTGCTAGGCTGCTGGGGTGGTTAAAGGAGTCTCATCTCTCAGCCATTGTCAGTGCCTAGGATCCCAAAAGCAAATCACAGAGTGGAGGCTCAGTTTCATGTCCCCGCTAATGAGCATGGGGAGCCAATTAAAAGACTTTGACATACATGCCACATTATATGGCCGCCACTCTTGCTCCCACAAGATCGAAGTCCGCGTAAGGTGTTTACCTTTCATCGATTACCCCATAGAAGCTTCCTAATTACAAATGGTAAAATAAAATATTTCAGAATAAGCATGTAATGATATTACTTAAAGTCAAAGTTTATAATTAACAAAATTATTTAATTATAAAGGCCAACTAAAACATTGGCCAATAAAATAATAAAATTTCTAATTCCCAAAAGATGAAGGCACCCGAGTGCAGGTTATATATGATGATTTAGTAGATGTCATTTGGACACTACTCGTGTTTATCTGGCTGATCTGCCTGAAGCACCTCCTCTTCAGGATAGGCAAGCTCGATACCTGTGCGCCAAGCAAAGCATCATCAGACTACAAGTAACCGACTGGTAATTATACATAAACAATAACGGATATGTAAGTATATAGTGAATAAAACGCAATGTGATCATGTAAAGTACAATAATCGGAAAGATCAGTAAAGACGGAGTTGTAAAACGTACTAAAACAATGTAGGCAGTCCGCATAGGCTAATATCATGACATTACAAGTTGTGGTACTTTGAGTAGTTGGATCGGTCCAAAGATCTAATGGTGATTAGCTCGGCATCGAGTATTCAACCCCGTCCAAAGTCAATACATCGGGTAGTTAACTTGGTCCAAAGTTCATCAGGCGATTAGCCTCGTCCAAAGTTCATCAGGAGATCAGCCCTATTGATCCAAAGTTCAAAGTCGGCACCCGAGGTGGCAAACAACAAAACCTCACATTCTTTGGATGCCTAATGGTGTACATTCATCTCAAATTAATTCAATATCGATCTTTACGGTTGTCCAAAGTCAAAGTAATCAAGATTGGTCCTCCACATAAGTGCTACACCTCTGTGTTAGACAACAATGGCTAAGTGGTGCCTAACTCGAAGATTCCTAAGACAAAGGGTGAAGGGCATGGCTTATCCTACGTGAATAGGTTCGTCGAACGAAAGAGAGACTATCATCCAATAAGATGTCTGATCATTCCAAATCCAAAGTAAAACACACCCCCGGTAGTCCTCTCGAAGCCTTTACAAACAAAGTTGTCAAGTCCCAACACATCAAACAATAAAACAATACGTACGAATTCCATGTAGACAATACGGTTCAATAATCAATGATGGATTACGATCCGTTTCTAAATTGGGAATTATTGTCTCTATATGAAGTATCGTTACATAGCCCGGTATGGATGAGGCGGTGATATCCTGTCGGTGTAGCACGGTGTATAATCAGTTTGTAGATATCCTCGTACCCTACTCGGACTAGTCCCAAAGGAATCATAACATGTACGGGACCCAGACAATTTGTAAGGGTATGATAGCTCACAACACCCCTCACTCATGGTCATCAACTAGTGCTCAGGGGTAGTGCCAAGGGTCCCCATCTAAGCCTCAATGTCCTAATGGAAAAACAGGGTTTTTAGAAAAACCTATTCTTCACAATCGATCGAGGAATTTCCAACGGTTAAGCCACAGCTAACTGTGGAGGTCACTGAAACCCAAGAGTAGAATGTTAGATCGGTTCGTGTCAGGCATGGATCCTAGACAGTAGTTACTCCGGAATTTTCCTTCATTCACGGTCGACTGTCACCAGGCAAAAATAGTAGAACAATAAAAATCAAGAGTGTCAGGTGGCCTCTCTTCCAGTAGCTACATTGGGGTTTCATGGTCAACCGTGAGCTCTCAAATTCCAAAAACGGAGTCCTGTTTCTGTTCAAAAAGTTGGGATCTCTTCCCTTGGGCTTTTCCACCTGATAAAGTACATATAGGCCTAGCCCTCTCCAAAAGACGGTAAACATCCTCCCATTTCCATTCATTCAATCCCATTCAATGATAAAACCCTATTCTAGCATATTAGTTCAAATACATTAGAAATGAGCTGAAAAGAAAAGAATATACAAAGTCATGCTAGAATCAATCAATAATGGAAAGCATATCAACATGTAATGTATATCCACTTGCCTTAGGTTTGGAAAGCACAAAAGGGGGAGGAACCCTAGCTCAAAATCTCCAACGAGCTCAATCTCATAAGATACCAGCCGAACCTCAAATCAATCTACAAAATCAAAAGAGGGGACAATCCTAAGCTAGGAAACCTCATTTCCAAGCCAAAGTACCAAAACCTAGCTTCCTACAAAGTAAAACACTTACAAAGTTGATGAACGGTGAGGAGGTGGCTTGGGAATTGGATGGTAGAGATTGTGGGGCCTTGGAGGAGACGAAGCTGGTGATGATCCATGGTCAGTAGCGGACCTAAGATTTTTATTTGGGTGGGGCAAACAATGGTCAACTAAAAAAGTGTACCATGCTTTTTGCTAAGACTTTTTTCACATTAACACTATAACCAACACACAGTTCTCTAATCAAAAGTCATCTCAACTCTAAAATAAAGTTTTTACAATAGTCTTCGTTGGTTTTCAACCTCAAAATAGTATCTACTCATTTTTCTTTAGAAAATGTCAATCTCACGCGGAACTCAACTATGCACGATAGTTATGGGAGATATGACAATGAAAACGTTAGTATGTTAATTTGAAGTACCAGAAAGTATTACATGGATAAAAAAAAAACGATTCTAGCCTTGGTTTTAGATGCTCAAACAACAAAACTTACACTATCTTGTTTCACTCAGATTTATATATCAAAATCAATGTTCAATAGAGATCACTCTAAATTCAAAGTGAGTAGGTGTGGCCAAATTCAAGGTGAGTAGGTGTGTGGAAAAAAGACTACTAAATACAAGAACATTTTGTATTCAAAACTTTTGCAGCAATGGACACCCGCCCATTCCCTTTTCACTTCTTAAATGCCACCAACTTATCGATAATAAGAGTGGAATTCCATCTTTGAATCATAGTGGGGGTAGGAAGACATGATAATTTAGACCATCAAGTTCAATATACCTTTTTAAAACTAGTCATTCCTAAATCCCTTCATTTTTTTTTTCCTATTTCCAAAATAGACTTACCAAAAAAATTTCATAGGGATCAATTTGGCGTCGCATTTCTAATGACCGAAAAAATATCCACTAACAATAACCCACAATTATGGGCCAATGTTCAAGTATCAAATAATCCAATTCAATTATGCAAAGAAGTGCAGAATCATAATTGGGAAAAAAAAAAAAGAATGGAGAATACGATAGAATTTACACACAACCCTAACAACCAAATAATGGTAGTAGATTTGGTTGTCTTCGGATTTGTAGACACGCTAAGATTTGGTGATTTAGGGCTTATGATTTTGATTGGAAGTTGGGGATTTAGGGTTTGAAATTAGGATTTGGAGATCATGGGTTCGAACTTAGGTACGGACTGATTATAATTATACTAGATTAGGTAATGTGGAGCTAGATCAGCATGAAACGAAGATTAACTCGGACTCTCTGCTAAAAGAAGATGTTGAAAGAGAATAAGGAGCATTTTCTTTTCCGCATGTGGGGCGATTGTGAACCATTTAGACAATGTGCATGGGGCTATTATTTACTTTTTAGACAAATGTGCATAGGGCATGGTTGGGGGGCCATTTAAATCTCTGCAAATCTCAAAATCAACCCGGGGTGGTCAAAGCCTAGGTCCGCCTCTATCGATGGTAAGGGGGTGCCTTGAGTCCTCTTGAGCAAGAGAGGAAGAGAGGAGGAAGAAAGAGAAAGGAAGTGAAAGGGGAAACATTGTAGTGGAAAGTGAATTAAAGCAAATGGTCAATCGGGACATAAAGAGAAAGAGATGAAGTTCGGGGAATTGTGGTGTAGTCCCTAGGAGTTGGGTCGGATTTTCAAAGGTCTTCAAGGGTTTAGATCGAATTGCAATTGAAGAATGAAGTGCGAGAAATTAAGTCATCAACCCGACAAGCCCAAAATCTCACAAATCCCTAAATCACCAATAAGAAAGTTTTCCATTCCTCATTCCTCCCATGTAAAAAGTCTAATGGATAACGGTTTACATTCAAGTCAACAAATGGTTGGAACCTTAATTTTATTGGAAGAAGACCAGAATGGCGGCCCAGGACGGTGGAGCCAATGTGGGAATGGTTCTTATCCAACAGTAGGCATGGCACAACATGTGGACCTTGAATTGGAATCTTCTTCTTGCTGGGTTGTATGGTGGGTTCAACTCTTCATCTTAATCATTCTTAAACTATTACGTGCGTACTTATATCCTACTTAGTCGAGCCATGCTTGTTTGGTATCAGAAGCCATATTGTCAGATGAAGTGATGCCAACTTGGATGAAATTGAGGCAAATAAACCCCCAAGGTAGAAACCACAGAGCCTAAAACACTTGGATAGTTTCATTCTCCTTATTTTATTTACTATATATTAACTTTTTTGCCCTTTCTCAAACTTTTAGCTTTTTCTGATTTTCTGCCTCTTTTCTTTATGGGATTTTTATCAGGAAGTATCCCTATGATGTAGAACATGTCATGATATCACAATACGGTACTGACATCTATGATATTGCAACATATAGATAGTTTTGTCAAAAAGAAAAAAAAGAAAAAAAACCCACCCTCACGGAGTGAAGTCCTCTATGGTAAATAATTAAAAATTTTACTCTCTATATTTGATGCTTCACCTCACTTTACTTCAATTCGCCATAATCCAAACACGCCCGGGCATTTTCCAGTAAATATCCCTAAAATCCACATGTCTTGATTTTCTGTTATATTCTTTTTAGGCTATTAGCTATCTATGCATGGAAGTGGTCACATAAAAGGGGTGCCGAAAGATAGTTGATAATGTTTTGTTTCAGACTTGAATTAAGCTTATTTTAACTTGAGACATGCATTGTCCAATCGACCTCAAGGCTTGCTTTGTGGACACCAAACTTCACTTCCGCAAACCCCATGATGTGAAACTCTTAATATTCCACTTATCCAGGCTAGGCGGGCTCAAGGATCTCCACCACTTAATCATCCAAGCCCAGACCATATAATAAATGGGCGTAAGATTTTGACCGGGCCTAGCCCGAGACAAAAACCTAAGGACCAAGCCTGGTCTAAAGTGGGCTGGGCCAGTCTCGAGGCCCAGTCCATGAACACCCATACGGCAACTTACCCATATAGAAAGCGAGCTATATGAATGGAAGAGGTTTGCCTTCAAATCTGCTAAGATTAAAACAAATGTTAGTTGTTACAAAGAGTCTTTCTCCTTTTTGGTAAACAATTGTTAAAGAGGGTAGACCAATTTAGCTCCATTGCATATTTCAAAACCACAAAAAAAATCAGAGAGAAGTTAGGAATTTATATAATTAAAATCAAAGTGCCGTGTAAGATTCGTGATAGGTCGAAAAAGGGATTGCAAAGACATGAAAAACACCAAGGCATTTTCTAGCTTCCCTCACACGCAAATATATCGAGGGACATTCACGTGCATCCATATATAACTTACTGATGACGTACGAACTTGATAGGGCCCACTTGGGGCCCCACTGATCACGGGACTTTTGAATTGTCCTATATATCAAGTTTGGGTCAATCCCATGTCTCTAACCCTTTCTTATGTGGCCCACAAATTTAACGACTTGCATTAAAGAAAAAAATCTGACCCTTGATCTAATAGTTTAGTTCATTCAGATCGGTGAAAACTTGATGAGTCCAGTGTAATCCAAGGGTCCCAGGTGTGTGGAGGTTCGGATGGACCATAAGATCAACCCCACTATGTTAGCCTCACTGAAATATGGTGAGGGAAGATGCAAATGAAATATTTATTTATCCCTTACCCTAGGGTGAGGGACACATAATAGGGTTGATTTTATGATTCATCCAAACTATTTACACACATGGGAGACTTAGGGCCACAGATTAAGGGGATAGAGGCATGTTATTTACCTCAAACTTGATAGCTAGGCCTATCGAAAATGTCTCTTTCCATCCCAACCAAGTCCCATGATAAGTAGGGCCCCAGGTGGGCCCATTTAGTTTTCCCTCACCATATTATAGTAAGGGATGGATGGATATGAATATTTTTTATTATATATATATATATATATATATATATGGGGGATATTCAAGTGCATCTATCCCTCACCATAGGGTGAGTGACACTCTCTTTTTTGGAAAGTTTCAAGTACAAAAGCACTTTTGTACTTTTTTTGAAAGATTCTCTTTTGTACTTGAAACTTCCCGAAAAGGAGAGTGTCCCCCCTCACCCTATGGTGAGGGATAGATGTACTTGAATATGCCAGCTCTCCTAAGCTGAAGCTTAGGATAAGATAAGTTCAAGTGTGTGGTGGGGCCCACTTGGGGACCCGCATGAGGATAGGGATGGGGGGGATTTCAAAGATTCCCTAAGGTCCTATTCTCTACAAAAAATCAGCACCAACCGTAATTTCTATCATCTCCATATGGGCCCAAAAGTTTAATGGTCAATAGTCCATTCGGATCGATATATAGTCGATCCAACGGTCCAGTAAATTCGGATTTGACCGAAAGTTGGTGGACATATGTAATTTAGGGGGGTCATGTGTTTGGTTCATTTGGATGAACCAAAGGTGGGGTCCCACAACCATGAGCTTACGAAATCTTCTCATAAGTTTGAGCTTAGAAGAACCTTGCTCTAAATATATATATATATATATATATATAAATATATGGGGAATGTTCATGTGCATCTATCCCTCACCATAGGGTGAGGGGTACTTCCCCTTATTACACATGAAGACAAGGGAATGTACCTCACCCTATGTACTTGAAAACTCGCTTTTATACTTGAAAATTCCCATTTATGGAAGTGTCCCTCACCCTATGGTGAGGGATAGATACACATGAACATTCCCCATAAATATATATATATATATATATATATATAAACGCTGGGCACTATATAGTGCTGCTCCCTTTTATATATATATATATATATATATATATATATATTGCGTTGCTCGCGCACAAAAGCTCCATGTATGTCGGGCTATGGGGCCGACTGGCTCCCCACGTGGGATTAGATCGAGGGGTTTTCAAGCTTTGAGTAGGAACTATCTACCTACCAAGTTTGGGTCCATCCAAGCATCCTATCATCTTCATACGTGGCGTACAAGTTCAACGGTTTATAATCCAACAAACATCCACAGGATCGCCCATGCTACTCAAGTTGAAGTATCACTTCTCGCCCAGTGGCCCAACTAGCGAGAAAAATGGAGATTGCAAAACACAAACCTAGGTTCGATCTCTAAAAGTATGTCCCAGTTATTATGAGGCCCACTTAACTGCATCAATCAAAGGAATAGGAAGAATAAGAAAGATATGACATAGATTTTAGCTTTGCTAAATATCATTTTCTTTCGTTTAATATAGTATTCAGCTTGTTCCTACTTTGTTTAAAAATGATTTTCTATTTCTTATTTTTAACCTAAGCTGATATTTTTTTTGAGAAGATTTGGTTTTAACTAAAGTGGTACGTTTGGGAGCTTCTGGTGTCATTTCGTCCTCCAACTACACGGTTAGTTTCATTGCTCGTATATTGCCATTTTTATATATGAAAGTGGGTTCATGTTACACCAATCATGATTAACAGCCACATCCACCAATTGCTTCACAATTGCATATGCGCAGAGAGAGAGAGAGAGAGAGAGAGAGAGAGAGAGAGAGAGAGAGAGAGAATGGAGGAAACAAGAAAATGGGAGGAGATAGAGATGGACTGTTTGCTCTGCATATTTGAGAGAGTGGGCCTGGAAGACCTGATCTTGGGTGTGCCTTTGGTCTGCAAGTCATGGTATGAAGCTTCCACCAATCCTTTATGCTGGAAATCTCTCAATTTTGCTCAACTAAATCTGCATCCCAACAGCCATTTTGTTCAGAGATTCAAGCGACAATATGGAATAGAGAAATTCTCATGTGCCAACTTCCTCAAATTCGCTGTCGATCATAGCCGTCAATCTGCGTTGGAGATTGTCCTCCCATCTCTTGATGCTACCTTTGTCTCGTTGGGGGATCTGGATTACCTTTCCAAAGAGTATGTTCTAAGAATGCTCCCTGCTATTTTTTTTTTTTGGACTAAAATCCACCAGTGGTGCCCACTTACAAAATTAAAACGACGGGCAATTGCAAGAGAATCACTCGACTATGACCAACATTTTTTTTAAAACTTTTTTGCTCCAGATCCCTTGATATCATGGGGTACCCCATGATATCATGGGATTTATTAGTTTCTGTATAATATACTTTCAGCAACTACCAAGCCAATTCATTTTTTTTATAGAACACGAAAAATGATATTTTGTGAAAGGTAAATGCACATCGACCACTACTCAGATTCTATCATTTTAAAAGATTTTCTCCCTAAGATGCAGCATAAAAGCTATGATATCGTGGACAATCCCATGATTTCATGAGATTTATTAGTTTCTGTCGTCCCATGAAATCATAGGAAATGTTGACCAATGTCAAGCAACTTAGGTGACATTATCTGAATTTTGGGATCTGGGGCAAAAAGTTGAAAAAATATTAGACTGAAGTCAAGCAACTCAAGTGACATCATCTGAATTTCGGTCAAGAAATTAGAAAAATCGGTTTTAAGGAGGATTAATATATATGAAAACCACTAAAACTGCTCAAAATTAATGTCCCCCATGCATGAATTAGCACTTTTCAAATTATTTCCCTCCAATTGGTGTAGGGCCCACCACAAGTGTGCTAAACACGTGATTAATATATACAAAATAAAGAGAGTGAAATCGATCCTTGTTTAACACGTGATCAATCTAATCATGGTAACAATTCTATTGCGGTAATGGCTAGGCCCCAGTACAGGGGGTCATTACTCCCTCGTTATAGAGACTGGATTTCATAAGTGGGCCTATGATAGATTGTAGGACTTACCTCTGGGACTCCATGACGGGTTGATGTGAGCCATTCAACTAGTCTGCAAAACTGTTTGGCCCTTGCTTGGTCTTGCCGACTAATTCAAACAAGAGAGCTGCTAATGCCACATTCTAAGCTTTCTCTTTGCACTTCCCTTCTCTCTACACACTTGAAGTAGGTGAAGAAGTTCCCAAAATTGCTCTCTACACGCCACATTATTCCAAAAATACCCCTCTCCCTCTACCCTCATTTTCTCAGTTCACTCCCCCTTTTCACCTCTCTCCATCTCCATGCCATGGTCGCCTCCCCTGGCCGCCCTCTCGCTCTTTCTCTCCCTGCACGCCGCCCTCCCTCTCTCTGTCCGCCGTCCTCTCTCCCCCTCTCCCTCTCCCCTTCCGGTGGTGTTACCGGAGGAGATGGTGGTGGCTAGGCTGGGAGGTTGGGGGTGGAAGTAGGTGAGTGTAGAAAGAAGTTGGAGAGGGAGAGACTTTTGATAGATGTCTTTTTAAGTAATTTACACAAGGACATATTGGTCATAAAAAATGGGATGTGCACTGAGAAGCTTGGGTTGTGGCATGAGCAGCTCTCTTTGAACAATCAGGCCTAGTGACCTAAATGGGTTGATTTTGGATCCGATCATGGATAGTCCATACCTAGTTTCACAGGATGGGTCCTTCTGGAAATTAGATTACCCACTTTCCAACCATATTAAAGTAAAAGGTAAGGTATGGTTCAAATCCAGGGTGGCACACACCTAGTTTTATGTGGTATGATCTTTTGGAGAAGGGGTTTCTCAGTTGGTTGGCAACCCTGCATTTTACCTGTCTACCATGGGTACAATCCCTGGGTACATGACTCTTTCCATTTATGTGGGCTATCCTTTCGATTTTGTGAGCTTCCTTTCTCCACTTGTGTAGACTCTCTTTGGTCCAAGCCCCTTATACTGGGGTAAAAAAAAAAAAAAAAAAAGGTCTCCATAAAATTTCGATGGAGTACTAACATTTAGTCTGCAGCTTAAACAAGGGGCTAGCCCATTGCCTCTTGGACCATCCCAAGCTACGCCCTTGAACAGTCTCTTTATACTTGTCCGCGTTGGCAAGGGCAGTACCGGGCCTAAAAGTCAACCCCGTTTAATGAAAATGCCGGATCTAGGGATACTAATGGCTAGGGTGTGGGATGGAAACGAATTTATCAGAATAAGGATCCATTTTTATGGGATGAATCCTCTCCAGAACCACATCAAGAAGGGAAGAACCGGGCTCCATTCTTAAAGAACCTGCTTTACTGACTGAGTTTTTGGTAATATGTAAAGATATGCATATTTGGGCCCGGTCCATATTTGCGCCCATGGACCTGTTCGTGTTTTGATCAAGACCCAGATCCAAAATTATTCAAACCAATATCTTGGATACGGTTTGTATTCAAGTTTCTATTTGAAACCAAAATATGTTTCGGATACGTTGTCTTAGACCAGCTTCATTTGTTCCTCAGATATGTGGGTACCCATTGACACCCATAGGCAGACTATGGTTATGTCAAAGCCCATAAATCTTGCATCTACTTAATCCCTTCCCTAATCTCCTATAAAAGCTTTCTTTATCATAAGCATTTTCAATGTTGCTATCGTAGTTGTTGGAAATGATCCCAAGTGCAGAACAGTACCACTCATAACTAGAGGTGGCCATTGTGGACCAATCCGACCTAAACCCAGTCTAGTAACTCAGAGTTGGGCTGACCCTTCTAGTTTCAGTTGAAATTGGGTTTGACATTTTTGACCCATTTAATAAATGGGTTGGATTTGGGTTAAGCCCATTCTTGCTAGTTGACTTACTAATCTGACTCAAACCTGACCCAATCCAGCTAATTGCACAATGCACCCATGAGCCCAATCTCTCAATTAAGGCTTCTTCCCATTGATCCTTCTAACTTCTAGACAGGGTTCAGGGTTCGGGTAGGCCTTTTAAACCCAATTAATAAATAGGCCCAAATTCGAGTCGAGCCTACACATATGGTTCCACCACCACCATAATTAACTCCGATTCCCATGCATAAAACTATTCATTCCCTAGTCCCTACATTGTAAAACATTAGTTTACGTTAATTTTTTTTTATAACTGAGGGTGCCCCAGCTTTTTGGGCCGGACTAAACCCTATAGGCCTAGGGGGAGCCGAGTAAATCCCTTATAGTCCCATTGTGGTAGTTCAGTTTCTAACTCTCTACCTCTGAAAGCAAACTATGGTTTTAGGCCAACTGAGCTACCCCTCGGTGTTAGATTGATTTCAATCTACCGTAGTCCAATCACATCCTCATATGATACTATACTGTGATTGTAAATTGCTTGCTCACAGATGTCCAGAGCTGAAACGACTTTCTTTGCCATTTATTATGTTCCCCCAAGCCGAAAAGCATATCCCCAACTGTCTGTCGAAATGGAAAAAACTCGAGCATCTAAGCATGCATGGGAAACCAATTTCCTTCATGGAAGTTCTCTCTGAACTCAGTTTCCATTGCAAGAACTTCAAGAAGCTTGAGATGAGAGGCTCATATCAGGATCAGGAAGCGCTTGCCATTGCTACGATGCTTCCAAAGATCAAGCACTTGTGTCTGAGCAAGTCATATATGTCAAAAGAAGGTTTGTTGACGATACTAAGAGGATGCAGAGAGCTGGAGACATTAGACGTTAAGTATTGCATAGGTTTCAAAGTCGATGATGAGATACAGAAAATGGCTTCTCATATCAAAACATTCGAGTTTGTTGGCTGTTCATTGAAGAGAAGGTTTCTTCATGGGATATGAAAAGACCAATCATAATTTGGTTGATGTGACGGTGAATAATTGGTACAATTATTATGATTTTGTTGAGATATGGATTATGGGTGGATGCCCACATGAGATCAATTAGAGTTAAAATCTTATTGTGATTAGGTTTCTTTAATTAAGATGTTACTTTGCATATAAATAAACTGTTAGTCCGAGTACAATCAGTAATGGTTCAGTATTTAGTAGACAGTTGTTCACAACAGTGAATGAAATCAACTGAATAGAATTACTGAAAGCAATCTAAAAGAAATTAAAATTCACTTACTGTCTGAAGGTAGAAATACAGTAGAAATTTAGAGAAGGGGTGATCAAGGCTAGTGTTTAACACTATGTCCTTAAGATAAAATTCGCCCTCGCTAAGGTACTAACGAGCTTCAGCAGCGTCTGTCTCCCAAGATATAATGATCGATCTCACAACAGTTGCAGCACTACAAACTGTGTGACCGGTGAACCAACAGTGCAACATGACTCTCTCTCTGGACTTAGATGACTCGAAATGCAATGCAGCAGCAGTAGATTGGATGATAAAAAACGTATGGACAAGATGCATATTTGTAGCTTGCATCAAGTCCTTTCATGGGGGGGTTGCATCTGTTCAGAACAGTGACTGTTCAGGTGAATAGATGCACATCTTCTTTGTCTTTGGACACACCTCTTGGGGACAGACCCTTTCAACAGCGAAAGGACACACTACACCACTAAGGACACATCCCATTTGAAAAAGAAAAATTTTATCAAATAAAATTTCTCCAAAAAAATGGGCAGTGGGCCGAGCCAGGCCCAACTCACGCGTGAAGCCCAAGCCCGAGCCCGGTTTGGTGCGGGGCGGGGCGGCGCGCGTGTGGTGGTGACCCCACCTTGGTCTAGGTCCTCCCTCCTCCACAAAAGTGGGATGCCCCTTGGGGCTCATCTTATACTACCAAGGTAAGTGTATTTATACCCAATGAATGTTTTGCTCCCAAGCAATGTGAGAAGCAAGTTCACCACTTCCTTTTGTTTCCATGTTTAACATGTTCAAGTAGTGGTGTTTAGGAGGCAATTTCTCATTCACTCCTTAATGGATTAGAGCAACACAATACATGTCTCTAATCTACTCATGGAGTAGATTACATACCCATGTATTCCCACCTAAAAAGATAGGTGGGTCCCACCTAGTTTTTGGCTCTAAGTTTACAAAAAATAGTGGTTCTCTAGGCCATTTTCCAACATAAACCTTCTCCATTGTACTTGGATACTTACTTGAGATAATAGAAAACTATGTCTCTCTTTTCTCCCTCTAATCTTCTTTCTCTAAGTTTTCTCATTTTCTAACACGTTATCAGCATGAAGTATTAAGAGAAGAAAGAAAACTCGGTCTTCTTACCCAAAGAGAAGAGATATCCTTCCCTGTGCGTATTTCCATCGCGAAATCCTTTCCTATTGCGGACTTTCATCGCAGATTCATTCCTATCACGGATTCCTTCCTAATACGGATTTCAGAAAAGTGTAATATTTTTCTTCAAATACAGTAAGCAGTATATGAGCCATCCTCAAAATCAATTTATAAGAATGTATGCAATTAGTTTATAATGCTTGTTTACCGTAATCATGGTACTCCTGTAGTATTCATTATCTTGTTTGCTTTATTTTTTTTATACTATTTATATGAATGGATTACAATAAAGGACCAAAAGTTCTAAATTTGAACCCGAAGTTCACCAATCTATCGACTAACAGTCCTAGAAGTTGAAATACTGATATGAACCTATAGATTCATATCCATAAATCAAAATCTGGAGTTTTTTGTTCAAATCCAAATAAATTATAAGGCTATGAAATTAAACCTGAAAATTTGATAGAACCAGAAGTTCTGATCAATTATTAGAACTAGAAGTTATATATATTTCAAACCTAAAGATTGAACAGAACTTGCAGTTCTAATTTTATGTATTATGAACTTGAAGTTTTAAATCAATCATGAAGTCTTGAAAAGACCAGCAATTCTGATTATCAAAGTTACTTTTGATTGGCTAACTTATTTGTCATGATTAATTCCTCCCTTAATTTATTTTTAAGGTTAATTTTTTATTTTTTTATTTTGTTGATTATTTGCATATTGTGAACTTCATATATCTTTTATTACAGTTTTTACATGATACCAAATCTAGCAAAACTTGATTTTAAAGCAGTTCATATAAATGGGGACAATTACTTATTCTGGCAACTGGATGCTAAAATCTACTTCAAAATCCAAGAAACGTGGAGAGACCATAAAAGAAGGTTATAAGATTTACCCGTACGACAAGGCATTAGCCCTCAATCTTCTTACGTCATCACATAGATGACGACCTCAAACATGAATAACTAACTGAGGAAGACCCAACAGGTCTCTGGAAATCCCTGGATGATGGTCATATTACCAGCTGCTCAAAATGAATGGGCAAACCTTATGTTACAGGATTGCATGATTATAAAACAATATCTGAATATAACTCGATCTGTCCTCTTCATTATTGTTTTCTTGGAGACTAGAGATTTCTTTGAATATGAGGATAGCCAACCTCTGAGTAGTAAGGTATTTAATACTCAATAGGGAGCACCCCCTTGCATGGTCTAAAAGACCAATAACTCTTTGAACTTCACAAACTTAAAATTTTAATTCCTTCAAGATGCATATTTTTAAACTTATGTTTATGTTGGGTTTTTATTTAAATGATGTTCTATTTTATGGTGAATGCATGGTTTAATCTTTTCATGTGGTTGCATGGTTATATTAGTTTATTATTTTGTTTAAAGTATGGATTGTATGAACGAAAACGGAGACAAACTCTTGCATTGAATATCATTAAATCAGTATTACAAGAAAATCCCTTTTTTTATTTTTGGGGTGAATTACAATGCTCAAAACCAAAAATATAATGTCATAATCTGAGAAGGTGCTTGTTTCTGGTCCTTGACCTGTTTCTTTCTTTACAAAAAAAAAAAAAAAAAAAAATGAAAGGAACTTTATAAATGGCTAATTTGCATCATGAAATCTTGTCTCTGATATTTCTTCATTAGATCGATAATCCTCACATCTTTTTATCATTAGATTAACGATTTAAGGTGTTTTCATCATATGATCGATAACCCACATATCCTCCACCATTGGATCAATGATCCGTGGTATTTCCACTGTTAGATCAATGACTCCTATGTTTCTTCATCATTGTTTGACTTGAATATAATGTTGGCTTTACCAAATGGGCATTGGTGAGTTGATTCATATTTCATAGCAAATGATAAAGGATTCAAGTGGTCTGCCCTGAGATGGCATAATGGGTTTCCTAGGGCCCATGTCTTAAGTTTGTTGATAAGTTTTAGAACATACCCATTGCAATCCACATGTCATGGATGTGTTTGAAAATGGCCTCAAGAACATATAGAAAGCCAAACCACTATTTAAGAGCAACCCACATGCCACATATGTAACCTAAGCGGTTCACATGACAATTTTGCAATAGGCCATATGTATGCTCATAACAGATCAAAGCCCATGGCCATATGTATGCTCATAACAGATCAAAGCCCATGTCTAAGGCCAATTTAGATATGATTGGGCCAAATCCCATTTCCACTGAATGTGTTAAGACCCGAGTTTTTTTTTATGAAGCGGGCTGAGACCATAATTTGCTTCTCAAGTGGGTTCATACTTTTCATTAGACTCATTTACAATCCATATATGACCTGTTCTGAGAATTATACTAGGGACTAATTTCTGAGTATTAATGGGTTCAGACCCTATTAAGCTCTCATTTGGACTGGTTTCTTGGTTCATTTATAGTCCACATAGAGGCTTATTTTGAGACGAAGTAGCACTGTTGGACTACATTCAGCTCAGCTTATAACTACTACTTCCGGTCCTTTTTTTTTTTTTTTTTTTTTTTTTTTTTTGACCCATTTAGATAAACCTTTTCAGGCAGATTCCAGCAGTAATTGGGCCGTATTTTAACCCATTTTCAGCCTTTGTTTGGGCTAATTTGAAGTCCATTTATACCCATCATTCAGAATGTTTGGATGTGGAAATTAGACTGTTTGGGTGGATTCAGTTTTGTGGGTTGTTTGTTTGTGGAGATTTTACAACATAGCTATTTTTTCCTGTATTTATAGTGACAACCAAGTGACTATGGAACTCTTTAACCTCCATGGCATGCATGTTTGGAAATCAACATATCTATACTTGTGGCCCCACTCTAGATATGTTGGGACCAGGATAACCCATTTTGTAAAGACCACAAATGGCCTCGTTATACCCAATAATGTTTAGCCTATATGGGTTTTGCATCATTACGCATGTGTGACGGTGGCAACCATTAAACACTAGGAGCTTAATAATTTCTGTCCATTTATCATTGCTACTCAAGCTGTTCGTTTGTGGGAACTGAAACTGTTTGATTATGAGAATTAAGGCTGTTTGGGGAATTAATCATAGAGATTCTAAGCCTTGTTTGGTTGTTGGGTTCTTGAGTTTGTTATACCCATAACAACAGCCTGTTCATCCTCTGAACTCAGACATGGCTTTCACTCTGCACGTTACGTTTTCATCCATGTTAGGATCTGGCTAGAGCTTGGTCCACCATCCTTTAGAAATGACTTTTTCATGGTTATTTCAATGAGCTCAAATTGCTGACATCATAGTTAGTTGTTGCAGGTGATGATGCTAACTACCCAACTATGATTAAAGTAACAATTTGATTGGGTCCACCAGTGAACCTAGCCAAGACATTGTCTTGCTTTCGTGTCAGATTCTATTTATTGAGGTTTGATATACACGTTCCCAAATTATAATGAACTTTGAGCAGTGACTTTTGGTCTTGCAGTTCATGTGTACAACTTTGATGCTTATACTCCTGAAAGAAAACTCAAAGCACCAGACTCATCTCATGCCTTAAAAGAGTACGAAGAGTGGCTGGGTGTCAGGAATTTAGATATTTATTCACTGTTACATGTTAAATTTCAGTCATTTCAAATATGGGTATACACGCTGGAATTTCTTCTTTCGCGGTTCGGATAACATTTACATTCCGATTTTCTTTTTTTTTTTTTTTTTTCTAATCTCATTTGTTGACTTGAGTTGCATGACTTTGAAGTCTGAGTCCTTTCTTGTCACATATAGGGAGATTTCTTATAAAAATTCTTGCAAGGCCCATGTAACCATTTGAGACCCTGATGAGTCATGGTTTTCAATGGAAAAACTTTGAAGAACAAATCCTCTTAACATATGGACCTGAATCTTCATTTGAGTGGAGGGCAGAAACCTTTGAACAAGGATTTGAATCCCCATTTTGATGGTGACCATATGCGCTTCACATGAGAGTTTGGTGGAGGACGGAGACCTTTTTAAGTAAGGCTTCGTATCTCCATTTTAATGGAAATGAAGTGGTGGGAAAGATGAAGATGGAGTAGGTACCCATTTGGCAAGAGGGCAGAAACCTTCTTTGAGGATCCAAATCTCCATTTTAATGGAAGGAAAGTTGCAGCATATGAGGATGATGAAATGACGAAGGTGAGACAAGGGAGATGAAATGATGGAGATGGAATGGAGGTGACGTGGTGGCTGGAGGGCAGAATCCCCCTAAAGAGGGCTCTAAATCTCCAATATATGGCATTGGGCAAGATGAAATGGATGACATGCATGGAAAAGATGAGATGGGAAGATGGAGTGGGGTTATGAAATAGAAGAAGAAAAAGACAGTAGCTTCATTACCTTCTTCTTCTTCTGTCTTTCTCTTCTCTTTCTTTTGTTCTTCTCCTCTCTCAGGCCAAACAAACGAACTCCTCCCTCTCTCTTTACTTTTCCTCCTTTTATTTTCTCTGTTTTAGAAGTTATGTGACTTCCAAACATTACCTAATGTTACCCATCTATTCATTAAAGATGCATTGTTCTCAAGTAGTTTCCGAAGAAACTTGATTAGTTTCAAGGATATCAGAATGAATGGGTACCACATTGAGATTGTAAGTGAAGGTAACAAAGAATACTTATGCATCGTTATTGGTATTGGAAGACAAAAGCAAATACTAGAAAAACTAAGTGCACTCTTCTCAAGGATATATTACACGATAATCTCCAATGTTGAATCACATTCCTTTTTAGCAAAACAACAAAGTCAAGCCCGAAGGTTAGTGATCCTAAAACTTAAGCTTTGGTAAGATAGGTTAGGTCACTATGGAGCTACTATGTTGAGTAAAATCGTAGATAACTTATTTGAGCATTCCTTAGAGAACCATCAATTGACCATACTTAGTGGTTACTTATGTATCCCGTGTTCACAAGGAAAATTGATCACCCGACCTTCTTTTGCTAAGGTTGCATATGAATCCTCATCCTTTTTGCAAAGGATACATGTAACGCCCCAAGATCCAAGCGCCTCGAATCTTGGGACGCTGCAACAAAGTACGTAAGAGATGTGGAAAATCCAATAATATAATCAAGTGTGAATCTCATATGAGCAAGTAAATGGCCAAGCCCTATAATTTTATTTTACTTTAAGGGATTACAAAGTAATTTCTGTAATTAAACTAACTATTCAATCCTAGGCCAACATAGCTAGCTACAAGAAAATGAAAGAATAGAGATCTATGTGATAGACGCCTCTCGATGCACCAACTGCATCATTCTCTGAACCCTGCGGCAACGGATCAACTGCCAAGCAATTCAACCAATCAAGGAAAGCGGAAGAGAAGATACCTGAAAACACCAAGGATTGGGTCAGGCTCGATGAGCCAGGCAGATAGGCATGTTTAGATGGCAATACATTATATTAATAGATAGGGAAGAAGAACATACCCAATCCCAACTATACCTGCGTGATTAGTACCAAGATAATAATATAGAATATCAGAGTGCAACAGAAGTGGTGTGGAGTGTAGTGTATGAACGATAATCGAGAATGTATTATAACAGATGTTTGATACGGCATACCAGGTAGATAAGAGAAGCCATCATCATCAAGATATCATATAAACCATACAAGCACATCAGAGTCATCAGTAGCAGAAGTAATCAGAGGAAGTAACACTACTATATCCGTAACCATCGTATCCAAATCCAACCATAACAATGTCGACAATTAAAGACAATAAACAATCACAATCACAATACATAATATTCATACATCCAATATACATCCACAAGAGCACATAAAGGTACGTTTATAGCTAAAGTGCAAGGGACGTGGGGGGTCAGAGTCAGTCAATCATTGTCGTCCCAACAACTGTCGATGGACATCAACCATGGGGGTTAAAGCCACCCATCGCTGTCGTCACATCAAATAGGAGCATACAAGAGTCCATCAACGTCCATAGCCACAGCCAAGTTCCAGCCATTAGTCTTACGTGCTATCTCAACCAACAATGTCCACAGCCGCAGCTACGTCCCAATCATTGGTCTTACGTGCTAGATCAACATCGTCGTCCATCCACACCCGGTCCGAGCGCTGGCGGTCTCAATACCCTTTCCACACGGTACCTATTGTGTCATTCACTCAGTCACTCAACCACTCAATCTCTCAATATCAATGTCCATACTAGCATCATATCCCTCGGCAGACCACTCATACATCCACAAATCCTACAGATCACTAGGTGGGGGTACTCCGAACTCGATAGCCTTATTATCCTTAATATGAGATGATAATAGTCAAAGGTACGAGGCACGAAGTTCGAGTATAGCTAATCCATCCTTGTGATTCCCAATAGTTAATAATACATACCCTTATAAACTCCGCTTCTCTATACTCTTAATTAGTATTATCTCATTATACAGTCCGTCTATCAGTATATGCCGTTAAGTTCCCAATATTACAAGACAGGACTTCAAGTGTCATGTCCTGTCATCTCCTCCAATACGGACCGTGATCATAGATTAGAGCCTAAGTGCAATGTCCTGATTTATAGTACCTCTCAAGGCCAACATCCAAGGTCCAGACCTACCAGCTAGCCTCAGTATTCATTTCATCAACATAAGTATCAAATATCACAAATACATCGGTGCACTGCCCCTCTTTTCAGGTCCAGGGTCCCACTTCACCTAAGACAGTGATCACGGAGTCCCAGATGCTTATTAAGTATCATTGGTGCTCATGTTGGTATTTAGCATCATAAGACATCCATAACCATTGAATCAGGTTCCGTTTCACAACCCAAGACCCTACTTAGGTGGCTACACAGGTCAAGGTTAAGCCCAGCCCTTGACTCGTGTCTAGCTTATCTAAAACGGTCTAAATGGAAGGTCAATGGGGCCCACACATGATCAGATCATAAAAAAAAAAAATCTGGAAAATCACTATTTACATTGTACCGGGTCAACATCATAAGTCCACGGGTCGACCGGTACTCTATGAAAACGAACAAATAACTGGGAGATAGAAAACACTGTTTATAGTGTCCCCGGTCGACCTAGAGGGTCCCCCGGTCAGCCGGGTACACTGCGGACATTCTAACAAACACCTGGCAGGTGGGGCGTTCCACAATGTGGCCGGTCGACCGGGTACACTGGGTCAGGTACCCTGAGTGTAGTTTCTACTCTTAGTTGTGGGGGAAAGTCCATTGTATGCCCGGTCGACACTTAGGTGACCAGGTACACATAAAATCCTGATTTTCAGGATTCTTCCATCTTCCATTTTCCAACAAAACTCCATCAAATACATCCCAGATTTGCACCAATCACCTCTAAACAAAAAACACACCTCCCACATCATGATCTCATTACCAATTGGCCATTGATCTTCCAAATGGGGGATTCTCATCCATCAATGACCAAAAACACATAAAAAGGCTCAGAAAGAGAAAGATCTACTCAACATAGCATTCATACGGCCATATCCATTCAAGACAGTAATTAGCAATCTAAGCATATTAAACAATTTAATTAGAAAATCTAAGCATGTCTACTTGCCTAATTAGGAAGAAAACTCCTCAATAAGCTTGGGCTTCTCTCTAAATGCTCTAAGATCACTCCAACAGCTGAATCTACAATCTCTACACCCATTCCCAAAGAGAGAAATGCATAAGGAAGAGAAATCTAAGAGAAATGACTATTGTACAAGGAAATTGAAAAGGGGAGAAGGAGATTACCTTTACTTGGAGAGGGGAGAGAGATCTAGGAGATGAGGTTGGCTCTTTGGCTTGTAGATGGCTAGATATAGATGAGGATCTTGCTTCTAGTAATTAGAGGGCTAAGATTTAGAGAGAGAGAGAAACCATAATCTCTAAATTAGAGAGAAAGAGAGATGGGAGGGAATCGTAGTGAAATGAAAAGGAGAGAGTGTAGGAAATATTGGGAAGCTTGTAGGAGGTTTCTTATATAGCAATAGGTGGAATGAAAAATGTCCAAGGTGCCCTCTCTTACTAATGTTAGTGTAGGATAAGGATGAGGGAATTTGGGGAAGGTTAAAATGGAATAACCAAAGGGTCATTGGTTGCTAATAGAAACAAATGATAAGGACTGGCGTAGTTTAGGTATTCACATATAATGACCCAAGTCATTTAAGGTATTAGGATGTAAGACCCCGACCTGAGTGACCTCGATTAGTACTAATTAAGTCGCGTGTTAGTCTTGAATTTGTTTACTGGATTTGGTTTAGTTGGTTTAGAATAGCTTTGTCATAACTTTGGGAATTTTGAGTGCCTTTGGAATTAGTGGGGCCCTTTGAGGGTTCCTTTTTATAACTTACGTGTACTTGGGGGATTACTCGAGATTCTTTTGATTTGGTGTTTTATCCCGATTTACTTATTTTGTTAATCCCTTCGCACCAACATCATAACGGAGATCACCATTCTCATCCTCTCCTTCAAAGCTCTCCATTGATACCATTGTTGAAGAAAATCTCCCTCTCCAAGATCCCCTTTGAGCTAACTCTCTCCATTTGGAGAGTCTACAAGTAAGTTTTCTTCCTAATCTCTTATATTTGAGTTCTTATGGTCTTAGAGGAGCTCCATTTTCAATATTGGAAGCTCCCTCTTTCTATTTCTTTGTTTGACCCATTTTAGGGTTTGTTTTGGGGGTTTTGTAGAGATTGTGGATTTTGTGCTTGAGAGGGTGTTTAGAAGATCTTTTTCCTTAGCTTTGGACTTGAGGCAAGTGGATGAATGGTTATTTTGAGCTTTTAATGATTTTGATAAAAATGTATTGATGATTTCATGTTACTATTGATTTGTATTGATTGAATTAAATGTGCATTGATGACTCTTATTAGCTCATTAAAGGGTTTTGGAAATGTGGTTGGTGGTTTGCATTTATTGTTTAATGGTAGTTTAAATGGACTCTTATGATATGGGTTTCTCTTGTTCTTTGTGGTTGAATGTGATGGAGGAGAAGAGGATGTTTGATTGATAATGTTGGGAGAGTTGATGTGAAGTTTTAAGGATGTTAGAAGGAGAAATTGGAGCCTCCCATGTGGAGTAAAATTGTGGCTACGGGAGTTGTAAGAAGTGGAAAGGAAATAGGAGCAGAACTGTCCCGAAACCCATTTCTGGACAGTTCGCTCGAGCGAACCTGGTGGTCGCTCGAGCGAAGTGTCCAGAACAGGTTCCGAACCATTCCAGTAGACAGTTCTCCCAGAAAGTTTATCAGAGCGTCACAGAACCTTGTTAGTTCGAGCGACCTATTTATTCGCTCGAGCCAACATGTTCGCTTGAGCCAACCCGTTATCCGCTCGAGCGAACCTCCCAGAAAGCCATTCCAGAAAGCTCATCGCTCAAGCGAACTTCCTGTCCGCTTGAGCGATCAGGACTGTTTACTTGGGAATAATCTGTGAGGAAAAACGAAGTGTTTGTTTGATTGAGAGGCGTTTATTGGGAATCCTATTGTGATGGGAAAACTGGTAACTATCGTGTAGTACCTATTTGAAAAAAGAAATCAAATCACAAGTTTTCATTTAAGTTTTGGAAATCTTAAGGTGTATAAAGAGCTCGGAATGTCCCCAAACTCAAGGAGTACCAATTTTTATTGTATATGACATACGGGATCTTTATTCACTTTGTTTGAATTTCGAATCCCGATATTTGTCCCGAACCTCTTGAATAATGATTTACCATCCCCAAAGATACTGAAATTGCAATTGTAGCGTTCTTGCTAATTCCGACATGCACTTCCCGTTTTAAATGGTATTTATGCCTTTGAGCATCCCGTCCCGCCCGTTTGTGTAAGTGCATCATATGAATTTATACATGTCTTGATTTATGATATTTGACCTATGAGTCGGCACCACTAAGCTTGGATAACCTTGCCGGTCTGATCCACCGACTTGGAAATCCTCCTCCTGTGCCGCCAGCTGCAGGTTGGATCCCGCTACCCGGTTATTACCGTGGTATTGTCCTGATGTCGCAGATTGCTACTGTGGTTCCCGATGCCCGGTTCGCTACCGTGGTCATGTCCCGTATTTATTATATATGTATATGTTACTTATGTTGCATCTCCTCACTTCGGTGACTGAGATCAACATCCCGATATGCTCATGTCACTTCGGTGATAGAGGACTTAGCTCCGTGTGGTTGTCATTTTGTTGTTTTCCCGTATTCCTTGGATACCTTACATGTTTTCTATTGCATTTATGTTTCAAATAAATGATCATTATGTTTTATGAGATTTATTGTTTTAACAGGTTTGAATGTTTTTCAAGGTAAATTCAATTGTTATTTTATCTTTTCACTCAATTGCCAAACCGTCGTGTTTGACCCTTGTTTTGGTACTCAGGTCTCGTTATCGGCTTTTCCGAGGAGGAGCTTGAGGAGGCGGTCGGAGAACTGCAACGCTTAGTTGAGTAGCATGCCGATGATGTCGTTTAGATATCCGGGTGCTTGAGCTACGTAACATTTTGGAATAGTTTCTAACCAATTCTTTTGGGAATTTGATACTTTGTTATATTGGCCTTTGCTGGCCTTTAATTTTGGAGAAATGTAATTAAATGATTTGGGTGTAAACCTTAACTTACTTTTGGGAATTAGTCATTGATCATTGCTCATTTTGATACTGGTATTAAATATGTGTTAATCTTGTTATCTTGGACATGGATGTATGAATTAGATTTGCTACACGCTTCCGCACATTAAAAGAAATATTCATGTTGATGTGATACCCTCATCGCGGACACCTGTGGGAAATCGCGTGTACGAGTGGCATCTCTGATGGACTCGTATACGTTTTGATTAAATTAATTCATAATGTTGACATGGATTGTATCATCATTCATCTTATCCATATTCATTCATTATCCTTCATTAGTGCCGATCCCGGATCAGGCTTGTGCTTGCGTGGGACCCGGTCCGGGGTCGCAACAGGACCACAACGTAGATTGAGAATCTATGTAGGTTATGACTCTCCTTCGATTGTTCGATATCTAGAACCAATGATATGAGATGTCTTCATTGCTTGTTTTCCTTATTGTCAATTCGACGAGACAATATTTCTGCCGTTAGAGGAGATTAGATAGTTCTTAAAGAACGGATTATTCCTGTAGAGCAACATGTTCCTGAAGAACGGCGAGAATTAACATGGAATACTTCAACTCTGTCTCATCTGGATCCACGAACTTCATAATGTGAAAATGAAGTATGGATAATTGTATACTTATAAGAAATTGCAAACAGATTACCTGATGCATTTAACGATACATGATGTGAATTTAAATTTAATCTTTTAATACTACAAGTACACAACTGTCTTTTTGAAACAGTGGTAAGTACAGGTCGAATCTCACAGGGAGCACTACTGAAATATCTTTTTTTTTAATTAAAATATGATTTCTTTTATAATGAAAATAAAAATATATCAAGATTTGAATGAGAGATAAAGCTACTATGCAAGAATTTCAATTCTCAATCCACATACTTTAATTTAGTCTTTTGCCTTGCAAATAACTTAGATCAGAAACAACTCAATGTTTCAGATCCGGAATATTTTTTTTTAATTCAATTCTTATGCAGAAGAACCCAAGATCTCCACCACCTCATAAAAATTACTTTAAGCGTCAGTTAACAAATTAAGCATAAAATATCAAAGGCATATAAACCTAAGTATATTTTATCAAAAAAATATCAACTGATCAAAAAGAAATTTATTTAAAATATAAAGCAGAGGTTTGCCTGTAGACATAAAAATTAAATTAAAGAAATAGAACAAAAATAAAATCACTTAACTTCACTTTGTGCTCCGATCCAAAAGAATCTACTCCTCCATTACAAAAGATGTGATTTTCATTAAAAACTTCATGATCATTACACTTTTCTCTCACACTCTTCTAACCTAGTTCTAGAACAGGGCTCCAAAATACCCACAGATTTTTCTTTTTTTTTTTTTCAGAGAGAGAAAAGGTTGAGAGAGAGAGAGAGAGGAAAAGATGAATCTAGAGAGAGACGTATTTTTCTCCTTTTATAAGCATGGGATGGGTCGTTCCTCCTTGTGGTTCCTTGTTGGCTCCTATTTTGTAGGCCATGATAGATCTATGATAGATTTCTTTTAGAAATCTTGGGCCTAAAAGTCAGCCCTTATATAGCAAATCGAGGAAAATTAATCCTTGGTTGTTGGCATAATCCCATGTGCACCGAATTTTGTGTAAACAATCCCTTGTTTTTCTGATTGCTATCTAGGTCCACACTTGTACCTTGAAAATTGGAAGCTTTATTTAAAAAGAACTCATTCCAATCAAAGATGGGCTAGCATAAAGATGGATTGCCATGTCACTTGTACAACAACCAACATAGTAATAAGGGGAGAATTGTTGGTTTCTTCCTTCGTTTCTTGAATCAAAAAGTCTACTTGTCCCGGGATTTTTGTCCCGGGACAAGTAGCACGGCTGTTCTTGAATATCCTCTTTCAATTGCATTCTGTGTTGGATAATAACAATGAAGCACATGGGAGCCTCTCCTTTAACTTTCAATGCAAAGACGAGTGGACCCCCCTTGGTTGCCCGAAGGTGAGTGGGATCCAATTGCTTTTCAATTTTCCTGTGGTTTTGCGGGTCCTACCCTTCCAGAAAGAGTTTTTTTGCAATTAGACTCTTCAAATAAAACACCAAAAGGAATGCAGAAAATGTATAAAAGTGTGAAAAATCCAAATTCTAGGGAAAAATGCACAAAATGGTGAAGATGAATGTAAATTGGTGCAATTTACGTACTTAAATTCCTGAAAATATGCACATTCATGGATTCAACACACCCCCCAACCAGCCTTTTGCTAGTCCCTTAGCAAAATAAGTGAAAAATGAGAAGTTTATTATTCTAACAAATGCAGAAAAATAAAAAGAAAATTGCCACTTTCGCTGGCTCTCTCGACTGCATTTAGCGTATGCAGCAAGCCCTTAAACCCCTAGGTTCTCCCTAGTGGACGAGTTGTGCCTCATGAGGGTTTGCTGTGAATTTACCCACAAAATTCTTCCTCTTTTTTTCTTTTTTTTTTCTTTTTTTCTTTTTTTTTTTTTGCCTAAGATGCTTAAAACCTAACAAAATCCAGGGAAACTTAAGAGAAAATTTATAGACACCAACTATTCTCGATTCTCAAAATTTTCAAAGACAAATCTTAAATTCGATTCACCAATCCCATCTTTTTGTTAGAAATTCTCGAAATCATGCTAATTGATCGTGCACGGTGAAAAGTATGTATATGTAATAAGCATCAAATGATCCACCAAGAATTTTCGTGAAAATAATAATTGTTTTTTTAAAATTCTGGGCCGCCTAAACTTAGCAAAGAAAAACAGTCTTTCTCTCAAGGCGATAATGACGGCTTTTGCACCACTGTTTTTTCAAAGGGCGCATTTTTTTTCTTTTGTTTTTTCAAACACACACGTGTGACTGTGCAATGCCTAGGTCCCTTAAGCTTTCTAATTAACCCATGTAACGAGCATTAGGCCAATGACTCTCAAACCAGATGGCTTTAGGGCACTAGATATGTAAATACCCCTAAGAGCTTACTTGCTCGAGTTAAAAACGCTACGAACCAAAACTAGTTACAAAACTTTTTATTCTTTTCAGGACGTCTAAACATTTTTTTCTTTTTTTTTCTTTACGCGGTCCCCAACAATATGCAGCCCTTTCCATGTATCCACCCGTCAAACCAAAAAGCTCTGTATACTAAGGTCAATTTTTCATTTTTTTTCAATTATCAAAGAAAGACGGGAATCATAGCTTCACATTCAAAACCTCGAAAACATATACAATATGTGTAAAAGTGAGGGATAAAAATTCAAGACTTTTTCAAAAACTCTTTCCATAAATAAAGTAGTGAACCATTGTTTTCTTTTGCCCAAAATAAATATCTTCAGCCAATAAAAGTTCTCTTGAAAGTTTCCCTCTAACCTAACAATAGCAATTTTTTTAATCTCCTACAAACCAATGCAAAGCAAAAAAGAAAATGTATAATCAAAATTGAACAACTGATCACATGTCAAGTTCTAACTCACACCCCCAAACCTAGATTCAACATTGTCCTCAATGTTATGAATGCATTTGTAATGTAAAAATGAACAATAAGGAAAATTGGAACATCTTACCATGTGGGGTTTGCAAAAGAATGTGATCAACCAGCTCAATTACCTTCCAAAATTGGGTTGCCTCCCAAACAGTGCTAAGTTTAATTTATTGTCGTCAGCCTGATGTCACCAAAAATGATTAGTCCTGGTAAATTGGCTCTTCCAGAAGGATATCCTCAATGCTTTTATCCTTTAGTTCCAAAAATGGTTTCAATTGTTGACCATTCACCTTGAAAACATCCCCATTCTTGGGATTTTCAATTTCCACAGCACCATGAAAGTAAACAGTCTTGACAATGAATGGACCAGTCCACCAAGTTCGTAACTTCCCTGGAAACAGGTGTAACCGGGAGTTATACAAAATGACTTTCATACCCAGTTCAAAGGATTTTCTTAAAATTGACTTATCATGGTTTAACTTCATTCTTTCCTTATAGATCTTGGCATTCTCGTAGGCATCATTTCTAAGTTCTTCCAACTCATTGAGTTGCAATTTGCGTACAGTACCCGTAGTGGGTAAGTCAAAATTGAACTTCTTAATGGCCCAATAAGCTCTATGTTCCAATTCAACAGGCAAGTGGCATGCCTTCCCATAGACCAACCTATATGGGGACAACCCAATAGGTGTCTTGTAAGCGGTTCAATAGGCCCTTAGTGCGTCAATCAATCGCAAAGACCAGTCTTTCCAAGTGGGATTGACCATCTTTTCTAGATTTTGTTTAATTTGCCTATTCAAAATTTCTGCTTGGCCACTTGTTTGTGGGTGATAAGGTGTAGCAACCTTATGGGTGACAGAATATTTTTTCAACAAATGCTCAAAGGGACAGTTGCAAAAGTGAGTGCCTCCGTCACAAATGATTGTTCTAGGGGTACCAAAGCGAGAAAAGATGTGATCTCTCACGAAAATCACCGCATGGTGGCCATTCTTCTTTGTCGGTATGGCTTCTACCCACTTGGAAACATAGTCTACTACCAACAAAATGTAAAGATTTCCAAAGGAATTTGGAAATTGCCCCATGAACTCAATTCCCCACACATAAAAAGTTTCCACCACAAGTATGGGATTCAAGGGCATCATGTTCCTTCGATTGAGCTTGCTAAGATTTTGACACCTCTCACAGTTCAGACAGAAAGTGTGACAATCTTTAAAGATTGTGGGCCAGTAAAATTCACACTACAAAACTTTTGCAGCTGTCTATTTCGAACTAAAGTGGCCCCCACAATCATGATCATGGCAGAATAAAATGACCGAGTAATGGTCATGATCAGGAATGCATCTCCTGATGATCTGGTCCGAGCAGTACTTAAAAAGATACGGGTCATCCTAGAAAAAGTACTTGGCCTCAGCATGAAATTTTGATTGATCCTGTTTTGACCAATGAGTGGGCATCTTCCCTGTACAAATGTAATTGATTATATCTGCAAACCAGGGGATTTGGGAAATGCTAAGTAACTGTTCATCAAGAAGATTTTCATTAAGTGGGACCTCATCTGATGGCTCTAAGGGTATCCCCTAAAGATGGTCTGCTACAACATTCTCACATCCTTTGTTATCTCTTATTTTCAAATCAAACTCTTGTAGCAGAAGGATCCACTGAATCAATCAGACTTTTACATCCTTTTTTGACAGAAGGTATCTCACAGCTGCATGATCGGTGTAGATGATGACTTTTGACCCTATCAAGTAAGACCAAAATTTTTCCAAGGAAAAAATCATAGCTAGCAATTCTTTTCCGGTGGTTGTGTAATTTAGATGTGCATCATTGAGGGTCCTAGTTGCATAGTAAATCACATGAGGTAGCTTCCCAATTCGTTGACCCAAAACAGCTATAATAGCAGTATCGGATGCATCACACATTAGCTCAAATGGAATGGTCCAGTCAGGTGGCTGAATTATAGGGGCCGAAGTTAGTTCCCTTTTCAGTTTCTTAAAAGCCTTTAGACACTTCTTATTAAATTCAAACAGGGCCTCTTTTATCAGCAATTGGCACAAAGGTTTAGCAATTTTACTAAAATACTTGATGAATCTACGATAAAAACCATCATGGCCAAGGAATGATCGAATCTTCTTAACTGATTTTGGTGGTCGCAATTTGGAGATCAAATCAGTTTTTGTTTTGTCCACCTTAATTCCATTATCAGAAATAATGTGTCCCAAAGCTATGCCCCTTTTACCATAAAATGACATTTCTCCCATTTTAAAACTCGATTCTTTTCTTTGCATCTTTCAAGCACCAGGGACAAATGTTGTAAGCACTTCTCAAAAGAATTTCCAAAGACCGAAAAATCAACCATGAAAACCTCAGTGAATATTTCTACCATGTCAAAAAATATGCTCAACATGCACCTTTGAAAGGTGGCCGATGCATTGCATAGCCCAAAGGGCATGCGTCTATAAGCAAAAGTGTCAAACGGACAAATGAAGGTATTCTTTTCCTTGTCCTCGGGTGCAATTTGGATTTGATTGTATCCAAAATAACCATCAAGAAAATAATAATATGCATGACCGGCTAGCCTCTTGAGCATCTGATCCATGAATGGGAGAAGAAAATGATCTTTCCGACTGATTGAGTTCAACTTCCTATAATCAACGCATACCCTCCACCCAGTTTATATCTGAGTGGGTACCAATTCATTGCCCTCATTTTGAACCACTGTTATCCCAAATTTCTTTGGTACCACTTGAACCAGGCTCACCCATGCACTATCTGATATGGGGTAAAGCACCCTTGCATCAAGTAATTTTAAGACTTCCAACCTAACAACTTCTTTCATTGCAGGGTTCAGTCGCCTCTATGGTTCACGAGAAGTTTTTTGCATTTTCTTTCAAATGGATTCTATGTTGGACCACAAATGGGGCTATTCCTTTTATATTTGTAATGGACCTCCCTATAGCTTCCTTGTGTTCATCCAAAATTTTCATGAGTTTTCCCTCTTGGACAGGATCCAAGTTTAAAGCTATAATCACTGGAAGGGTTTCTAGTGGGCCTAAAAATAAATATTTCAAGATATCCAGCAACTGCTTGAGTTCTAACTTAGGGGGTTTTACAATTGATGGGACAGGTGGGGAAGCAAATGGAGTCAGAATCTCATGCTTCGGTTGCCACCTGGAGTAATCCATGGATGGGGTTAAGTCTAACAGTGCATTGACTTCCTCAATATATCCATCTACGTACATCAAAAACACTGCCAAAGTGGGGCAAACAAGCCTCTAGTGGATCTTCAAGTTTCAAATAGGGTAAGTGATTTTCCACCAATTCATGAATGTAACTAACTTCAAAAACCCCATCATCCTCATCAGGAGGTTGCTTAGTGACATTAAAAATGTTCACTTGAACTGTTATGGTCCTAAAAGAAATTTGCATCACTCAATTCCTACAATTGATCAAGGCATTTGAGGTGACTATGAATGGTCTCTCCAAGATGACTAGAATTTTGGATTCAGCCCCAAATGTGTGTTTGGTATCCAAGACAACAAAATCGAGAGGGAACACAAAGTCTCCAACTTTGATAAGAACATTTTCGACTACCCCCTTGGGGAATCAAATCGATGCATCAGCCAATTGCAAGGTCACATGTGTCCTTTTCAACTCCTCCAAACCTAATTCTTCATAAACAGAGTACGAAAAATTGTTCACACTTGCACCCAAGTCTAGCAAAGCTTTCTCTATGTGATGGTCCCCTATCTGGCAAGAAATGGCAGGACACCCTAGGTCCTTATATTTGATTGGGGTTGGACAGGAAATGATTGAACTAGCTTGTTGGGCTAGAAAAGCCTTCTTAGGTACATCGGTAGGTCTTTTGAAGGTGCAAAGGTCCTTCAAAAATTTTGCATAAGCCGGAATCTGTTGGATAACATCCAGTAGTGGGATATTAATCCTTACTTGTTTAAATACTTCTAGCATTTTATCCAACTAAACAATTGATTTTGCTAGGCCTAGCCTCTGTGAATATGGTGCCTTGGGAACATAGGTCCTAGGAGTGGGCTCACTAGATGATGGTTTAGCATTGACTGGGTTCTCTCGTTCTAATATGGGTTCAGCATTCACACTTCGTTCATTAAATTCCACTTTCTCACTTGATTCTTCCTCAGGTTCCTTGGGTAATTTGACCTTGTTATCAACATGTGTACCCGACCTAAGAGTAATTATGGATTTGACTTATTTCGGGCCTTTTCCTTTAGGATCATGAACAACTTGGCCATTGGGATTAGGTTCAGGTTGACTAGGGAAGGTTGCCTTGTCTCTGGCACTGATGGAGTTGGCCAGTTGGCCCATCTGATATTCCAATTTTGCAAGGGTTTGAGTGTGGCCATTCAAAAGTTGAGTAGTGATATGTTGGAATTGAGCAGTACTCTAAGACAATTGGGCTGTAGTTTAAGACATGAGTTTCATGGCCTCTTCTAAAGAATCTACCCTCTGGGTCAATGGACTTGAGTTGAAGTTAGGTTTTTGGAAACCAGGTGGGGCATTGACTTGAGATTGATTGGGCTGAAATTGAGTGGATTGAGATGGGCCTCCTTGAGTTGGGCCTTTGGTTCAAGAAAAGTTCGGGTTGTCCCTCCAACTTGGATTGTATGTGTTAGAATATGGGTCATACCACTGACGATTATCAAAACGAGTGTTTTGATAAAGCGCATTCACCTCCTCAACAGACTCGGTCTGACCCAAAATTGTTAGGTCAATCCCTCCATTCATGGCCTGATTATATCTTAATGACTTCAAAGTGTTTGGAGTGGGCTTTTGGTTAAGCTCTAAGGCCTCTATTCTCCTCACCAGTGTGGCCAAACCTCTACCTCAATTTTGAGTTCAATCTTGAACATCCCCCCTTTTTCAGTAATGGTAGGTTTGATGGGCTACCTCTTGATAGGGGCCCACTGTAATGTGTTTTCAGCGGTTTCTTCCAAAAATGTCCTTGCTTCATCCGCTGTCTTCTGTGTAAACTTCCCACTACAAAAAGATTCCACCATTTGCTTAGTAGGGTAATCCAAACCTTCATACACAATCTGGACCAATTGAATTTTTTCAAATCCATGGTGGGGACACTGGATTAAGAGGTCCTTAAACCATTCCAAATAACTGTAAAGTGTCTCCCCTTCCATTTGATGGAATCCATTGATGGCCTACCTAATCGAAGCGGTTTTCTGCTTGGAGTAGAATTTTTTGTAAAATTCTTCGACTAGCTTGGCCCATGTAGTATGGACCCGGCTTATAAGGCGTAAAGTCAAGCTTTAACCTTTTCTTTTAGGGAGAAAGGAAATAATCTAAGTTTAAGGGCCTCCTCAGTCATGTGATTGATTCTCATGGTCCCACAGATGTCCTCAAAATCCCTAACATGTTGATATGGGTTTTCCTGGTCTATCCTACGGAATACTGGGAGCATCTGGATCATGCCAGATTTCAGCTCAAATGTAGCATTGGTCTGAGGTAGGGCGATGCGGGACGGTTGAGTTGTCCTGGTGGGGTACATGTAGTCCTTCAAAGTCATTGGTTGGTCCACTTGATCAGCCATCCTAACAATTTCTTCAAAGATGGAAGACTTTCCGACAACGGTTAAGGCTAATTCGGGCTCTATCCTAACTAACATTTTGTTCTTGCGTACCCACAGTTTCTCTCTCTTAGGTCTAGAGTGCATGCATCGGGTTCAACCTTAATGAAATGCAAGCCTAATCTACATACGGGGCCCTAATAGTCTTACTAGATGATGCACAAGTAGTCAAGCACAAAGATTGAGCACAAGAAATTATTTTAGAGTTAGCCTAACTCACTAGACAGCTCCTAACTGGTTTGAAGAATGTACTAAGGCCTCCAATCAGGTCTTATGAAGCCAAATCGACCAGGTAAGTCCCTAGGATGAGTGGTGGGGTCACACTTCCTTTGGCAAGGGTCCCACTTAAGAACCAAACTCCTAAAACAGAGACTGCTACCCTTTTTGGTAGGGACATGACTTACCTAGACATCAACTTGACCAAAGAGCGCAACCGATGCAACCTTTTGTGGTCTTCGTCCTACTGAGCTCGAGTCCTATGGTCTCGTTTCTACTTGATTTTAATTAAATTAAGATCCTAATGTGACAGATGGTTAACTTAAATGGGCAAGGATTTGGTGATGAAATCTAGTCCTTATATTTTTGGGGTGGATTGCCCTTAACTAAGTGTGTGTCCAATTAGATGGTGTGTCAATCAGGCATTCACACTTTGCAAAAATTTAAATCACCCAAGCCCCACTTGCAAGTAAAAGGTTCGTGGGTTACAGTTTAAAAACTCTTACAGCGGGCCTATGCTAATCCTTAAACTGTGTAAGCTTAACCTTTTTTGACAAATTTTGCAATTCTGAGAGCAATTTGTTTTTTGCAATTCCGAGATAAACTTGTTTGCTAGAGCAAATCCACGCAGTTTCATATTTTTTTTGTAACTCTCCCCTTTGCAAGGTAACATATCCAAAAGAAACTCTTGTTAGTAAATCCTAAATTAACAAACCAAGTCAAAATTCTATCTTATCCTAATTTAATCAAAACATTAGTTAAACCAATCTATTTTTTTTTTGTGTGTTTTTATTTACTGAAATTCGGAATTAAAAGAAATCATTCAAAAAAAATTGGTTTTTTTATTCCGAAAATTCAATTAATTATAAAAAATATCAGAAAATTTTGAAAAACTAGAAAAGTCAGAAAATTAGCAAAGTGAAATACTAACTAATACTAATTGCAAAGAACACTACTAATGCAAATTAGATGACTAAACAACTAATGCAACTTTTTTTCTACAGCTCAAATAGACCATTATAATCTATTTGTCAGTATAGGGGGGCCTTTTTTTTCTTTTGCCGTAAGGTTAAGTATATTGAAAGTGAAAGAAAATATGAGCTAAAAATCAGCCCCCATAAACATCAAAAAATGCTACTAAACATCAGCTAAGAGAGCCCCAGACAAGGCAAAAGATTCAAAAGTGGCCCGGCTCCTATACATCAAAACAGGCCCCCTAAAAATTGAGACCAGCTGAAATGCAGCTGACCAAGACAAGAATTATACATGAAGGGAAGAAAATAAAAAAAGATGAGACCGTATAGAAAATAAAAAAAGATGGCAAACCACAGGCAGCAGGAAAGATTGCAATCAGCCAGAGCACGGAGGCAGAGGAATTCCCAATGCACTAAAAATTGAACTCAGGATGTTACCAGAGAAGGACCTAATCAACTAACCTGAACCGAAAGTCTATAAGGACCTATTTCACTAACTCGATCTTCACAGGTCTTTGGTGTCAATCCTTTGGTCGTAGGATTTGTAACCATCAACTTTGTAATGATATCTAGTTTGCATGTCTAGTATCTTAGGAGAAGACTTTTTTGGCATTATCACAAAAGATAACAACGTAGAATTAGAGTCCATGAACTGAAGCATTGGGATAAATTTTTCATCCATAACTCTTGTCTAGTGACTCCAATGTATGTCATAAACTTAGCTTTCACTGTGGATCATCAATGAGAAGGAAGATGTATCCAGGAAGATTTATCTGGTCATTGTTGTTAACACAAAATCACTGAACAAGTCTATAACAGTTGCAAATATCACAGAGGCAGATTTGACTGTGTAAGAATTAGAAATTCAAACCGTATGTTTATAACTAGGAATTATATGGGCCACCCATAGTGGCGGACTCAGGATGTTCATTTGGGTGGGGCTAAAATTTTGCTAGACTTAACATTTGAAAAAAAAAAAAAATTTGCTAGACTTTGATAGATTTTTTTCACATTACCAAATAGCACTTGTAAGTTTTTCTTTAGAAAATGTTTAATTCGTGGAACTCAACTAGATGCATTATAATTATTAAAGATTAGGCAATGAAGAGGTTAGGAATTAGGATGTTAACCCGAAGTACCAAAAAGTATTAGATGGATTAAAAAAATGCTTCTAACCTTAATTTTATATACTCAAACTTACATTATCATGTTTTACTAAATTTATATGTCAAAATCAATGCCCAATGGAGATCGCTACAAGTTCAAGGTGAGTGGGTGTGTGAGAAAAACCTGAGTACAAGAATATTTGGAGGACACCCATCCTTTCCCTTTTCACTTTCTAAAAGCTTCCAACCTTTGGATAATGAGAGTGGAATTCTATCTTTGAATTATAGTGAGGAATGGATTTTTGTCATCTTTAGATTTGTAGATATACTTAGATTTGATGGTTTAGGGCTTAGGGTTTGGATTAGAATTAGGGGATTCAAGGTTTGGAAGTAGGATTTGGAGATTAAGCGTTCAGATTTAGGTCTAGAGTGATTATGAAGGATTATACTAGATATGTTTGACAGATGAAGATGCAATAATCTACACACTACATAGAACTACGGACGAGGAGCTCAATCGACAATCGGCACGAAGGGATTTCGAAAGAAGAGGTTGAAGAAGAGGGAGTGAAGTGTTTCCCCATTGTTTTCTTCTTTTTCTTAACCAACGAAGCTTTACATATGTTGGCTATCTTTAGACATATGGCGAACGACAAGTTCAGATATGTGGGGCATTCTCCAAGGCCCATTCAACTCTATGGGGGTTTCAATTCCGACCCAGGGCAACTTCCAAGATCACTCCAACGTAGGTATACCCCTACTCCAAGGCCCCATTCAAATTCCATGATTCTAAAAATAAAATAAGAAATTCAATGGAATTTAATTTCCGACCTGGGGCAACCGCCCCAAGTCTCTATAACCTAAGTCCGCCCTTGGCCACCTAGCCCACATGCATATGCTAAGGCCTTATGTGGCTTTAGAAAGAAATGTTCTTTCACAAAATAGGGTGCTGACATGGCACTACGAGGATGCATCAGGCCTAATATATATTCATGTGCATCCATCCCTCACCATGTTATGGTAAGGGACAACATAGTAGGGTTGACCTTATAACACATTTGAACCATCCACACACGTGAAACCCCTTTAAATACACTAGACCCATTGAATTTTCACCTATCCAAATGGATTGAACCGTTTGATCGATGGTCAAATATTTTCCTTTAATATGAAGTCATTAAATTTGTGGTCCACAGATGAAGGGGTTAAAGGAATAGCATTGACCCCAAATTTAATATATGGTCTCATCCAAGGTATCTTTTCCCGCCCCCCCCCCCCCCCCCCACAAGTCCCATGATTAGTGGGTCCCTAGGTGGGCCCCATTAAGTTTGTCCCTTACCATAGAAGGATGCATAGAAATATCCTCCATATATATAAATATAATGTGAGGGAGGCCTCTTAGATTTAGTGTGTCACATGGAACTAAATAAGTTTTTTTTAGTGCGGGTGGGTCATAAGAAAAGATATAAAAAAAATGTACGAAAAGGCTATCTGTCCCGGGTTCTGTCCAGAACCCGGGACAAGTAGCAGGGCTCAAAAATGTAAAGGGTCATATATATATATATGAAGAAGAATAAGATTTAAAATAAGGGGCATGACCATCACATTTCAAATGAGGTTAGCACCAACAATAAATCAGTGCCAAGTCAAGGTGGAACCAATCACTATTCCTTAGGGCCTGTTTGTTCCTAAGAGGGATAGAGTAAGAGTAGAGTAAATCTCCTATTAGGAATAAAATTAAGGTGGAGTGGGTTGAAATAAAATGAGTAATGAGTTACTTTTTATGTGTTTGGTTTGTTGGAATAAAGTAAGATGAAAGTGAGGGGTAGCAACTTTCATGGGAAAGAAAAAAAGGTAGAGGTAAAGTAAGCAAGTTATTCAGGTTGGCTGGAATGAAATCTTGATGGGTTGAGTAGAGTAAAGGGGGCTGGGTGCCACATCACCCAACAGCTATATTTCACTTGTCCTCTATGCTCCATCCAAACACGCTTTGAGGTAAAAATTTAACCGTTGCAACCGTTTTTACTCCTCTTCTATTCTACCCTATGGCAAACAAACTGGCCCTAATGGGCACATTTAGAAACAACCATGAATTCTATGGCTTGTGAAATCTATGGTGTGTTTTGCTATAAACATCTCAAGTGTAATTGTGTAAATGCTGTTTTCTATGGCTTGTGAAATCTATGGTTCACATGGAACTAAATAAGTTTTTTTTTTTCTTTTTTTCTTGTTAGGGGGGTTTATTAAAACAAAAGAAAAAAAAAATGTAAGTGGTCATCTATGTAAAACAAGGGCATGGCCATCATATTTCAAATGAGGTTAGCACCAAATGGTAAATCCGGTGCCAGGTCAAGGTGGAAGCAATCACAATCATTTGGAAACAACTACGAACCCTATGGGTTGTAAAATCTATGGTGTACTTTTTCTATAAACATCTCAAATCTAAAGTGTACGTGATTCCGCATATATATAGATCTAAAAACATCTAAAATCTAAAGTGTACGTGGATTCTAGAATAGCAAAGTTTTTGGTGCAATAATGAAGAAAGGAGCAAGATGATGCATATTTTCCACCAACATATTTGTCTTGCTAAACAAATTGGTTTAAAATTTTCCTTCTTTTCCATAAAAAAGAACACCAAATCAACGAATACTCAAGCCACATGGACATTAGAAATTTTACTCACTTGGTCAAAATCAAGGAACATTTGTGTAGGACAAAAATGGTTTTCCATAGAATTGAAAGTTCCATCTTTGGCGCTGCCACGCTTTCATGGAAAAACAAAAGATGAACTAATTTTTTTTCACACTTCTACAAAAAAATCATTTTTGAGGAGGGATCATACTTGATTTTCTATAGAACTTTGAAAGAGTTATCCATGGAACCAATTTTACACAATGCCTCAGAAAAATGGACTTAGAGGCATATTTGGAAATAAGTTTGAATTTCACAACTTGTAAAAAACTATAACTTTTTCCGTGAACATTTTGATAGTGTTTTTGTAAAGTTGAAGATTTAGCACTTGCACAAAAAAAAAAAAAAAAAAATTGCAAAATTCAATTTTCATTCTTGTGGTAGGGTGGTTTTCCACATGTTAAAGAAAAACTTTGAATGGGTTTTACTCTATAGCATGAAAAACTACTTCCTATGAGTTGGGCTAGAGGACAGCAAGGCACGCCTCAACGTAGGCATGGCTGTGCCTCGGGATGGGCCGACCGACACGCCGGACAGCACAACTCGGCTCGGCATGAGCCCGAATCGCGCCTAGGTCTGGGCCATGCCATTCAAGCCGGGGCCATTCTAATATGCCGTGCTTCCATGTTTAGGATTTTAGGCTAAAAAAATAAATTAAAAGATACACACACAAAAAAAAGTATGATACAGAGATTTAAGTTATTCGGTCAAATTCGACCTACTCCACTTATAATAGAACCATTTTGATCTTTTCTATGAAAGGTTTTTCAACAAGATTACATTCAAAATCTTTACAATTTTTGTAAGTAATAAAAAAATATAAAAAGTAAAAGACTATATTGGAGGGGTAAAATGATCAAAATACACAAAATATGACAGTTTGGCACAGTCTGTCGTGTCCTACCATGCCTGTGCCATGCCTCTAGGCTGGGTATTAAGGCCCAACATGGCCTATGCATGTGGGTAATGCCAACCTCATCGTGTTGTTGACTGTGTTGTGCCGTGCTTGGGACCATTGACTGTCGTGTTGCATGGCACGACCCATTTGAATCTTCTAAGTTGGGCATATGGAGGGAGGGAGACAGTGGAGATAGGGATTTTTTGTATTGCAATTTAATGGATGCATGATCATTTTTTCATCATTCAAATTTTCACACATACATTGATTTTGAAAATCTTGAAATCTTGAATTTTCACATGCATGGTTTTATAACTTTCAAAATTGATTTTATGCATGTTGTGGATTTTAAACTTGGATGCATTAAAATTGAAAAGTTGACTTATTTGATTTTCAATCATGCATGCATATGATCTTAGAAATTTAAATCATCTTAGGCATAATATGATTCATGTTTTTGAAGATATTTTAAAATGATTTAAACATGAATCTAAGCATGATTTCCATATCCCCCAACTCCTACAAGAAGAAATCATGAAAAATCACAATTTTGGGATTTTGGGCTGTGTGGACCAGTGTCCTCAGTCGACCGAGGACATGGGCTCGGTCAATCGGTGACCAGTCCACAGTCGATTGTGGATATAGCCGGGTTTTTTTTCAACCGTCTGAAATTTTATACCGTTGGAGCATGGTCGACTGGCCTTGTTCCAAGTCGTCCGGGAACTAGCCATTGGCCATCTTTTGGTATAAATTTGAGTTCATTCCAAGGCCAAAACAACTAGACTTTGAGGGACCTTTTTTAAGTTTAGAGCTATATTTTTAAGACTTGATTGAAGTCATCATACTTGCACATTGATTATACATCTTTGCATTCAAAGAGAGTATTCTTTCCCTTTCATATCCGCCTATCTTAGAGGCATTGTATTGAGCTCAAATTGTATCTTTTCTTGTGTACTTTAGATACATTGTATAAAGAGAGTCTTTGGGATTGTAAAGGTTATTGCTTAGCCTAGAAAAGCATATTGTAAGGTTATTGCTTAGCCTTAGAAAGCAAACTGTAGAGGTTATTTCTTAGCCTATTGAAAAGCAAATTATAAAGGTGATTGCTTAGCATGTTGAAAAGCATAAATTGATAGTGAAATTTTATAGAGAGAATCTTTAGGGTTATAAAAGTTATTGCTTAGCCTGGAAAAGCATATTGTAAGGTTATTACTTAGCCTTGGAAAGCATAGTGTAGAGATTATTTATTAGCCTATTGAAAAGATTTTGTAAAGGTTATTGCTTAGCATATTGAAAAGCATAAATTGATAGTGGAATTCCGGTGGGGTGTAGGAACACAAGCCAGGAGTGGATGTAGGCATTGAGGCTGGACCACTATATATACATCGTTATGTTACGGTGAATGCTTTGTGATGATTTATCTTGATAGCCTCTGGACATTAGTTTCTTAATCATCACATGTGCCTAATTATTTTATAGAGTTAAAAGTTGGCCTAATTGGCATAAAATTAAGCTCGCCACCCCCCCCCCCCCCCCCCCCCCCCGCACACGGGGTTTGGATCCCAGACTTTCAAGGGGGAGGGGTGTACCGAATATAAAATTTTAGATAAAGCAAATTTAGATGTTTATGCAAAAAAAGAAAAAAAAATGCTGAGAGCTTTTTAGAATGCCCCCGACCTTTTCATCAATTCTAATATAGCCCCTTTAAAACAAAAATAGGCTACGCCTTTCATATTCTGTAACAGCTTTACTCAACTCCCTATACTTCTAAAAAGCAAATTCATATTGAATTAGACCCGTCTCCTCCTTTCTCCATTCCTTTTTTTCCCCTACCATACCTTTCATTTAGAAGTCTTCATTTTTCTAGTGAAAGAAATAGTAGCACAAAATAGAACTTCCTACATCTAGAGACATTGCGAGTATGCGAGTGCATGAATTTGAGTCCTCCATGCAGTAAAGAAAAGAAAAGAACAAAAGAATGGTCTTGAGCATAGGATGGGGAATTGTAGGTTGTTATGACTTAGGACTAGTTAGTGGCAATTGTGAGTTGGATTAAATGTTCGATGAACTATCTTAATCGATGGAAACCTTAGCATCAATTTAGAATTTTTTTTATTTCCTTTCTAATAAACTAATTAAATAGAAGAGGATTTTACTGAAAAAATCCTCTTAGACTGAGTGGAGACCAAAAGGAACCCAAAGTATAGTTATCCACCGCAGTGGTCTTAGGGGCTCTTTCCAGTTTGTTCTTTCTAAAATCTCTTGAGCGAGGATAACCCCGCTCCCGTGTTCTTTAAAACCCATCCAAATCTCTTCTTCCCCATGAACTTTCTTCTTCCTCCTCTTTTTTCTCCTTTGTAAGCTTTATTCTTCCTCCTCTACTATTCTCCTCCACGAGCATCCGTCTTTTCTCCTTCCTCCTCTCTTCTTTTCCACGAGTTATCTTTTTCTTCTTCATCTCCTTCTTCTTTGTTCTTTTGTCATCTTCAACCTTTACTCTCCTCCATCAATGGCGAGCACCGGCCACCACAAGGTGGCCCCGAGTTAATTCTCTTCCCTCCCTCTTTCCCCTTCTTCCCTCTTTGTCTCTTCCTATTCCCTCTTTCTCTCTCAATCATGGCCAACCGCAACTAGGCCCTATTGTTCCCTTCACCTATAAGGGCATTTCTTCTATAAATAATTACTACCAAATGGATCAAAATTCCCATTTATTTAAGACATTTCAAACCCTTTCAAAGAGTGTGAGAGGAACTGATAAACGTTGAGATGGAAAAATAAAAGAAATAGTACCCACCTGATATTACTCACTAAATATATTTAGCACGCTTAGTTAAGTAGGGATATCCCCGACCAGCATAGTCAAAACACTTAGTTAGATGAGTGTTTGAGTGGGGTTATCCCTGCTCACTTATGAATGGTTGAACGAGTGATAAGAATTAATTAGGGCAATCACGCACGATCAATCACAAGCATAAGCAATCACACGACACAAGAGATTTACGTAGTTCAACAAAATTGCCTACGTCCACAGGGCTATGAGCATTCTGCTCGATGTCACTATGCAGGAGATTGAGAAACTCATTATAAGGATTCCAAACCCTATAACACTTAGCCTACTCTCTCCCCACAAATCTCAATTTCGCTCTCACAGCCTCTTCCATTACAATGCTCTCTCAATGTTCCCCTTTGCTTGCTTGCTTACAAAGAATAAACCAAAGAGAGTATTTATAAGGAAATAACCCTAATGAAGTGGGCCCCAAGTAAACCACTCAATAAGGCCCGTTGGACCTCTTGACCCAAATCCGACAATCTCCACCTTAGCAAAAACTGTCCAACCCTTTGAACAATTGTTGTCCTGTATTTATAACACATGCACCTTGTGGGAATGCCCTACCACCATATCTACACCTCACTGAAGATGAGGCACACCTTCGGTCTCTAACAAGAGGAGAGATTGAGCAAGTCTAGGCCAATGCCTGAACTTCTCCGTAGTGACTGGCTTGTTAAGCATACTAGCTGCATTTTCATACATGCGAATCTTCTGAATAGAGATCTCACATGTAGCAACTCAATCTCAAATTATTTGATACATCACTGCTATGTTCTTTGTATGTGCATTATATACCTGATTCTTTGTCAAACACATGGCACTTTGACTGTCATAGTGTTGCGAGATTGATTCTTGTTTAATCCCGATTTCATTTACCAAACCTCTGAACCAGATTGCTTCTTTAGAAGCCTCTATAACTGCCATGTATTCTACCTCTGTGGTGGATAGTGCTGATGTAGACTGAAGCACTGATCTCTAACTTATTGGTCCACTAACAAGCATGTAACATAACCCATGGTGGATCTTCTCTTGCCCAGGTCCCCTGTAAAATCAGAATCTACATATCCCACTACACTTTTTTACCCCTATTTTCTTTCACAAATTGTTCCCAAGTCTTTGGTTCTCTTCAAGTATCTCATAATCCACTTTACAACATTCCCAAGGACGGAAGAAGGGGGGGGTGGGGTGGGGTGGGGTTAATTGACCCCTCTCAACTTTTGCAACTTGTTTGAATATATGAAAGAGGTCACAAATAATTTTATGGCATTTTTGTTACTTGTAATTTTGCTCCCACTCACTTAGTTTTCATTTAAAAAAAAAAAAAAAAAAAAAGGAGTGAATTTAAGAAGACTCAAGGATTTTTTTTTCTTTTAATTATTTCCAAAGATATAAGTAAATGATTCTCCAAATTTTAAGGAGAGATTCCAAGGTGCAATCAATCCATTTCCTCTTTCATGGCAATTTGAGAGAAGCCTTTCCACAACTAGATTTGGGCATCTTGGCTTTTTCTTGGGATTAAATTTCAAGCATCTATCCAACATTGGATTGAATCTCAAAGAAATCTATGGCTAAGAAACCACTAAATATTATGGTTATTAAATCAAGGGCTAGGATGATCTAGAAAAATAAATAAATTGGGCAGTTAAAAATGAAGCCCATCTACTTTATGGGCTGCCCACAATGTTTACTCAATAGGAGTTGGTCCCACCATATTGAGCACACGATTAAAAATATTATATGCTCAACCTTATGGTGAGACTAACTCCTATTGGAGTAAAACTTGAGGAAACCACTTAAGGGAAGAGCTTTTATTCTTAGTAGCATGAATCTTTCTGCGTTGTTCAACATTTTATAATATTAGTAAATGAGCTATCAATGATGTTCTCTTCAATCATCTATTCTACTACAAGCATCATGGCCCATCAAAAGATTATAGCTCATTAATTTATAGATTTTCAACCATCCATGTCTATTACGGGCTCGTGACCCATTAAACAATCACAAGTGATGAATCAATTAATAAATTGATAATGGGAGGATTGATTTACAAGTAAATAATCCGGCATAGACTCTACTTTGATACAACTCTCTATCCTAAAAAATAAAATACAAAAAGAGTAAATGGTTATTTTGAGCAATTTAGATTCATTATGGTGAGCACTAGTATTTTTGTATTTTAATTATTCCTAAAGTTTTGATAAATTGTCGTTAAATTTAATTGGTATTTTCAAATCTAAGACTTTTTCTTTGGATATTATTAAAGAATATTTTGAAATAAATAAATAAATATGTCTTTAAATAATAAGTAAAAGAAATCAATAAATATGGAAATATTATCGCTCTCCTCTAAAAGAAATTATAGCTTCGTCATTGCTAGCTGACCATCGCTTATCGCCTCTCAAAGAAAATCAAGGCTCCATCGTTGAACATTCCAATGCTCTTTCCCTAGATTCACCATCCACATCAACCGCTTGAGCAATATCCCATCTTGTGCAAACCATGGCATACATTAAACATCCCACTAAATTAGGGACATTTTTTCAATTTCTTCATCCTTACTTGAACATTATGGTACTCAAACTAAAATGACTTGCTAGTGGAGTAGACACAGGCTTGGCATTTTGCATGTTGAATTTCCAAAGTACTTTTGAGATGTATTTCTTCTGTGACAACCATAGCTTTCCAGCCTTTTTGTCCCTCCTAATTTCCATTCCCAACATCTTTGTGACTGCCCCAAGGTCATTCATGTTAAACTCCTTTATCCATTGAGATTTCAATTCTTTTATCTTTTACATGTTCTTACATGAAATAAACATGTCATCCACATAAAGTAGCAACATGATAAAGGAATCATCATCGAATGCTTTATAATAAACATAATGATCATACACACTTCGATGGTAGCCAATCTGCAACATGTAGGAGTCGAAGCGCTTGTACCATTGTCTCAGAGATTGTTTCAGCTCGTACTGTTATTTTTTTTCAATTTACAGACATAGTGTTCTTTCCTGACTTCTCTAAATCCTTTAGGTTGCTCCATGTAAATTGTTTCCTCTGAGTCACCGTATAGGAAAGTTGTCATTACAACTAACCATTCAAGCTCCATGATACCAAAGCCTATAACACCCTGATTGATGTATACTTCACAACTAGGGAAAATATTTCATCATAGCCAACCTCTTATATCTGTGAGTACTCCTTTATACTATGAGACATGCTTTGAATCTTGGTGAGTCATTTTCTTGCAATACTTCTTTTTTTTGAAACACCCATTTGCAGCTAACCGGTTTCTTGTCTTTGGATTTTGGAACTAATTCTAGACGGAGTGTTTCTGGAGAGATTTCATCTCCTCCATCATAGCACCCATTCAACCTTCCCTTTTATTGCTTTTCATAGCTTCTTAAAATGTTGTTGGATCACCACTACTGGTGATAAGAGCAAAATGTACTTCGTCCTCATCCCAATCATACCTTTGAGGTGGCTTGATGGTTCTCTTTGCTCTTCCCTGTGCTAGACTTGTGGGCTCCTAGTGAGCCTCATGTTATTCCTCTTCTCTAGATGTACTGGTCTCTGATTTGTTAGATTTGTTTTTGTTCCAATTTAATTGGATGTATTCTTTTTAATCATAGCTTGATCTCTCATGCACTCATACTTTCAATCTTGGAATCTTCATGCATCTTTTAGTTTGTGGCATCATATAGTTAAGTCTTGATCTTTATCCATGTTTTGAGTTTTTCATGTTAGCATCAAAAGTATTTTGAAAAGTCATTTATAAGCATGTTTTGAATCTCATTTTGAAGCTCATTTTGCAAACATGATAGCCTCTATTCAAGTCTAGTTCTTTATAAAATATTTTTCACACCTTTTTCTCAGGGAAAGTTCGGTTAGCCGACCTCTAGTTCGGTCAGCTCTCTATTCAATTCCAAAATGTAAGAAAAGCTAAAACCTAGAATTTTGATCATATGCCGATTAATTGTTGGTTAACCGACATCAGTTTGGTTAACCGACATCAGGAACTCTATCAATCAAATTCAAATTTTATGACCATTGGAATATGACAATTGAGTTCGGTTAACCAACCAGAGATGGGTTAGAGGTATTAGATTGACTTCAAATTTGATATCTAGGTTGGCCCTGCTTGGATCTTTCGATCCACCCCCCATTCCATGACTTGCAGGGTCTCAAGTGGGCCACTCAAGGTTGCTTGTACCGTAAGATGGTAAGGAAAGCTTGTAGAAGACCATTACTCTCTCTATCTATCTATAATACATACACACATCTCAAAAATATTCAGGTGTGAACTAGCTCTAGCGGGGCTTCTGTGAGAACTATTAGTGGGGCCCACCTAGCAATCCATCCATATGTGCACAAACAGGGACCCCCATCATAGTCACTAATCCCGAGGTTTGGCACTCATCTAAATGGATTGGACCGTTGGATGGAGGGCTCTTTGTTTTTTAATATAAAGCCATTAAACTTGTGGGCCACGGATGATGGGCTTAGGGGCATGGGTTAGGGTTAGACTTGATACGTGGGGTGGTCCCACATAGATCTTTCTATATCCTGCTCCCATCTCAGTTCTCACCTCAACAAAGCCATATATATACATAGAAGTGGGATAATGTCCACCTCACCTATTTTGTTGGAGGAATAAACTGTCAATTTCACATCTATTATTTTCTACTTCACTTGATTCATTAGTCCACATAATCTTGATTTCTTTGGCATAAGGTGGCGAATGGGGAGAGACCGTTTATCCCTGTTCCTTGGGATACACTAACCAAGTCATTATGTAATACAAGGCTTAGCATTTGACATCTCTAAACTCAATAAAGAGCTTTCCTGGCCTATAGTGTGTTGCTCCCAATACTTATTGTATTAAGTTAACCCATAAACACTCAATGACACTAAGCATTATAACAGTGACAAGAATCTACAAATTCTAAGTACTTGGAAACTCTCATATGGCTCAAATAATCTAGAAGTGCCTCCCTCACACTTTGCTAACCCAAGGAAACCATCTGTTGTTTGATATTTGGTTTTGGCCATTGGCATTACCAACATATATGGTTTTGTGGGCAGATGCCCCTGTTGCACTTTGCCTCCAAAACTCATATAAAGATTCCATGTCCACATCCATAACCACATGAAAATCCTAGGTTTGCCCTGAAAATCCAACTACCCATTTGGGTCCACCACTATGGCAATGTGTATTACCATTCTTGCAGTGTACGTCGATCACTATAGCAAGGTATATATGGAATACGATAAATCCTTATATACTTCCCAACCAAATCATCCTCCATCAGTATCACAAAAGCAAAAGCATTGAATCAAATTCATGAAAGAAATGCATGCCATGAGCTCTCTTTCTCAGTTCATAAATAGAACACATAAATACTGTAGACTACAAAATACTCAGACTGAAAAACAGAAGACCTAAGTAAACGTACAGCTGCAACTTATACTTTAACAAACAATGAATTGAACTCCTTCTATCATTCATTTAAATTCGACATCAAAGAAACCATGAACTAGGTATCCAATGAAATTTCTTTTAAGTGAAAAGTGAAGCATCTAAATTCAAAACAAATGGTACATTGGGTTTCCTAAAGGAATAGCATAAAACTACAATTGCTCTGCAACCATGAAATGGGTCATTCAACGCACTCTGGAAAAATGGTTGCAAATACAAGATCCAAGGCTAAAATTTCAAACTACAATTGAACAACTGAGTATTTACAATCTGTTTTAAAATCTCAGATGTGAAATAAGAGTAATGAATATATATTACTATTATAGCAGTCTAAAGGATTATAATACCATTACTAGAAGACTCTACATATACTGACAATGATGAGGTTCACTGTCACACCAACCAACTATTTCCATCATTTTTGTAAGATTATTTTTCCACAAACAGAGAAGGTAGGAAATATCATTGCAAAGATATCTATGTATTCAACTTAGAAAAAATAAGTTGAAATAGTTCAGTTTTTTTAGAAAAAATTTGCATAATTGTAAAGATAGCTTGATATAAAAAAAGAGAAATATCTATGCATTCAACTTAGAATTCAAAATAATGATTCCAAATACAATGCATCAACAAACTCCTTATAAGTACATTATAAACTGATTATGAAACAAAATAACAAACCTGCAACGCAAGGGGTGTTGAATTTTAGAGAGTGAATCAGCATAGTGGGCAGGAACTGTTGTCTTCTAACCATGTCATGATGCAGTATTCATGAGAAACATGCATGCAGGGCATGCACCTAAGCGCCATACCACCATTCACATCCACGAGGGAATCCAAGAAAATTGAATAGGTGTCTAGATCACCCGTAATCTCTTATTCTCATATAAATTCCTCCGTCTCCAATTCTTCTATTGGAACTATTGTCTCTAGTTCTTCTACTGCTGCTATTGTTGATGAAGGAACAATAGTAGGTCTCCTCTCCTTAGCTATTAACACTGGCCCCTCTTGTACAACATCCAAGTGCTGTGACTCGTCCAAATGACTTGTGCTGCCATCTTGTGAGGGCATCACAATTACAGCTCCATTGGACGTCCCTAACTAAAATGATTGTCTAGGTCTGTGATGCATCCCCAAGTAGTTATAATGGCATTATAGTCATGTCCCCAGTGAAGATAATTGACTCATCTAATCGCGTCAAGATGTTACTAGACCTATGTTAATGCCACCATGTGATGCTGTTGATCGGAATTGAAAGATACTTACTATCTCATTCTCAGCATGGATTACGATCTCCTTTAGGGGTAGGAGCATCGCCCTTTTCGATATGTTGTAAACGTAATTCAATAGGTCACCTTTTTTAGTCTTGAACGATATGAGAAGCTCCCACATAAAGGAGAGAGTTGGTAACACCACGTTTGCGTCTATTATAAAAGTCAGAGCTTAGACGATAGCGAGCTCTATAGTGAAAAACATAGCCTTCACTAACCAAGAATCTGTTCCATGAGTGAGATATCTCAATCTCCGCCATAGATCCTATCCATGCAACTTTTTTTCTGAAGTCAATTACCAGAATTACATTTGCCTCTATGTTTCTTTGCAACTCCACTGATGAAAAGCACTTAAGGCGATCAATCACCCTCAACGCCATTGCAATTCTTGGAATCTGTAATCTCCTTAAATGTGACCTTTTTGCTATATAAATGAGTCTTTTATTGGGATTTGCACCAACACTTTCGAGACTTTTGAGGGTCAAGGAAGGTGGGGCATCCATACTAGGCTAGAGGAAGGCTAGGAGGGCAAATCTATTATTTCAACATTTGATTCTTCAAATGGGTTTGCTTTCTTTATCTCAAAATTAATTCATGCTTATCTTTAAATCTTTGTGCTCACTATATAGCATGATTTAATGTTCACCTAACTTGTTCAAATGTTGGTTTCTTAACATACTTTGATTGTAAACATGATTAATGATTTGACTTTAATATTTGAATTGATTTACACATGTCATTAAATTCTTGTTTTGAACAAAAACATGCTAAAATTCGGTTTTTTTAAAATTAGTTTGTTCATCATTTCAAAACATTTGTGCATCATTTAACCTCTCTATCACTCATTTGTGGTTTTCACCTTGGGATCATTTATAAGCACTAAATTTCAAAAAGAGATAGAAGGCCAAAAGCATATGCATCTTTTATAGATATTTGCATTTATCATTCATATGTCTTACATTGAGTTTTCACTTTTACATTAGCTTATATTAAGAGGCATCAATATGTACTTAATTGCATCTCTTCTAGTGCATTCTTAGGTATTAAATTGAGATATAAAAACATCTTGTTGTAAAGATTATTGCCAAAACTTAGAAAAGCATAAGTGGTTGTAAAGGTTAATACCAAGCCTTTGAAATGCATATGTAGTTGTAAGGTTAGAGGTGAACATAAACCTCAAGTTGAAATAGTGAAAAATCCGGTAGGAAAACCATGAGTGGATGTAGGCATGATTGGCCGAACCACTATAAATTTGGTTGTTGTAGTGTTTGATCTTTTTCTTTATGGATGATGCTAATATGCTTAGTTTAATATTTCTTGTTAATGCCAATGTTGAATGATTTCATAGTTTCGTTACTTATTCATGTATGTCTTAAAAACTTCACTTGTAGTCAAGATAATTAATCTCCAAAGGATAATTGGCATTAGAAAATTAAAATTGGTTTAGGTTTTTGAGCTCACCCTATTCACCCCCCTCTCGGGTTCGGATCATGGACTTGCATGATTGACTATATATTAGTTTCTTGCCTTTATTATCTATAATAGGAATTATTTCAATAACTACCTTTCAACACTGTGCTCTTTGACTTCACCATCTTGTTCCTTGTTTAGCATCGAAGCTTCATCAAACACTACACCTCTGCTGTGATCTTATTCCTGTTTACTAGATCCCATAACTTGTACCCTTTTCACTCCTTTCTCGAAGCCGAGGAATATGCATTTGAGTGAGTTGGAATCTAGCTTGGATGGCTCATCACAGGGAATGTGAACGTATGCTCGACATCTGAATACCTTCAGTGTGGAATAATCAACTTCTTTATATGTCCACACCTCTTCTGCAACTTTGCAATCCAAGGCTAGTGATGGTGACCAATTAACCACATAGCATGCATGATTAACTGCTTCTGCCCAAAAAATTTTAGACAGTCCTGCATGAAGTCTTATGCTTCTCGCTCTTTCCAAAAGAGTCCTATTCATTCTTTCCGTAACTCCATTTTCCTGAGGAGTCTTTCGAATAGTAAAGTGTCTTGTAATGTCTTCATCCTTACAAAATTGTTGAAACTTGCAATTTCTATATCCACCTCAATTATCTGATCTCAAATACTTGACTTTTCTTCCCGTTTGATTTTCTACTTCTGCCTTCCACTCTTTGAACTTGTCGAATACCTCATATTTGTGTTTCATAAAGCAGACCCAAACCTTCCTTGAAAAGTCATCAATGAAAGTCACAAAGTATTCAGCTCCACCTTTTGACTTAACCGGAAATGGTCCCCACATATATGATTAAATATAGTCAAGAATGCCTTTACTTCCACAATCATTGCCTGCAATTTTAAAAGACACTTTCTTTTGTTTTCCGAAAACATAGAATTTGCAAAAATCCATCTTGCTTGTTTTCACACCAACAACTATCTTTTGTGACGTTCTAACATACCATTCTCACTCATAGGTCCTAAATGCATATGCCACAACTGAGACTCATCATCGCTGGTTTTGTCATTCGTGGAGACCGCCGCTCCACCTACAACTATGTCTCCTATCATGTAAAGTTTGTTTCCCACTCTAGTACCTTTCATTAATACCAGAATTCCTTTACTCACTTTAAGTACACCAACCTTTGCACCGAATGAACATCCTTTTGATTCTAGTGTGCCCAAAGAGATTAAGTTCTTCTTGAGTGCTGGCACACGTTTGACAACATTTAAGGTTCTCACAACTCCATCTACCGTTTTAAGTTTAATGGTTCTCATTCCAATTGCTTTACATGGTGCATCATTAAGCATTAAAATACTACCACCATCACATGGCTCACAGGTATCAAACCATTCACAATTAGGACACATATAATAAGAACAACTGGAATCTAAAATCCACACATCAGATAGATGGTTACCTTGTGAGACGAATAGGAGCTCCACTTTTTTCTCTGAAGCAACAATGGTGGAGTCAATGCTTTCGGCTTTGTCCCTAGCTTTATTTTTACAATCTTTTTTCGCCTTGTAATTGTTGACACCAAAAATGTCACTTTGCTTCTTCATACCCTTTCAAACATCAGGATGATACATGAAGCTGCATCCGACCACAAAAGGCAATGCTACTTCAAGCATCAAATCTTATTAGAATCATCCAAAAATTTCAAGATCCTTCAAAACAGCTATAAAAAGAGTACACATGAAGTGTCGGGCCATTTCGACATCATTTAGCCTAACTTCACTTTTCTAGCAACTGAACAAGATCTCCCGGCGGCAGTGAAGTTAGAGGCCTTGTTTTACATAACAGAGCACACAATTGGCCTCAAAATGCCACTAGAAGGATTTACATCAAATTCCAGACCATTTCAACACCGTTTGGCCCAAAATACAAAAAGTCGCAGTAAAGTCAGCTCTCCCGGCAACGACAGCGTTGAAAACATTAGATCTTCAATCAAAACCTATGGATGGTCTTAAAATACTTCCAAGAGGCTCTATTTCAAATTTTAGATCAAGCCAACAACATTTGACCCAACATCAACACTCAAGCAGTAAAACCAAGCCTCTCGGCGGCGGAAACCACCGAAGTCATCACTCATTTTATTTGCTTTCAGCCCATCATCAGCCACCCTCAATATCATTTTATTTACCTTCGGCCCATCATCGGCCACTTTTACTTACTTCCGGCCCATCATTAGCCATGCACTCTTATTACTTGCGTATCGCACGCAAACCCACAGAAATCACAACTCGAAGTTTCATCTGTATCGCTCTTTCGATTCGAAGAATCGGCCTTTAACCTTAGGTCGTCAAAGGACATTGAAGGGGGTACCCGAGAACGGGGCTGATCCTCTTCTAAATATTTGGCACCTTCCCCCTAGTTTCTCAGTTTATTTTCATTTTATTTCATTTACCCCCGTAGAATACTTGGATTTAATTTCAACTAGTTTGCATGGCCCTGAATGTTGATTTCCCCTACCTAGTTCACTATGACCCTATTTTTGAGACCTGTAATTTGACCCAAATTGAAAGACCCAAATTAAGTAACAAGACAACTGTTGTGTGTCGCCGGCAGCACATTAGACGAGAAAAGAACCTATCCCATTTTCTCCCGCTCTCTTTCGACTTTCATTGAAGGACGGTGTTACGGCTGTATCCGTAACTGGCGATCGTGATCCGTCGATTTTGAGGGTAGTCGGAATCCTAATTTTTGATTTTTTTTTTAATATCTCATATAGTTGAATGGCTATTTCCCTCCCCGGGGGAATCAAAATTCACATCTGATAGCGCTACTCGCACAAGAAAATGATGGAGGAAAAGAAGCTGCTCTATACTACCTCAGCCATATGTTGGTAGGTGCAGAGCATCGCTACTTTTTAGCCGAAAAACAATGTCTTATAGTGATATACGCTGTGCAAAAGCTACAACACTACATTCTTTCCAACACATTCTACCTGATTTTGAGGATCAACCTCTTAAAGGTCCTTATCACAAAAGTAGGTTCTTTCAATGCCTGACTGGCAAAATGGTCCATCATTCTATCACAATTTGATATTAGGTATATATGAACCAGAAAAGGGAATCAAAAGTGAAGCTCTAGCAGACTTTCTCGCAAAGCATCCATTGCCTAAAGACTCTCAAGTCTGAGATGATCTCCCCAACGAACCTATCTAGAACGTGGAGACTTCCTCACGAAATGCCTCCTGGAACATGCACTTTGATGGTGCAACCAGGACAATTGAAAGGAAAAGCTGATCTCGGGAGTTGGCATCCTCTTTGTTAGCTCCGACAAATACATGGTTCCACATGCTTTCTCGCTATTTAAACCATGCTCAAACAATGCTACTAAATACCAAGGTCTGATCTTAGGATTGGAACTCGCCCTCGAATCCGGCATCCCGATGCTGGAAGTCCTCGGAGACTCTCAACTAATTGTCAACCAGATGAATCAGAATTATGAAGTCAGGGAGCATGATTTGTTGCCTTACTACAACAAGGCACAATCACTTTGGCAAAATTTTAACATCTGTCACATCACCCACATCCTCAGAGGTGAAAACGTCCGTGTAAATGCCCTGGCTAGACTGGCCGCATCTATGGTAATACAGGAAGGGGAAACCATACTACAACAAGGCACAACACATCACCCACATCCTCAAAGGTGAAAACGTCTGTGTAGTGCCCTGGCTAGACTTACCACATCTATGGTAATACAGAAGGAGAAACCATGCAAATTACAATGTGTTAAAGAATGATATTCCCTCCTCTTAACACACACCAAGAAGCAGTTGCTGAATGCCACCGAGTGGTTGAAAGTCGGATCTCCATCCTTAAAACTCCAATCAGGGACTGGATAGATCCGTTCATTGATTACACCATGTTTGGAATCCTACCTGAAGATGCAAAAAGAACGAGTAAGTATTCAAAGACGAACCCCAAACTTTCATGTGGATATTCCTTCAAAAGTCCTTTATAGAAAGTCCTTCAACGGATTACTTCAACGATGCTTGTCACAACAAGAGGCCGAAGAAACACTCAAAGAAGCTCATGCTGGTCTTTATTGAGCCCATCAGACTGGTCCTAAGCTCTACGATCAGATAAAAAGGTTGGGTTATTATTGGCTTACCGTGGTAGTTGACGTTATAGAATTTGCTAAGTGCTGCCAACAATGCCAAGTTCATGGAAATTATGTTCATCTGACTCCAGAATGGCTGCATCCTTCAGCAATCTCATCACCTTTCGAAGCCTATGGTATGGACAACATAGGTCATATCTCTCCCCCATCAAGCAAAGGTCATCGCTTTATCTTCGTTGTTACGGATTATTTCTCCAAGTGGTCAGAAGCATTTGTGCTTAATGAAATAAAGACCCCATCAGTCCTTCAGATCTTATGCACCAAAATCATTTGTATTTTCGGCATAGTTAAAAGATTCGTCAATAATAACGAACTACAATTTTGGGATCACCGATTCTACAGGTTCTGCGACAAATATAAAATCCAAAGCTGTCTTTCAACTTCATATAATCCGACAGCAAACAAATTAGCAGAAGCCTTCAACAAGACAATCTGCAAAATCTTCAAGTAAATATTCTCTAGTCATCAAAAATCTCCGCTTCCTTCACAATGGCGCCACCAATCTACTGCCGTCACTTTGAAAATGCAAAGACCTACAAGTCTCAAATCAACCAATGGATGATTGAAAACTTGGTATCCACCAACCAGCATCAGCATATCCATACGGGCTGGCGACTTCTCCATATATCCAGAGGGACCGCCAACAAAAATCCCAGTCTTGATCACATTGGTCCTTTTCACTCAGCTTGGAGGATCTTCTCTCTTAGAGCATGTGGGAGATAGGCTCATAATTGAGATAGTACGATAAAAAAACGATTGAGTACCAACAGTTTTTTTTCTCACCATCCGCTGCGTAAGAGAGCTGGAAGCATCTCCTTCGGTATGTCAAGTCATAAAGGACTATATTACCAAAGAAAAAAGTAAGCTTCTACAGAATGCTTTGATCGTCACCAAAGGACGATTGCTTACCACGATCTTATAAAACTCCTCATCTTTGAAGGTGATTAATCGCTGCCTCATCTCATCCCTATTAAGAGAGTCACACTCTTCCAAATTTCTCTCCATGTACTGGACCTTCTCCCAGGCCTACTATGTGGCTGCATTGGAAGATCTAGCCGATCGGCGAGATATGCCGGTAATAGGCCCCTTACCCTTGCTCGTTCTAGAAGAACCACCTACAAAGGTTGGAAAAGAAAAGATCAATCACCAAATGATAGAATTTCGCTACGAAAAAATCCTAACGAAATTTTAACATAGTTCCGGGGCAATTCCGAAGAAAAAGGAAACACCCCGAAATAGGTGGGAAGCTTGAAGGTGAGCTCAACATCACTGCGAGCTCCTATTCAATGGAAGATTCTCAAAGAAAGCTTGGACTGAAACTGTGAGATCAAGCAACTCTTCTCAAACCCCGCAAGATTGAAAAAGGATTCAACATTGTTGCGAGCTAAGAACTCCAAAACTTGAAAAACTTTCCTGGTGTGCATTTTAATGTCATTCTTCCAATTCAATTTACAAACCCATGCATTAGATGCTAGGAAACCCTTGATCAAAGTTTGAACAATTCCAACCCAACTTGGTTAAAACCAATCAAACTTTGTCCAAGTCAAAGATCATGTTGGCTTGACCTAGAAACGTTGGCCTTTTATTTGATGCATAAAAAAAAAAAAAAAAAAAAAAACACATGAACATATTGATTTGCATAACCTCATTATTATGGTGAGCAGAAAAAAAAAAAAGAAACAAACAAAAAGAAGATAGAAACCTCTTCAAAAAAAAAAAAAAAAACAAACAGAGAAAGAAAAAAATAGAAAAAAAAGGAGGTAGCCCATTGCCATGTTGTAGTACGTACAGAACCGTACGGACCACAAAAAAAAAAAAAGAATAAAAAAAACAAAAATAGAAAAGAAAGAGAAAAAAAACATGAAAATAGAAAAAAAAAAGAGAGAATGAAAAAAAGAAAAAAAAAACAGAGAAAGAGAAAAAAAAGAAAAGAAAAGAAAGAAATAAGAAAAAGAAAAGAAAAGAAAGTTTTTCCCTATTTCTACATCGAGTTTCTTTTTGAAAAACCAAACTTACTTGAAGCCATTGATGATGAAGATGAAGAACTTGAAGATCCTTGGAAAAAAAAAGAGCTATTGGTCTTAAAGCACTTTTGAGATCTTTGCGAAAGAAAGCAACAAGAGCAAGGGATCTAATCTCCCTTTGCTTTTATAGAAGAGATTAAACCAAAGAAGGAAACAAGGAGAAAAGTAAGGAGGTAAGTGCTACAAATTAGCAACTTTCCTAAGAGAAAGGAAATTTGAGACTCTCTTTAAGAAATGATATTTTGAGATATTCTCTACCCAAAAGAGATATTTTGACATATTCTTTACAAAGTGACACACATGAGATCTAAGCCATCTTTATAGGTTTAAGGTCCCATGGATTAGCCCATGTGAGCCGGGTTTGACCACCTGGCACTAAAAAGTGCTTCCTACCAATTGAACCCCACCCAAAATTTTGGAAATCTTTTTCCATATAAAACCCCTCTTACCAAGAACATACAAAATGGTTCCATACATCTTTTGAGTTAATTGGACCATAAAAAAAATCCAAGCCTTATGAGGTTCCGAAATTCAAACCATCCAACCTCATGCACCAAATTAGCAAAACCCTGAAATTGGCATTCCACAAAAATCCAAACCACTCCAATGGACCCAAAATAGTTCCAAAGAGTAACCAAAAACTAAATTCTGACCCCTAACTTGCCACATATAACTTGTAGGGTCACAAGGTCAAAAATAAAAAACAAAATCCTAACCTCCTAGCCTACCACATACAGCTTGTTAGATCACAAGATCAAAAATAAAAAAACCCCCAAAAACGAAACCTCCTCTTGACCGCGTAACAGGTCACAAAGCCTTTAAGTTCACAGGGTTAAAAAGAAAAACCAAAACCCAAAAAAACAAAATTCAAAATCCAAAATCCAAAAACCCAAATCCAAATCTCTCATGTCATTTAAAAAAAATAAAAATAAAAACTTTGCCTTGAGACGGTAAATGATCCCTCTCACTACCATGAAATTCCTTTGAAGACTCAATTGGCTACTCCACCAAAAGAAAACTTGCTCAAGACTCTTGGTCAAGTCAGAAGCTCTCATTCAAAGTTCTCTTCAAGGTACATCGACAATAAAAGTTATGCAACTCATCGCTGTACCTCGAAGGGGCATTTATTGACACCAAAAATGTCACTTGCCTCTTCATACCCTTTCAAACATTAAGAAGCTACCCTTTCAAACATTAAGAAGCTACATGAAGCTGCATGCAACCACAAAAGGCAATGCCACTTCAAGCATCAGATCCTATCAGAATCATCCAGAAACTTTAAGATCTTTTAAAACTACCATAAAAATAGTGCACATAACTTCACTTTTCCGGCAACTAAACAAAGGCTCCCAGCAGCGGCGAAGCTGAAGGCCTTATTTCACAAAATAGGGCACACAATTGGCCACAAAATGTCGTTAGAAGGCTCTACATTAAATTCCAGGCCATTCTGACATCGTTTGACCCAAAATACAAAAAGTCGTAGCAAAGTCAGCTCTCCCGGCGACGAAAGCGTCGAAGACATCAGATCTTCAATCAAAAGCTACGGATGGTCTTAAAATACTTCCAAGAGGCTCTATTTCAAATTTTAGGTCAAGCCGACAACGTTTGACCCAACATCAACACTCAAACAGTAAAACCAAGCCTCTCGGCGGTGGAAACCACCGAGGCCATCACTCATCAAACAAAGCACATGGATGGTCTCAAAATACTTCTAAGGGGCTACATGGATGGTCGTTTTGAGCTGTTCGACCTCAATGATTTTCTAAAAACCTGATTTTCGGTTCTCCAAATCTGTCGATATTCGACAACATTACGGATTCACCGTCAAAATCATGGGTTCGTCATCGAACACTTCGAAATCGCCAACCGGACGACCAAGAAAACACACTTTCTGCCCAACCGAACAAGAAATCAAAATGATAGATGGTATCGACCCACTGGTTGCAATTAATGTCTAAAATTGCATGATCGTCCGTCAATAATTGGCAAGAAAAATCTACCGGTGATCAAAGCTTCCTATGTTGTGGGTAGAATTCCAAAAGGCATGGCCCGTAACTTTTCAAGTACTTTGGCGACCACTTAATGCAGTTAATGACCTATATTATGATAAATTAATGTGGTTGATTACTCATTATTGTGGACGGTCCAATTAGAAGCCAAGGAGTGAGAGTTACAAGTCAAACACAATTATGGCATTAAACCATGTAACTCCTCTCATCATGGAGTTTAAATGCAATTAAAAACCCATTATTCTCCAACAGCCAATCAAAACTCAAGAAAATCGAGTTACAATAGGAGTTGCAAAAAACATAAATGAAACTGTGTAACTTTTCACATCATGGAGCATTAATGCATTTAAAGCCCATAAACTCTCCACATGGCTGCCTATAAACGGAGGCCATTTCCACCATTCAAAGGACAACGTGCAAATCTTAGAAAAAAAAAAAACTCTACGACGTTGCTACGACGCTCCAACGACGATCTCTCCTCTGTTGAAGAAATTCTGCAGCAACCACCACGACAAGGTGACTAAAGTCCCCCCCCCCCCCCCCCCCCAAAAAAAAAAAAAAAAAAAAGCCCATTATTCTCCAACTACCAATCAAAACTCAAGAAAACTGAGTTGTGAAAGGAGTTACAAAAAACATAAACGAAATTGTGTAACTCCTCCCATCATGGAGCATTAATGCAATTAATGCATTTAAAGCCCATAAACTCCCCCCATGGCCACCAAAAGCCTATAAAAGTAGGCCATTTCCACCATTCAAAGGACGACGTACAAATCTTAGAAAAAAAACTTTACAACGTTGCTATGACGCTCCAACGACGATCTCTCCTCTATTAAAGGATTTCTGCAGCAACCACCACCATAAGGTGACCAAAGTCCCTTGGGGGGTCAATCCCCCCCAAGGCCCTCTCCTTTTTTCTCTATGGCTTAGACGTGGCTTTTTAGCTCGTCTACTTAGATTTTTATTGGATATAGAACCTCCTCTTAGTCCCTATTTTCTAAAAATCTGAGGTTCAAGCCGAGCCAAGAGAATCAAAAGCATCATCTGTTGTCATCTTAAAGATGATGGCGAAGTCCAAACATGACTTGCGACCGTCTATCTGAAGGAGTCCCCCCAATCTCATGTGAAGTTAGATTTTCCTTTCTTCCTTTTTCATTGCATTTATATTTTTTTAAAGAGACATAAATATCACAACTCACGTCTTTTCTTTTTTATAAGAATTGTAAATTGCCTTTCATTGCAAAAACATCGCCTTTCATGGTAAACAAATGAAAATTGCCTTTCACGGCATCAATATTCAAATCATATCTCTTTTCTTAACACATGTGCAATGAAAGTTAGAAAAAAGTTAATTTTCTTTTGTACTTGTGAAGGTGGATCCATGGATCATCGCTTGTTATTTCCGATTAGAGTAGAAAATTTGGCATGCATGTACAAAAAAGTTGATGCTTGCTTTGTCTCCGGTCACGAAAGGGTTGGACCTCACGGATTCTCACATCCGCTGACCTCAGTAGTCCCGCAAATGAATAAGCGAGCCGATCAGTAATGTCAACAATCTCTCTTCTAATGCCCTTTCTCCACGTTATAAAATCAATCTGATTGTTTTTTGCTTCTGGACTTTGATATGGAGTTGTGTCTTCTTAACCTACCTTTCCTTGGACCTACCACGATTATGTGAGCCTTTCTTTGTTAGGAGTCCCTCTACATGTGAATCATCTTCACTAGGCTTCCTTCTAGTAACATTGGAGATAATGTTCGGCATGACCTCCTCAAAATCGAGCGTCTCTTTTGCATACAGCAAGGTAGTCACAAAATGGTCATATGAGTCGGAGATAGAATTCAACAATAGTAAGGACTTGTCTTCATATATCATCGAATTTCACATCAAGCCTTAATAAGTCACTGATCATCCTGTTGAACGTGTTCACGTATTCCAACATATTACACCCTTCCTCAATGTTCAACCCATACAACCGTTTCTTCATATGCAATTTGTTGGTCAAATTCTTCCCCATGTAGAGCTTCTCAAGCTTTTCCCATGGGTCCTTTGCAGTTTCTTCCTCCATGAAGTTGAACATCACTTCATTAGAAAGATATTGCTCTATGGAGCTAACTGTTCTCTCATCTAGATCTGCCCAATCATCATAATCCATCGTTGCATGCTTCTTTCCCTTGCCTAGTAACGCCACCTTGATTCCTTGTTGAATCAGTATGTTTTTCATTCTCCGTTGCCACAATCCAAAATTGATTTTTTTCATCAAATTTCTGAATTTCAAATTTGATACATGCTGTGACAGTTGTTGCCTTGGTTGCCATTATGTCTGGAATCACCCCTTTTTCAACCCTTTAAACAATTAGTCTGCTCAGCTAATTTTGTAGATCTCGTCGACGCAAGTAAGTAAAAAGGGACAGAGTGCGAATCGAAGTCCTGATGGCCTCGAAAAATGAAGTTTGAGTTCTAACCGTCGATCTGGTCAACTATGCTTTTAACCGCACTCCTAACATTAGGCTGATGTCAGCAATGCTGGGCTTCTAACTAGAATGGAAACACAATTCCACTGCAACTGGAAGGCAATAGTCATATTTTTCAAAGACGATGGCGCCCCGAGACTATGATGATGACGTGGTTTGGCACTGTTAGTCTCCAATCTGCTTCTCCGATAACGGTTAACGTAACAACGACTACAGCAATTCTGGTTCTAGTTTTTGCAACTTCCGATTCACAACAACTTAGGGGAATCCGGACTCTCTTTGTCGATCTTCTTCGACTCAGGCAACTAGAAAAACAAACCAGTCAGTTCTGGTCTTCCTCTACGTGATGGCTCGCTAATGTTCGCAGGACTACCGGTGCAGCGGATGTGAGAATCCGTGGGGTCCAACCCTTTCGTGGCTGGAGACAAGCGAACAACATCAATTTTTTTGTGTACGGGTATGTCAAATTTTGTATTCTACTTAGAATTAATAAGCGGTCGTCTGTAGATCCACCATTTCAAGTAGAAAAGAAAATAAACTTTTTTCTATCTTTCATTGCACATGTGTTAAGAAAAGAGACATAATTTAGAATTTGGATGCCATGAAAGGTAAATTTCATTTTTTTTTTTTGCCATGAAAGGCGATGTTTTTGCCGTGAAAGGCGATTTTGTGTTTTTGCTACGAAAGACGACTTACAACTCTCATAAAAAAAAGACAAGATTTGTGATTTTTGTGTCTCTTTTAAAAATACAAATGCAATGAGAAGAAAGAAAAGAAAATCTAACTTCATAGGAGATTGCGGGTACTCGTATAGATTGACAATCGCAAGTCATGTTTGGGCTTCATCGTCATCCTTCAGATGATAACATATGATGCTTTTGATTATCTTGACTCAGTTAAACCTCAAGTTTTTAGAGAATAAGGATCAAGATGAGATCCTATATGTAATAATTATCTAAGTAGATGGGCTGAAAGGCCGTGTCTAAGCAATGAAAATAGAAGGAGAGGGCCTTGGGGGGTGGCCCCCTAAGGGTCTTCGATCACCTTGTATTGGTGGTAGTTGCAGAGCTTCTTCAACGAAGGAGAAATTGTCGTTGAGCGTCTTAGCAACAATGTAGGGTTTTTTTGTGGGATTTTCACATCATCATGCCTTGGAATGGTGGAAATTGCCTCCTTTTATAGGCTTTTGGTAGGCATGTGGGAGGTTTATGAGCTTTAAATGCATTAATTGCATTAATGCTCCATGATGGAAGGAGTTACATGTTTTGAATTTCTATTTTTATAACTTCTTTTTCTTTTCTTGAGTTTTGATTGGTCGTTGGAGAATGATGAGCTTTTATTTGCATTTAAACTTCATGATGGGAGGAGTTATATGGTTTAATAACATAATTGTGTTGGCTTGTAACCCACATTTCTTGGATCCTAATTGGGCCGTGCATAATAATGGGTAATTAACCACATTAACTTTTCATGAAAATAGGCCATTAACCGTATTAAGTGGCCGTCGAAGTAGTTGAAGGGTCACAGGCCATGCCGTGTCCTTTGGGATTCTACTCGCGATGTAGGGAGCTTTGATCACCGATGGATTTCTCATGCCAATTCTCGTCAGATGATCATACAATTTCAAACATTCATTGCTACCATTGGACCAGTACCATTTGTCTTGTTGATTTCTTGATTGGTTGGACAAAAAAGTATGCTTTCTTGGTTGGCCAGTTGGTGATTTCAAAGTGTCTGATGACGAACCCATGATTTCGTCGGCGAATTCGTGATGTTGTTAAAGATCGACGGATTTCGCGCTCCAAAAATCAGATTTTTGGAAAATCACAGAGGTCAAATAGTTCGAAATGCGAAAAGGACCCAAAATTGGGGCTTTTGGATTTTTTTGGCCATTTTCTTTTTTTTTTTTTATGATTTTTCTTCTTTGGCATATTTTTCTTGGCACTTTTGTATAATTTTTGGCATAATTTCCCTACATAAAACTTGACGAGAACCCGTACAAAACAGATGGCAAAGTTTCTGATTTTCCAGGAAAGCCGAAGACTTTGTCACACACGGGTGCTAATTTGCCGCTATATGCCAAAACTGGGTCAAACGATGTTGGAATGATCTGAAATTTGAGGTGGAGTTTCATGGGCAAGAAATAAAACCAACTACATACTTTTTTTTTTCTTTTTCAGTTTTGAAGCAGTTTAGGGTCTTGTTGCCAGTAGACTTGAATTCATTACGAGGGAGATGCCATGCTTTGATGTATAGTCAAACGATGTTTGATTGACTTGAAATTTGACAAGGAGCCTCTTGGAATTATTTTAGGATGATTCATTAGCTCTGATTCAGAAATCAAGGTTCCAAGGGGCTCCATCGCCGGGAGACCTGATTTAACTTCCTTGGGATCAAAGTTTGGTCAAATGATGTCACAATGACCCGGAACTTGATATGTAGCCCCGTGGTAGTATTTTGAGACCATCCACGTGCTTTGTTTGATGAGTGATGGCCTCGATGATTTCCACCACTAGGAGGCCTAATTTTGCTCTTTGAGGGTTAATGTTAGGTCAAACGTTGTCGGCTTGACCTGAAGTTTAACATAGAGCCCTTTGAAAGTATTTTAAGATCATCCATAGGCTCTGGTTGAAGAATTAGTGTCTCTGATGCTATTGTCGCTGAAATGGCTGACTTAGTCGCATGGAGAATGCGACTTTTTGCATTTTGAGTCGAACAATGTCAGAATGGCCTGGAGTTTAAGGTAGAGCATTCTAGCGGCATTTTGAGGCTAACTGTGTGCTTTGTTTTGTGAAACAAGGTCTCCAGCTTCACCACCGTTGGGAGCTCTCTTCAACTGCTGGAAGAGGCAAAGTGACAGTTTCAGCGTCAACACTTCGATATGCCTGCGGAAAAAACCCTATTTTGTCTTCTCAATGACGACGACTGGGCAACCTCGATCACTTGATCTGTCTCCTTCTTGATTAGCGACAAATCTGAATAGTGGCCCATGATTCAATTCGTCGAATCTCTGTCAATTGATTGCGTAGCCCTAGCCCTAGGAAACCTTAGGTTCTGATACCAATTGATAGGAATCGATTAGGGCGACAACGAACGATCAATCACAACTATAAGCAATCACGATACGAGAGATTCACGTGGTTCTGCAAACTTGCCTATGTCCACGGGGCTATGAGCGTTCCACTCGATTCTTTATGTAGGAAATTGGGCAACTTATTATAAGAATTTCAAACCCTCTAACATTTAGCCTACTTTCTCCCCACCCACAGATCTCAATCTCACTCTCATAGCCTCTCCCCTTACAATGCTCTCTCAGTGTTCCCCTATGCCTGCTTACAAAGAATGACCCAAACAGAGCATTCATAAGGAACTAGCCCTAATGAACTGGGCCCCAAGTAAAGCTTTCAATAAAGCCCGTTAAAGCTTTCAATGAAGCTCGTTGGATCTTTTGAGTCAAATCCAACAACGGGGATATCCCCGCTTGTAGAAAAAGCGAAAAAAGGGATAAAAAAGTGATATCTCCTCTGATGTATAAATCATCGGGGATATCGCCACTCAACGTAAACGAGGGAAAATGATAAAAACGTAGCGAGAGGACCCATATGGTTTATATTAAAACGTGAAGGCCTTTTTGGTCTTCAACGAGTTTAAGGGGAATTTTTCGATAAAATCCTCTAAATATAACCTTTATCCATTGGACAACTGAATCTATTTTTCTCTTGCTTCTAATTGGTTTGCATCTTATATTCACAGGAGTCCATATCCTTCATGTAAATTGAGTAGCTGCATCGATTATGTCAAAATAGGGGGACTTCGAGCGCAGGCCAACCCACACCAGGATATATATTCCGATCCCATTTAATATTTGGGCCGACCGTTGTCTAAGTGATAGAAAGCCTAAAGCCTACCTGGCCCAACCCGAATAACGAGTGCTTGTAATTTTGTGATAATTTGTCCATAAAATCTCTAAAAACCTGAACAATTATTAAAATGCCTGATGTGTCAGGCCCAATTGGCTAAATGGGCGGGCTTGAATTTGACACTTACAGTTTGTGTCAGACTTGGGCCAGATAGAGCGATCTGTTTCTATAGTCAGACCAGGCCTGGTGGATATGCCTCACCTGTACCCACCCCCGGCCCATGTACTCCCACGGCCCATGAACACCCCCAAGGACTCAAAAACGGAATCATTCCTTATTCATTCAGAAGTACAAGCCCATCCATCCAACCATAAACTACAAAATGAGGCGCAGGCCAAACCCAGGGGCCTAAAAGAACAGTCCAGATCCAGCCCAATGAGGGTAGTGCCACTTCAAGGCCCCTTCACGTGAATAGCACGTGCCACCGTCTCCTCCCTACAACGTACAAAAGGCAAAAACACGGTACTCCAGTGGACTACCATATATATACCCAAAGATCCGTCTCCCTTCGTTTCCCTTTTCTTCCTCCTCTCCCTCCTCTGCAACCAACCTCGAACAAAAAGGCATTCACCAAATCAATCAATCAATCAGAGCTACATAAAAAAAACCCTACTAGTACCAGAAGAAGGACGTTGCATTCGATCGGTCCTAAGATTCAAAAGCATCCAAACCCTAGATTAGGGTTTTGGGACTTCCTCAGGTAAATCTTTCAATTCCCCTCTGCAATTAATCTACTCTCTTCCTTTTAATTTTCACTTAGCTATGAATGCACTTGGAGCTATTGGTTTCTCTTTTATAGACTGTTTTTGTTCAATTCAAAATCTCGATTTCGTTCTAGTAGCTAATTGAAGCAGATATGAGCTAACAAATGACACTCGATATTCTCGTTTCAGTTCATGAGAAAGATCCGAGGCGTGTTTCGCGTATGGATTGTTTTTTTCTCCCCCTATTTCCTTTTGCCAGCTTTGGGTTTGTGGTGTTGTATTCCAAGTCCCAACCCAAACAAAATTATCCCTGTTTTCTCTTTCCCGTTGTCTATAGTTTAGTTGCTTGTATTGGCAACTTATTTTGATGGTTGCTTGTTGTGTTGGGTGTGGTGGAATGAGATATTCCTCCATGGGTCCCTGTTTGCATGATGCTAGCACCATCTACAGGGACCCACCATGGAGGATATTGCAGAGCACCAAAGATTTGGGTGGTTCTCTGGTTGGCTCCTATGAAGGATGCCATAGTGGATGCCTATGCGTCGCTGTGTGTGGTCTGCTATGGTGGATGCCATGCCACAGATGATGTTTGCATAGTGCAGTCTTGACAATGTGATGATAATGAAATTTGAGATTTGAGTCCTGACTGACCATCCATTGGGGGCCATGTTGGACATACTGCAGCTTGGTGTTTAGATTCTCATCTTCTCCTAATTTACTCTTTTTTCATCATTTTTCTCAACAATCTTCTTTAAATCCAATCTGACAAGACTGCTACCAGGGCCTCAATAGAACTCAAGAGGAAGAAAACAACCTTTTTTGGGTTGTACAGCAGCAAGTGGCCAATCTAGGCCCTATATACTGATTTCAACATTCTAGGGTTAGGGAATCACAATTCTGGTGATGAACATAGTGTTTTAAATGTTGGCACAACGGGCATGTAACTGTTTGGTACCCTTTTGTGTTTCTTAACAAGTTTGTTTGCGGAGAAAGAATTTTTCAGTGACAGTTTGAAGAAAAAAGAGGTGTGGAAGGTGGTGTTGAAGAGCTTAATCGTTTCATTGAAGTGTCGAGGGATTAAATCTACAATTCTCTTTTATCTTTTTGGTGATTACTATCTTTTTGGAGATTCTTCTAATTGGCAAAGGATATAGAACTCCGGAGAGTTCCATCGGGACTGAAAGAATTTGGAGTTAATCCAAACAACTCAATTACAGTGAATCTGTTTAGTAAAAAAAAAAAAGTGTGGTCTGGTTCTGATAGGATGCAATTGATGTGGTGAAAGGCTTGGAGACATGGATGGGCTCATTAAGGAATCATCAACTGATAATCCAAAATATAGTGATTTGAATCTGAAACATGCTAGTGATGATTTTTTCTTAACTTTGATAATGTAAAACTACAAAAAGAGTGGGATTCAGTATCTGGAACCCATGCTCATAAGAAAAATAACACCAGAATGTATCAGTTGACCGGTGACAGCATAATTAAGACATGATACTTTGTTGCTATCCTCAAATTAAAGGAATATGGCATGAGTTATAAGTACATATCAGTCTATGTATGCCTTTTCATTTCCCTCGTGCGAAGGAACAAGCCGAAGAACTAGAAGCGCAACATATCTTTAAACTGCTGGTTGGCTTGAGCTTGGAATATGAGCTTATGTGCACAGATTGTGTTGGGACCCACTTCCATCGAGGACTGTGCTGACGATACTTCAGAATGAAGAGAGTGGGCGACAGGTGATGTTAGTTGTTGTTTTTTTAACTGTTCATCCTTAGCTAGTACTATACCCAGTGTTACGAAATTTGGTTTGGACGCCATTTTGGTTTGCCCTCCAAATGAAATGTTTTCGCCGATTCGGAGATTTCGGTGAATTATTTCAGGAAAAAATATTGTATATATTTAAATAAAAAATAATATATGATACATTTAATTTATTGTACTAAATCAATGCAATATGTCGATTTATATTTGATGGACTATTTCATATTAGAGTGAAACCTGGCTTGCTTATTCATAATAAAATATTTTTTATTGGAATAAAATTTAATTAGGGCGATAGGGCCCACATAGTTATTTAGATTTTAATAGATGGGCGGCTCCACATTGGAGCACACTCATTTCTCTAAGCCAAAAAGGTAATTTTACTTTTACTTTTAAGTTAAAAAAAAATGTTTAGCCCTTTTCGTTTTCATTTTTTTATTTTATTTTAATGGAAACTGAAATGCTGGGATGAATAATTGGACGAATAGGACGAAATCATAAAATTCCGACTGAATTGGACAAATTGGAATGAATTCTGGGACGGATAATTACAGGGTCCCGTTCGTTTCGGTAGAGCGAACGAATCGAAATTAATTGGAAATTTCGGCCGAAACAAACCGAATTTTGTAACACTGTCTATTAATGGTGGAGGTCATGGTGATGGAGGGCAAGGATGATGCTATGGAGGTGGTTTGAGAGATTGTAATGTTGGTGAACACAGTCTTGGCAGAATTTGTATTACTGATAGGATAAACTCTATTGCACACTGTGGTCACTATTGGCATCCTGGAGAGACCTATTGAGATCTGGTTGGCAATCTTATGCCGAACACTTCTGCATATTCATTCAAGTTAGAGAATAGCCAGTCAGTGATTTTATACCTAATAAAGAAGAATAAAGTGCATGTACCTAACCGGGTGTTGGCTCGGTAGTTAGGACACTGGGTTTTGCTCCCCAGAGGTCCTGGCGTCGATTTCCCCGGGCGTTAACAGTCCCCTGTCTGTGTGGGTGCGGGCGTGGGGCCCAGGGATTAGTCCTGCCAAAGGTGGGAATACCTTGAGATATAAAAATAAATAAAAATAAATAAAGTGCATGTTATGAGATTTCATGTTCCGTCAAAGACTTTAGGTATTAGCGGGTGTACTTCAATCTACAATGCCACATGCACCTCTTAATGTTTCTACATCATACTTGGTGTCTACGACTTCCACTACCTTGTCTTGGATTATTGTTTCTTGTGCAATAGGTCACATGATAAGTATGTGTTCATAGTTTTTATGGCATACACCTTCTACAAATTATAGCATTCCAGTTTTTAATGTTTCCTTCATTCAAGATGAAGTTCAAGCGCCCATTAGTTTATCTTCCACCTTATCTGTCTTAATTCTTTGTGTACCTCAATTTTCTCGCAATCTTATCTCTGTTCGTTGTCTAATTAAATCATATAACTATAGTATTATGTTCTTTCGTTACTATGTCTTCCAAGATCTTTAGATGGGATAAATGATTGGTGGTGGGTGAGGGTAATGCTCTATAACTCGATTCTCTGAAGAGAAGTTCTTTAACACTCGTCTTTTTGGTCAATATGCAATATGCAACGGCATGTCATTTAGGTCATATTCCATTACAGCATCTTAAGTGTCTTTTTCCTTTTTTGAACATAAACAGAGATACAGGATATTAGGATTTACCTTGTGGATCTAAAAAAATTTCAATCGTTATAGTTATTGATCCTACTAGCTAGTATATATGAAAGAAGTGCTCTTCCTTTTACTTTGATTCATGCTGATGTAGGGTATGAGATATAGGATATTAGGATTTACCAATTTTCAATCGTTATAGTTATTGATCCTACTATCTATTATATATGAAAGAAGTGCTATTCCTTTTACTTTGATTCATGCTGATGTAGGGTATGCTTCTGACTTCTGCTATTTCTGAGCTAGGTCACCATAATTTGTTTCAATCGTTGATAATTTCGCTAGGAGTACAGGGGTTTACTTTCTGAAAACTCTTACTTAGCTTACTTTTTTTCTTTTTTTTTTTTTTTTTTTTTTTTTTTTTTGAGATTTTTCGCAGGATGATTATAACAAGATTGATGCAAAAGTAGAATTTTTACTGTCTGATAGATTGGTGTGAATACTTCTCACACAATTTTAGTTCTACTTGGCAGAAAGTGGGAGAATCTCAAAGTCCGTGTGCTTTAACTTTTGAACACAATGTAGTAGTCTAGTGTAAAATTGATCTTCTAAAAGTTACTTAGACTGTTCTACTTGAATTGAATGCTCCAAAGTGTTATCGGTCTGATGGTGTTTTAACAACTGCTTTTCTCATACACATGCTTTCTTGTGTTTTTTTTTTTTTTTAGGGAAAGAGTCCTTTACAATTTTTCTACTCCAGTGCTCCATTATTCTCAATTTCTCTTGAGGTATTTGGATGCATTTGTTTCATTCATAATCTTAAACAACACAGCAATAAATTAGATGCTAAACATATATATACTATATTAATATATATAGTTAGATGCTCCTATGAGTGCATCTCTCACCTTACTATGAGAGATAAAGGTGGGGGCCCTCACATTTAAGTTGTTGACATTGGATATGGATGTCAAGACCCCCACCTTATCTCTCATAGTAAGGTGAGAGATGCTCTCATAGGAGCATCTCCCATATATATAAAATATAAAATATATATATATATATATTTATATATCTGTGGGATATCTGAGTACTAAAAGGGTTTAAAAGTGTTATTTGTGATGATAGAATGAAAAACCATTTCTGACTCCCCAAATTGGGAGATTGTTGAACTGGTTGACAAGAGAAGTCCCCACCTCTAGTTGGTCAGTTTTTCATCCTTCTCATGTGCAGCTAATATTCAGAGTGATAAAACTCCAAAAAGAGTTCCAGATAAAGTTTTTCAAGTGCTTTCTCAATGAAAAGAGAAAGTGACACCATTTTTTTCGTTAAGCCCTTGCTGATAAAAGTCCCAAATTCAGACAAATGTTCAGGTGACCCATTTAGGGCAAGTTTATGGACCAGTTTTTCTGTGGAAGCAGAAGGTATCTATCCATGATGTGCATAACGTTCTTGTTCGGTGTGACACAAGTGCCGCAGAAAATGGTTGTTTTTTAATTATCTTTCTTTGGAGGTGCAGAAACCAGAGTCTGATCATCTCCTATTGGATTTCTATTTCCGCTCACGTTTTCTTACACCGTGGCTTTACACAAACAAGCCCTTGGTCTAAATTCCGTGATTCCGATTTTGATCACTTTATTGCTCTGAGCAAGGGAGCTTGTTCTTGTGTCACAAGGCATTCAATTCGAAATTTTGTTACTATGATTCTGTCTGCTGTATATCATTCATTTGTATTTCATATGTTCTCTTAATGCTTACTGTCATGTCTGTTTTATACCTTTTCTCATCTTTGACAGAAAGCAGCTATAATTACTGAGATGAAAGTACTTGGAAAAATGGAGCATGTGGGGACTGGGGATAGATGTTTAGTTAGGAAGCATATTGTGGGTTATAAATGAGTGTGTGTGTGTGTATTTTAAAGTACAATCTGGACTGGTCAATCCAAACTATAACTACCCAAAGGATTTATTTATGGATATGTGGTTAATTACTTTTAATCATCTTCTCCTGTGGCAAAGTTAAATTTGGTGAGGGTTATTCCGTCTATGTGATGTCTGTTATAAAAGGGTTTATGTGGGCTTAAACTATCACCTTGAGCCTTTTATGTGGGCTTCAAAATCACCTTGAGCCTAGTTTTAAGGTTCAGTCAGGCTATGTTCATGATGAACATAAAACGTGCCAGACAGATCTCACTTTGTTTGTTAAGATAAGTAATGTTATAGTGACTATCCTGAGTATTACAAATGATATTGTTCTGATAGGCAATGACGAGATGAAAATAAGCAACTAAAAACATACTTCTTCATCATCATCATATCATCATTATGGAAACCTTGTCCCAACTATGTTGAGAGTATTCGACATGAATTCTATTTTGCTTTTCATGTTTCTCTTAGGTCAAATCCTTGGATGGATTGCACTTCTTTAGTTCTATCCTTGCTACATCCCATCTATCCCGTCTTTGGCCTATCCCTTTTACTTGTGGGGCCATTAACCTACATAGAGAAACTTTTCCTTACTGGTGTCGTTGCTGGCTTGTGTTGAATATGTCCAAACCATCTCAAATGGGGCTCTCTTCATTTATCTTCCATTGATGCTACTCCTAAATACTCTTGAACGTGCTTTTCTTTATTCTACCCTTAAATGCTCCTAAATGTGCTTTTTTATTTATTTATTTATTTATTTTACTTTTCCTAGTTTGATTACACATCCATCCCAACATTCTCATCTCTTCTACACTTTTTTTTTTTTTTTTTTCATTTTTTGTTTCTTAATTGTCAAACATTATGCATAGGTCATAGCTGCTCTATTCTCTATCTTTAAGATTTTTCCTTCTGTCTTATTGGTATCCACAGACCACAACGCACTCCATCAGCAAGTCTCCACTTCAAGGATCTCGCTCTTATCATAGTTCAACATCCTCCTAAATCTCCCCTTCCTTACTAATTGTAGAGCGAAGGTAGAAAGACTCTCTTTGTGGTATCTCTTGAGCTTCAATTCTCACAGGAGTTATATCTCTTTGCACATCCCCATTGAAGTTATATTCTTATGTTTCATCTTTCTATGACTTATTTTAAACCCTTGAATTTTAAAGCTTCTTGTCATTTCTCAAGTTTTGCATTCACATTGTCTAACACTATATCAACTGCAAACAACATACATCAAGGGACCTTCTCTTCACTATAAACAATTAACTCATCCACAGTTAGTACAACGAGATAAGGGCTTAAAGTTGACCTTTGGTGCAAACCTATAGTCACTGAAAAATCACCTATCCAAGGATGAAAATAGCAGTAGCGGCCAAAACGATACGAAGCGGGCGATACGTAGCGTAGCGGGGATACGTAGCGACGTAGCGGTGCGATTTGAAAAAATCGCCAAAAAAATCTGAAAAAATTCCAGAAAATCCAGAAAATTGTAAAATAAAAGAAAATGTGGTTCTTTTGCAAAAGTAAGTAAGAAAAGGGGGCGTAGCGGTGCCCTCAATACATGAGGTCCTGTATCGCCGTATAAATAGAAAAAAAAAAAAAAAAAAAAAAAAACACACACTAGAACATGAAATAAAGGCATAAGAATTAAGACGACTTAAGAGTTAGAGTTAGGTTATTACTCAATACTCATTAGTGAACATTGAACAATCAAATATCAATACTTCAACATTTAATGTTCAAATTCCATCAAGTAAATGAACTATGAAGTGATCAACATTCAACACCAATTTAGAAATGACAGAATAGAGAGTTAGTGAAGGAAATAAGAATACCTTAATCACCACCAAAAGGAATGTCTTACCAAGATTCAAGGGGCTATGGTTATCCTCATCCCCATCATTGTTATTATTTCTATTGGCACCATATTGAATTTGATATTGATGGGCATTGGGATCCACAAATCCAAAGAAGGAAGCCGCACCCGCATCATCAAAATTTGGTGTAGGTGGAGGTGGATATCTACCATATTGCGTTTCACCATAGTCACCATATGAGTAGGACCCCGAAGTTGAAGACTGTTCTTCTCCTTGTTGTACTTGACCATATGGAAAATAGTCAAAATATTGTGAGGGTCCTTGTCCACTGTAACTAGGGTTCCACGAATCAGTCCATGATGCCACTTGTTGTCCTCCAACATCTCTACCCATATTTCTTTGCTCATTACTACCTCCAGCTCCAGGTGGTGAATCTCTTCGACGCTGTTGATAACCACGGCTTGGATCAAATCTTCCAGATGGAGGTAACTCCTGTACTTCCTCTACAGGAACGACATCGTCTTCATCATGTTGATAGTATTCACTGGTACCACCTGTCCCACTGTCTTCTCCTACATCTCCTCCACTATGGCTACTCGAAGAGACGGTGGTGGAACTAGCTTTCTCAGAAGCAGTTTCTTTCCCACTCCTCCTAGTCCTACTGGTACCTTCTCCCTGAGGTGGCTGATCTTCTGCAGGTGCCCGTGCCTCACCCACATCCTCATCTATCAACTCTTGAACCGTTTCCTGAAACCTTAGATCTGAATCTAGCACTGGATCCTTTATCTCGGCTAGCCATGGGAGTAAGGGATCGTCTTCTCGGAATATGTGATCCAAATTAATAGGACAATAAGTAGGATCATCCCTTGCCCTTCTCTCCCTAATTTTGTTTCTCAACTTCAGATTGTAATGGTAATATACAAGCTTGTTGAGTTTCTGCATGGTAAGCCGATTTCTGGCGTTTGTGTGGATCAAAGAGAAAGTGCTCCAATTTCTTTCACAATTGGAAGATGTTGTAGTCTGACTAAGGATGCAAACAGCCGCGCTCCTTAGATGTGGAGCACTCTCTCCAAAATTTATCCATGAATCAGCTGAAATGCAAAAAATAAATATAGAAAATTAAATATTCGTAACCCTCAAGTCCTCCTAATCAATTAAGATAAATAAATCAAGATTCAATACTATTGGGTGGGGTCTTTTGTTCATAGTCATACCAGGTGGCATCCTTCCAATCGATCGTATCACAAGAGGGTCAGCAAAGGTTCCTCTCCTTTGTGTATACATAGATATCTACAATGTAAAAATTAGATATAAGTCAGTAAACCCATACAACTTGTATGATAATTGGCACTTGGCAGCATAATTAAATTCTCATAAGTAACCACCCCCTCACCTTTTGTATTGCATCAATTTGATCATCTTCATTTAACAATCTCTTCAATATCTCCCGTAATCCTGCCCGCAAGTCCGTATTTATTGCTTCGGTGTGTAGTTCGACATTGCGGTAATAGAATTCGGGATTCAAAAAATAACCTACATTATAAATATGTAAAATGTACCGTGAGCAAACAAGATAATAAATACATTAGTTAGGAAAACAAAAGAGTATCAAATTCAAAGATATATATATTAATTACCTGCAGCATGCAATGGATGGTACAATTGATCGTTCCAGCGGGCATCAATAATCTTTATATATTTATCGTGATATCTAACATTTCCCATAATGGAATGTTTTACCCGATCCATTGCTTCATAGATAAAGCCCATTGTCGGCTTGTCATCACCATCTACAAGCCGCAACACTTTAACTAAAGGCTCAAAAACCTTTAATATCTTCTTCACTTTCTTCCAAAATTTATTGTCCCTCATCAGGTTTGGGACTTCAAACCCCGGACCACTAGTTGCATTGCCCCATTTTGAACGAAGCCATTCTTCTGATGCAAACATTTGAATGAGCTCCGTTCTAAATCTTACATGGCTTTCCATAGCCAGAAAATGGGTTGCAAACCTTGTTAATCCTGGACGCAGCAAGGCATGGTTATTTGTGTATCTTTTCATCAAACTTAACACCCAGGAATGATCATATATAAATCTTGTAATTCCTCTACATGCTTTGATCAATGAAGCCACTTTTGTCTTCCTTCCAATCTCTTCCAAGATGAGATCTATGCAGTGTGCTGCACATGGGGTCCAGAATAAATGGGTCCTTTTCTCCATTAATTGCAAACCTGCTGCCTTAAAATTGGCGCCATTATATGTAACAATATGTACAATATGCTCCTCTCCCACACACTCTACAATTTTATCCATAAGAGAGTGTATATATGCGGCTGTCCGTCTATGTTCACTTGCATCAATGGACTTCACAAAGACAGTCCCAGCGACTGAATACACCAAAAAGTTTATTAATTGTGTTTGGGTGCCGCTGGTCCACCCGTCACACATGATGGTAACACCATTTTGTTGCCACATCGGCCTAAACGTTTCCACCCAAGCCTTTATTTCTGTATATTCTTCTTCAAGATATTTAGTGCCCACATCATATACGGAGGGCGCCTGTATACCCCGCCCAGTCTCAGAGGCAACATCAAGAATATTCTGGAAATATGGGAAATCTACTGCTGTAGGTGGTATGTTCTTGTGAATTAGCCATTTTGCTGTAGCTTTGGCCAATTTATCTCTTGCAGCCTTCATTACCCCTTTCATAACACTAGATATTTTTGGTTGTTTGGCTCCCTCTTTCCTATGTGCTAGAGGATCAACAGGGGGAGGAACTGCTCTTCTCGTAGAGAGAATTTCTACATCAACATCCCGTTTCCGGGTGTTAAATGCCCTACGTATGGACCCCGCAATGCCCTTACCCCTGCTTGGCACAGTAGCAGATGAGCCCCCTGCATCATAATATCTGCTTCCAGCAAATGCACGACGTTCATGTTCTTCTTGTTGGGTCATTAAAGACTCTCGGCGTGCAGCCTCCATCTGTGCATCTTCCTCCTCATCAAAGTATTCATCCCCAAATACATCGTAACGGGCAGCATCAACATCTTGCCGCTTCTTTTCTTTTATCTCTACTTTTCTAGCTTTGTTTTGGCCAACCAAAGCTCTCATTTGTTCCCTGACTTCCCTTCGTACTTCGGTACAACCAGCAACATTGCCAGAAATGTGGCTCAAGTGGTGCTTGAATCTTGTAATGCCCCCATTGGTCGCTTTTCCACAAAACTTGCATTTGATTTTAAACCTATTATTCTCAACTGCCTCACCAAAGCTCCATGCGGGATCAATATCACGAGGCATTTTAACTTATCAATTGGCAAAGACAAATATATTGAATACCTGGCTCTTGCTATAAATATCAACAAGTAGTATGTTAAAAATTAAAAAAAAATAAAAAAACATGTTAGAGGAAACATATATATAACGCTTAGGAATTATTCTCTTGACATTTAATTGGTATTTCATTATTTAAAATATCAATTTTTTTAAATAAATAAATAAATCCGAAAATAAAAAAATAGAGAAAAATCAATAAACATTCAAGTAGTGATGGATTGATCTATGGGAAACATAGATCTATCATTTACAAGCAATTTCCAAGTTGTTTCATTGGTTGTCAATGAATATACACATTTTTTTTTCAAAAACTAAATAAATCCGAAAATAAAAATTAGAGAAAAATCAATAAACATTCAAGTAGTGATGGATTGATCTATGGGAAACATAGATCTATCATTTACAAGCAATTTCCAAGTTGTTTCATTGGTTGTCAATGAATATACACAATTTTTTTTTCAAAAAATAAATAAATCCGAAAATAAAAATTAGAGAAAAATCAATAAACATTCAAGTAGTGATGGATTGATCTATGGGAAACATAGATCTATCATTTACAAGCAATTTCCAAGTTGTTTCATTGGTTGTCAATGAATATACACATTTTTTTTTCAAAAAATAAATTTATCCGAAAATAAAAATTAGAAAAAAATTAAAAAAATCCAAAAACATGTGTGCATCCTCAAAGGAAAACATAGATCTAACAATATTACAAGACATGGAAGAATTTATAGTAGTTAGAGAGAGATGAATTGATGATCTCAAAAGTCAACTCAAAAAAATCTAAAAGAAAGAACATACCTAGAATAGAATCTTGATGAAGAAGCTTGGATCTTTTGTCTCACTAACAATATTTCCTTGTTTTGATGTTTGATTGTTTGTTGTGGTGGATCTTGTTGATTTACAGCAGTTGGGAGGCTTTTACAACAAGAAGGAGTGAGTGAAAGAGGTAAAAAGAAAGAAAAATGTGTAAATGGGTCGTCAGGGGGTGTTTTTAAACACCCCCGCTACGTGGCGGCATGTATCGGCCGCTACACATATGTAGCGGCCGATACGGTGCGTATCCCGCTTTTTTGAAAAAAGCGTGGTGGCATGTGCCGCCACGGCCGATATATCGGCCGCTACGCTACGTAGCGGCCGATATTTTCTTCCTTGCACCTATCTCTTTATAGGTAGATCACACACTTGTTATTACTTTCTCATATGCATTTATGATGTCAATATAACCACCCTTTGGGCATTCCTTTCATCTTGAACCCACCAAAACGAATTTTTATATATCTTGTGGTAGGCTTTCCCTATGTCGATGAAGACCATATGAAACTTAATCCTCTTCTCTTGGTCTTAAGAACGAATTTTGAGGTACTGAATTTAAAAATATTAAAATATTTTTTGGCCCGTAATTTCTTAGTGCAAGTATACATTAGATTTGGTTTTGGAGACAAGTGTGAATCCTATCAAGGCAATAGAGCAAAGTCATGCGCTTGATTCTAATAGTGGTTAGTTGTTGCATGATCCTAGTGCATATCAAAGATTAGTTAGGAAATGAATTTATCTAACCATCACATGACCAAATATATCATATGCAGTTAGTGTGATTAGTCAATTTATGCATGCTCCACGAATTGTAATCAATTTCTGAGGTACTTCACTTGAATGTGGAACTGTTTAGTGATGCAACTTGGACAGGGTAAAAATAAGATAGGTCTATCATTGCTCATTTTGTCTTGGTTGGTTGTGATAGTATATCATGGAAGAGTAAGAAACAACTTACTGTTGCTCGATTTTAGGCATTTTAGATATGTACGTATACACTGACTTGAGGGGAGTGTTGAGATTCATATAGGTATTGGCTTGCAATTTTATACTAATGCAGGGATTTTTATTTATTTATTTATTTTTTGTATTCTAAGAAACTTCTGGAGGATATAATTAAATACCATTGTCATCATTGTCATCATCATCATCATCACCAAAGCCTTGTCCAAACCCATTTGGAGTCAACTTCATGAATGAATTCTATTTCACCACTCCAAGAGGCTATTTCCTTGCATAGTTTGCACTTCTTCAAATGTATGCTTACTAACATCAATGTCCTCTTCATCCTACACCTTTGTGAGGCCATCCACCTATATAGCACTGTTGTTCGCACGCACCGGACATGTACAAACCATCTTAAACGAGTCTTTATTAATTTATCACCTATTGATGTTGCCCATAAATGCTCTTGAATGTGCTCATTTCTGATTATAGATTTCTAGATTTACTACACACCCATCTTAACATTCTCATCTCTACTATCGTTATTTTTTGTAGGTGTTGCTTCTTGATTGACCAACATTCTATAGGCCATAGCTGGCTAATTGTTGTATTGTAAAATTCTCCTTCCAACACAAAGAACTTGAGAAGCAAGCATCCACTTCAACCATCTGGCACCATCTTTTACCAAAAAAAAAAAAAAAATAAAATCCATCTGGCTCCATCTTATGCTTGACATCCTTTTCAATCTTTCTGTCCATACTAATTATAGGGCCAAGATATTGGAAGGAATCTCTTCATGGCATCTCTTGAACTTTAGTTCGTATATGAGTTACATCTCTTTGCACAGCCTCACTAAAGTTGCAATTCATATATTCCATCTTTGTATGACTTACTTTAAAGCCTTGGATTCTAAAGCCTCTTGCCATCTCTCTAGTTTTGCATCACGCTAACGCTCAATTCATTTACCATCTGAGAAAAAAAAACACACCCTCTTAAATGTGAACAGTTTACTCATCCATAATCATTCCAAAAAGTTAAAGGCTCAAAGTTAAACCCTTATGCAAATTTATGGTTACTAGAAACTCACATGTTTTTTCCGCAAGTATCTCGTACTCATTACTATTCCCTAATACATGTCTTTGATGATGTCAATATAACCTCTTGGAATACTCTTTTATCTAAAATCCATGACATTAAATCTCTAGATACCCTATCGTATACTTTTTCTAAATCGATGAAGGCCATATAAAGATTCTTCCTCGTCTCTCGGTAGTTTTTTCTTTAAATTTTAAGTTAGAAGATAGCCTCCACAATTGTCCTCCTTGGTAGGAAACCAAATTGATTTTCAAATATCTTGGTCTTTTGTCTAAGTCTCCGTTTGGAAACTATAACAGAATCTCTTACAATTAAGGTCTAATATTAAAGGCTTTAGTTTCAATTTCTAATTTACAACGAATCCGATTGCTAAAATTAGAGGGAAAAAAGCTCATAAGCTCATAAAGTGTTTGGTAAATGCATAAATAAGAGCTTATTAGAGGGGCATTTCTTTTTCATTTTCCAAAAATTCTGTCCATGGGCCACCTTTAGAAATACATGGGTCCCACCTTTAGGAATTAGAACATGGGACTCCGTTTATTTGGAATTGAAATGTGGCCCACCTTTTGCGATTGTGAACATGAGACCCCCCTTTAGGAATTATAACTTGGGCTTACTTTTATGAATTGTTGTACATGGGGCCCATGTTTAGAAATTACAACATGAGACTCACCTTTAGGACTTAGACCACGACTTTATAGGAATTAGAACATGGGGCCCACTTTAGGAATTACAATGCAGGTCCACTTGTAGGAATTACAACAAGGACCCACCTAGGAATTGTTGTACACATGACCTACCTTTAGAAATTACAACATGGGACCCACTTTTTGAAATTACAACATGGGGCCCACTTTATAGGAATTACAATGTGGGCCCACCTTTATAGGAATTACAATGTTGGCCAATTTTTGTGATTGCAAACATTGGACTCATCTTTTGTGATTGTGAACATGGACCAACCTTTTGGGCCTGTTTGTGTGCTTTTTGTTTTTTTTTTTTTGGGGCGGGCACCTTATTTTTTAAAATTTGGTGTCGTTTAAGAGTAGGTTTTTTTTTTTTTTTTTCCATTTTGTGCTTTTGGAGAGTACCTTTTTTGTCATATTGTGTCATTTTTGTCATTTTTTTATTTTCCCTTCAGCTCCCTCCACTTTCCTTTTATCTTGATTTGACACTCAATTTTATTTCATTTTACTATTCCTTACAAACAAACATGCCCTTAGGAATTGTGGTAATTGGGGCCCATGTTTTAAAAATTACAATGTAATAACCCACCATTTGCATCATTTTGAAAATTTATGAGATCATTTTCGTCCAAAACACTTGGAAATTACTAAATTTTGCTTTGTCCACTTCTATCCACTTTAGCTAAAAAAGCTATACTAAAAAAGCAGCCCCCTTAGCTTAATTTTTTCTATAGGGAGACCTTTAATTTGTAAATACGCTTTGAAAAATAGAAAACACAATTAGAGGTTTACCAAACGTTGTAATATGTAAATAAGGCCCAAATCACAATTAGAGGTTTTCCAAATGCTCTAATATGTAAATAAGCCCCAAATCCTAATTATTTTTCGACTTTACAAACGGCTGCTAAGTCTTTGGTCATTACTTTCTCCCGTAGTTTCATAGTGTCATAAGATTAATCCCACGATAATTCGTGCAACTTTGTATATTCTCTTTTGTTCTTGTGTATAGGTATTAATGTATTATAACACTTCTCCATTCATTCAGCATTTTCTTTGTCTTTACTCCTTAATATCTTATTGAAGAGCCTAACCAATTACCAATCTATCCAAAATGATTTCTTTTAAACTTTTCTAAGCCTCTTTCGGAATGCTTTTTAACCCCATAGTTTTGCTCTTCATTCTTGAATCTTGCCAATGCTTTTTTTTACTTCCACTACCCTAATTTTGCTATAGAAGGTATCTCCTGCTAATAAAGTATACACCCTCTTTCCTAAGTCTCCTATAGAACCTTCATTTAAGAATTTCTTAAAATAATTCCACTCCTGCTTTAATATCATTGTACTTCACTAACACCTTTTTGTAGTCTTCCTTTATCATTGTTTAAAATATCGGCCAATACATGCTGGTATCACTCATGACTGAACCGTTATTTTACTGGGTATCGATTTTAGTCTCAGCACATTAAAATATTAGTCATATCGGTCAATATTGATCAATATTTACAAATATTGGCCAAAATATTGGTATTGATACATTCTTTTTAACAGTTATTATGAGTTGGAAAAAAAGGAAAGAAATAAAGAGGAAGATGAAGAGGGAGGAGAAAGGGGGATGAAGATTGGCCGATACATTATTGCATGTTGGTGGTTTGGAAAAGAAAGGAAAGAGGGAGAGAGATTGGCATGCAACATGCTTACAGAATAAAAAAGAAGAGAGAGAGAGAGAGAGAGAGAGAGAGAGAGAGAGAGAGAGAAGCGTACTACACTCTTGTGGTGGTTTGGCTCGGTTCCTCGGTTGCCCCACTTCTTCGTCTTCCTCTCCATCGTCTTCTCTTCCCCTTTTTCTGCTTGTCCTTCTCTATTTTTTTTTAATTTTTTAATTTTTCCCTCTTTCCTCCTTTCCTCCTTTGGAAGCAATGAAAGGGCAAATGCAACTGGATTCTTTTCTCTTGCTACTTTGGGATTCGAGGCCTTCATTCAAGGTAATTTATGGGCTCCATTGAGGCCTTTCATTTTAGTGGTTTTTGATATAAATGGACCCACTTAATAGATTTTAATCTGTAAGCAATTACCATGGTTTAAAACCCAAACCAATTAAATGCCTCCTCTTAAATGGACCCTCAATAAATTTTAGAATTTAAAAATCTAAATCATTAAAAGCCCCCACTTAAATTCTGAACCATTAAAATTTATTGTTATAAAAAAAGTCTAAACCATTAAATGCCTCCTTGTAACTGCCTCACTCAAAATAACTACGATCTCTTAAATAGTCCCTAATAAATTTTAATTAAATAAGAGTAAGTCCAATGTCATGTTGATCACTTATAAACATTCAAATAAAATATTAAAAAACCTCAATTTTTAGATTTCAGCTTTTTAACTAAAAAATGTTCTATAGCAGTGAATCTAACAATGGGCCTAAGTCCTATTGGCTCTTTTTCACAAAGCTAATATAATATGGTTTTGAACAAGGGCTGAGTGACATATTTAATGAAATCTCAGTGATGATGCTAATAAGGCTTGTTTTTTGAAAGAAGAAATTATACCCTTTAATCGGCCGATTTAAAAAACTTCTATACCACTAAAAAATGTCTCCCTCTCTGGCCCTTATCACATATTATCAACATAATTGACAGTAAAATATGTCAATACAATATTTGAAAAATTTTAATTAAGTATCCGAACTTTTTGATTTTTCGGTACTAATGAAAATTCTAAGCCACTGAAAATAAATGCTCTCTTGAATATAGAAAGTGAAAATTTTCACAAATTTAATATAAAGAGTGATAATTATTTTAAGTGATTGGGGTTTTAGTTCTGGACTACATGATGGGTTTATAAACTGCAAGGATGGGGCCAAGGATAAAACACTAAAACTTAACAATATGTAACTGTTTCAGACAAAACTGCGATATAGGATGTTATGACTTAGAGGGACCGATATTTTGCTTTACTGTGTGTACTAATGCAAATAGACATTGTTTTCTAGTATTTTATAATATATTTGGATTATTTGGATGTTTTTTCAAAAAATTTCGGGGTAAAAAAAATTACGCTGTGACAACTGTGAATTATGACAGTATCGACAAGGTCAGGTGATACTGCAATTTTCATCCATGCTCTTTATGCATTTGGCATGATCTAATTTTCTACTTTTCCTTTCCCTAATTCTACCAAGCTTGAAAATATCTATCCTTCTCTTGTCGCTAAATTATTATTTAGGTCATCATCTGCTTTGGACTTTGCATCACTCATTACCTTTTGAACTTCTTTCTTTGCCTTTTTATACATTTCATAGCTTTCCGTATTCTTAGTCCTCCGCAAAAGTTGTTGCAAAGGTCCTCCGCAAAAGTTGTAGCAAAGTTTTTTTGTCAAACGTCTACCTATACCTCTACAATCCACCATTAATTTTTTTAATCAAATGTGTCTTTTTCCTTTCGACCCTCCAAGTACCTCTTTTGCAACCTTTCTAATATAATCAATAACTTGGTTCTACATCACCATAGCTTCTCCATCTACATTCCATTCTCCTCCTTAATCACTTCATGTTTATTATTGAAAACTCTCAGCCTCTTTGCTAAGCAGCTGCTAAGCAGCTCTCCGCCCCAGTTGCTCCGCTCCGTGTTCGATTGATGAGCCAGCCCTCTACTATGGATTGTTGGTCCGCAGCCCCGCCCTATAGAATGAATAAGGAGAGGCCTATCGATGACCGACCGAGCCACTCTGATACTACTCCTTACCTCACCCCGACCAAAGAGTGATCTTTGAACGCTACTATGCATCCTTACTCATAGTAGAGTGTAAGGTAGGTTTGGGTATAGCAGGACTTGAACCTGCGACCATTAGGTTAAAAGCCCAATGCTCTACCAACTGAGCTATACACCCCCAAAAAATGGAGTAGTCAATAAGGATTGGTGCGGAAAAGAAAAGAGGGCGGCCCCTCTTCTTCTCATCATATCAATGGGGCGCGGCTCTGTATGAGGCTCGTACTGCGGAGCAAGTCTGGTCTTGTTTCCACTCATTGAAGATTCTATCTACAAAAGAAGGTCAACGGGGGATACTACAGTAGCTCTCACTGACACCATCTACGAGAAGGTGAGGTCGTCTTTCTTTCCGGCCGCCGTACGGTTCGACCGAGAGGAGCAGTTATCTATGTAATTACGGTCTTTGTTGGCCGTTGTTCCGGTCGAGCACTCTCTTTTCTTTGTCCAATTCCGTCTTACCAACCCGCGAAGGGTTGTGAGGCTGGACCAGGTACGAAGAATGAATCTATGTCTGTGCACGGAAGTTGCTGGCCGGCGGCCGCTCAACTGTTCGAGCGCAGTGCAGTGGTGGTTGGTTCCGATTCGACAAGGGTAGAATGCCTGGTCGAAGGTCCAGTACAGTAGGTAGCAGGCGTGTTCGTTTTGGCTCCCGAGCGAGAACGAGAAATAGGCGATGCACCATCCTTGCTGCTACGTACGTTGACCTTGACTTGACAGATTCATCCAATTGAACCCACACTCAAAGGAGGACCACAAGCTCGGGGTGATGCCGTCAAAGAAGTGATCAGCATTAATAAACTTCTTGGGTTAGCAGTGAAAGAAAGAGCCCGGCATTCATTTCTTCATTCATAGCGGAGTCTACTAAAAGAGGGACCAGCCTCATCGTGGTGATTAGAGGACACCTCCGATCGTTCACCTCTAATGTGACACGTTCCCTCCCAGTTATATGATCAACGGGATCAGTCGGCTAGAGAGCGGGGCTATTCTTCTTCCGGGGAGGCAAAGTCGTCCCCTCTACTGACCGAACCCTCGGTTCGGAGGTCTTCGTCAGCATGTTACGAGGCTCCAGTCTTCGGCGGGTCACCATTACTTGACTTAGAAAGGCGAACATCTGGGCAAGGGAAAGCGCAGTGCGCCTGGTGCAAATTGGTTTTTTTGTTATTAATGATCTACCAATCAGAATGGGGGGTCCTACCTACGTACATGATTGATAGAATCACTACGTAGGGGGGGTGGTGGCGGTCAACTTGATGCGGGAGAGGCATGAGTGCAGTTCGATCTTGTGGTGTATTCGTTTGTAGTGAGTAGGGCTGTTTATCGTTGATCAGTTCGCCTCCGCTCTATTGAAAGGTCTCCATTCCTACGGCGGTTTTGTCAACGAACGCGTCTCGGGCCGGATTGACTAACCTAACCATTAGGGAGGCCTTGCCATAGTTGGGTGCTCTGCTTTAGTGTGATTGACGAAGGCTAGGCTAGGTTTGGTAATACCCAAAACAAATGAAAAGAGATCGGGATCGGGGTCGATAGTTGGCAAGGAACGTCGATCTCCCCCCTCTAACATAAGGGGCAGCTGCGGTCGATCCAGGGAATGGAGGGGCCCTTTTACCAAGTCTACCAGATAGAAGATGATAGAGGGCCAACTATCGTTGCGTTGCACAAGACGGTGCCGTCTCACTTCGAGTTCCTTCCTTCTTAGTCAAATCTGATGATACGCCTCGGCTTCAGCTGCCTGCTAGGTGATCGAAATCGCTCAGGTCAGTGAGGACTCACTCACCCACCTACTCCTTATCTATCTAATAGATATCTTTCTTCTATCTACTGAATTCAAAAAGGCGAACGGGGCGGCTATCTATCTTCAAAAGGCGACCCGCCGCGCCGGGCTATAAGATAAGATACAGCTGTTGTACTACTTGACTGGTAAGAAACAGCTGCAGTAAGAACTGGAAGACTGTTGTATGTACTGTAACCCTCTCTTCCGCTACTGGTGGACTGGTAACTTGCACAGAAAGGCCGACAGAAGCAACGTTTCTTAGCGCGCTTTTCAAGCGCTTAGCTTCTGCTAGCGGCGGGCGGCAAGGCCATAAAGTCAGTTCAGTTGCAAGCCTAAGCCAAGAAGGTACGAACGAAGTGACGGCCCGCGGAGCGGCTTTCTTGTGGTAGTAATTGCGAACATCTCTCCTCTTCTCTTAGCGTGCACAGTTTGCTTGCATGCCGCCTTAGGCACATCTCTCTTTCTTAGTTTCACGCTGGCCTAATAAAGTCAGTCTTTTAGTAAGCGTATATAAGCAGCTGTTTAGTGTATAAGCAATTCTTTAGTGGCCGCACCGAAAGGCCCCTCAATGTAAATGGCGGTGGAGGTTGGTTGAAGATGATGTTACGCGGCGTTCAGAACCTGCCTTGAAGTGAATGAATTAGAAAGAACGAAGAAGTAAGGAAATGAGACGACTCCTTCTTGAACTATTACATAAACTGATCTCCCCCTCCACACCAATCACGAGTTTTTATCCATTCCTCTCGTATATCGTCGTAACGCCCTTAATGATAGGTTTTGAAAAAAACTTTTCATGTCATTCCCATTTAGGTCCGATTCGGATCCCTCCGTTGTTTCCTTTTCCTCCCGAACCCTTTCCTCGAAATGAGAAAGAAGATGGTCCACTCGATTTTCTTTATTTAAGTACTTATTGCTTGACAAAGAGCCTACTTCTACAATTGGTAGGTCACCGGGTTATTCAAATAAGTCGTTTTTTCCGCGGTTTTCCCATGTTCAAACTTCCGTACCAATTCGATCGATCCGGAATAGATCGGTTAAACATTCCCATAGGGGGCCCGGTCTTGACTCTTCTGTGTGGTATTCATTCTCGTTCGGCTTTTGGAATCACATCCAGCAGTGGTTGGAACAGCTCGCAAAATCCAACCACTTCACCTACTTCATTGCCCCCAACCGTTTCCCGTACCTCTATTGAAACAGAAGGCTTTCATGTTTCTTCATCGATTGGGGACTGTAGTTTTCGGAGCTGGTTAAGGCTCTTCTCCTGTTCTACGAATCTACAACTCTCTTTACTGAGCGAGACTCCATCCATATCCCTACTAGTGGTTATTCTTATTTTTCCATTCTATGATTTTAATGACAGCTTAAACTAGGCTCCACTTTAGAGAGGGTTTTCGGTCTTAATCAAGATAGGTCAGGGGCGCGTCGGAACGGTAGCTGCTTAGTCTCATCCGAGAGTCCAATCTCTTTGTACTGCTTTTGTGTCTTTGAATAAAAAGAAAGAAGGGGGTCGATTTAGGCTCCTTCCCTTCCACTGCATAGCTGCGCTAGCAGGTACTACGAGCCCTCTGTCCCACGCATCTAACCATCTCGCGTGGTTCACCGGTTCCACCGAAAACTCTCATTTGTTGAAGCGGAGCATAGTGCGCTTTAGGCGCCGAGCGAGAAACGTCTCTTCTTTCGTTTCGGTTTATTCACTGATCTGAAACGTCAGCACTTGTTTTCTTATTGGGCGGCGGCGTTCTTGAATGAAGTCTATCCAAACCGAATTAGCACTTCTCAGATCAGGCTAGGCCTCTCCAGCGGAGCTGGGCGCCGGGGCCCTGGATGCGCTAGCGATCGGCACATAGGGGAGTGGTTGCCCGGGTTTCTCGGCCTGGTATCCTGCACCTCGCGTTCATGATATCTACATTCAACTGTGCCCCGGAGACACGGTCGAAGCACGCCCGCCCAGTGTGCTTCTTTCACGACATGCTCTGGTCCCGGGTGTCTTCCTGTGGTCTTCTAGCGTTAGAAGAAGTCGTGTCCGTCCCGGACATCTGCAACGTCCTCCCACGCCTTTTTTTTTTTATATAATAAAATATGGGACAAACTGAAGGAAAAGACTGACCCATTCGGTGACTTTCGCGGTCGCCCTCACTGAACCGACTTGGATCTGAACTACGATTCAGATCAAGTCTTACCGAAATCGGATTTCCTTTTCGTGCCATATGGCGCTTAGACTTTACTTTTTCCCCTTTCTTCCCGGTCCAATATTTGTTCTCGAAGGTCTTCGTTTCCGTGCGGCAAAGTAGCTGCTTCAATTCATTGAGATCCGGAACTGGGTATCCCTCTTCCGTTAAAGGGTTCCGAACTCCAAGGGTGAGTTTTTCTGAAAAGCCCCAATCCAATCCCTCCCCGTTCATTCAGTTTTCCTTCCCTTCTTCTCGGAAATCCAGCGAAGCAGCTCGTTCATCGCTTTATTATCGAATCTTTTCGGCTGTTCTCCGCCCCGGGAAAGGTCATCGGCTAGCTCGATAAAGTGATTACGGAGCTCCTCTAAGAAGCTCTTATCTCTTTCCTGATCAATACCAATGTCCCGGGCCATTTGATCTATTGTTTTTTCATGGCGAGCCTTTCGGAAATATCCGATTCGTAGGAGTGCCCGAAGTTCCTCCTTTACCTCCCCCCTTTTCGTTAGAAGGTCTTGTTCTTCTTCCTCCGAAAGTGGTGGAGAAGGGGGGGCGAGGCGCAGGTCCAGATCTATATTATCCTCTTCCTCCTTATCCTCGCAAGCTGCGACGATGATGATAGGAATTGGAATTGAAAGACCCAGGAAGTCCAGTAATAGGTATATACCAGCATACACCCCTAATGGAAAAAGGACCGAAATTACGGAAAGAAGGATCTCAGTATAGTAGTGAGTGGTGCTGGATCTGCTCAAAAGACTCTCTCTTTTCTTCTGAATTCTCAACAGGAATGCATCAACAAAACTGCCCTTCCATATAGATCGTCGTGGCATGAACTAATTTCTGCCTTTCCCCACCCCCACTACTGCCCGAAATCCTGCTTTGGTGGGCTTCCCCCAAGGTGACACCGAAGGTCTACCTCCTTTCGTGCGCCCCTCACCTCCTCCATGAGGATGATCCACTGGATTCATTGCAACACCACGAACAATGGGGCGTCTGCCTAACCACCGGCTTTGTCCTGCTTTTCTAAGCTTACGTGCACCATGGTTGGGATTGGAAACTATACCAATAGTAGCTCGGCATCGGGAATCAATGAGTTTTTCAACACCCGAAGGTAGCCGCACAAGACATTGTGGTGCTGGTTCCTTCATTATTTTAGCAAAAGTTCCTGCGGCTCGAGCCAGCTTTGCGCCTTGACCTGGATTACATTCAATATCATGTACCCATGTTCCTATACGTATATCGGCTAATGGTATGCAATTTCCTACTTGAGAATTTAGATCAAGTATCTCGTATCTATAAGCAGGGGGGCGTGGCCAAGAAGCAGCCAGCTGACTGCCCCCTTCAACCCGGCCTTTATTCGCTGTGCGAACAAGGTCTTGGAACCGAAGGTATGTATGGGCATTCTGGGCAGGTCGCAAGAAGCCGCTGGTCGAAGGTTTGGACCAATCGCAATTCATCACCATCTTGCCCGCTTCCAATTGATGACTGGCTAATATATAAGTGTTGACCTAAGCCCCTGTGCTGGGGCTCGGCTCCCGAACCGTACGTGAGCTGCCTCGTACGGCTCTTCCTAAGAACTTGAGGCCCCCCTCTCTAAAAATTGGATTTCTTTATTGTTAGTGGTCGGCCTTTCGAATGTCTCCTTCCTTACTTTTCTGAGAAGCCCTTTACGACTATAAATAAAGGACAGGGGGCTGTTCACCTTTGGAAACTTAGCTACTTAAGTACTACTCAATACTAAAGTCAAGGCGAACGGCATTCTGTTGTACAGCTACTTAATAGTACTACAACTGTCGTACTACTAAACTAAAGTACCAAGGCGAACATTAGGTTCCCTTTGTTTGAATAAACGCCGCCGCCTATTAGTTAGTTTACATTACCAAGTCAACCAAGCCTAACCAAACCGTCATGGTCACGACATGTTGTTTGTTGATATTGATTGAGGAGTTTGATGGAGTTTAGCTGACTTCATCCATAAACCTAGAAAGTCACCGTCACTGGTACTTTGACTCTATAGGTAGGTATCGGTGGGGCTTGCGTAATGTAGTTGTAGTTAAGGCTGCATTGAAGTAGCGCCTTTTTTTTAAGATCTACTGAAGTACCAAAGGCGAACCCGGCTCCCAGGCCGGGACGTCTGGCAGAATGCTTGGCCTCCAGCGCTGGAAGCGAGACCCGAAGGGTGAGCTTCTGGCGGTTAGCTTCTAGTCTGGGCTGGAAGGAGACTTTAGGAATGAAGGGAGGCATTACGGGCCGACTACAAGAAGCAAAGCTTCGTAGACTCGACAAGTCGCTTATAGAATGCCGACTACTAAGTGAAGTTCAGTAAGGGGGGGAAGCGAAGCTTAGCGAGCTTTAGTTGGCCGACCACTACATAAGCCGCTGGCGGAGAAAGCTCTTCGAGCTTCCCTTCATTCGTTGCTAAGCCAAGGTCCCAGGTCTCCGAGTCAGCCCGCGCTTTTTCGAAGAATCCTGCACCCATGGGCATACGGCCTGGCAGGCCTTCCCTTTCCGCCGGAGCTTCATGGGCGTTGCCCCGTTCCCCAATCAGATGTTTGGATGTGAGCTATACTCCGCGAGGAGCCACACGGGCGTATGGCCTTGCCTTGCCATTTGACCTCTCTTCCCGTGTGACTAGGAATGCTCAGTGACAACCTCTCAATTGTCACCGCCTGGCCTCTCTTGCTACCACGGTAGCACCTAGTGTGGTCAGCACCAATCGTGTTCGGGCAACGAAGCTTACACTCATTCACATTGGTTCATCCTGCTATGCCCCGGGCCTTTTGCTCTTCTAACGTAAAAGGTGGCCGGCCATTCGTCAAGGCCCAGGAATCCGCTGGACATCTCAGCGGCGGGATTGGATACCCGCATCCGATCGAAGTTCCATTTGAGTGCCCCCCTAACATAAAGGAGAGCTGTTTCTAGGTGGGTCGCTTCGCGAAAGACATTGCTTAGGACCAACGGGTCACACGACAGGTGCACGATCGACTTTGCACGCTCCATCCTTCGGCCCTTCGCCTATCGGCTTGGCAGGCAAGCTACCGAAGCGACTAGCTTCTACCGGAAGCAAAGCTTTGTAGAAGCTTCTAGAGGCATTCTGGTAGGAAGGCCGACCACTACATAAAGCGTAAGCAAGCACTTGGCTTGGGAGCAAGCTACCTTGATCCGCCTTCGGCTTCGATTCGTTATGCTCAGCAGCTCCAACAAGCCCTAAAGTTTCTTGCCGCCTAAAACTCTGCCAAGAAAGCGCTGCTTTACGTTTGATCCTATGTGCCCAGAGAACGCAATGCGTTCTCCACTTTCGGACCTCGCAAAGAGAGAACGTCTTTTTTCCGATGACTTTCTCTCTCATTCGCGGAGCGAAGAAAGCGGGCTTTGCCCCAGCTACCGCTATCCTTGGGAAACCAAAAGAGCTACCGAAGGAAAGGGATGCAGTCTCTCCCTTGGCCTTTGGAGAGGAGAGGGCAGAGAAGAAAACGTCCTTCGCGCAAGTTTTTTTGCTTCCTGCGCTGGCTTGGCTCTTCGACCAAGGAGGCATTCTGGTAGGAAGGCCGACCACTACATAAGCCGCCATCAGTCCAGGAGAGAAGCAAGCTACCTTTCTTTGATCCACTTTCCCGGGCAGGGAAGAGAACGAAAATAGGCCGCAGATGGTGGCCGTGGTAGGTTCGAGGATCTTACGCGGCGGAGCGAACTCTTCTATCGTGTTGCATTTCCTCTGGCGGCGTAGCCGCACCCCCTCGATCCATCGTACTGGAGCGATCCGAGAAGAACGATTAGGGTCATATTCGATCCTTTCTACAATGCCCATAGACGAAGTGCTTCGTTTCAGATCAATTCTTCGCTGCAATCGCTTCGATCCACCCCCTCGGTGAAAAACCGTAATACGCCCTGAGGAATTCCTCCCAGCGGACTTCCCTGTACTCAAAGTGAATTGTCTAAGTGCTCTCCCCTGTAGGCTTTGTCTCATTGTGTATCTCGTAATCATTCGATTCCGTCCGAATTAGCTCCTCCTCCTCCTTCTCCTCCGACGATCGTCGTTGGTCCTTCGTTCGTAGTGGTAAATGTATAGTGTTAAAGCTCACCCCTGCCTGCGAGACGAGAAACGGGCCCCCTCTTTTACATCACATGAATCATCCTATGTTGTCATCCGGGCGGGCCGCCTCCGGTCCGGTAGGGCGGTCGCCTTTACTTTAGAAGTAGCGCCTTTTGAATATGAGTAGGCGACTTGAATGTGTTAAGCATTGAGCTTTTATTTATTTATTTTTTTTTTAGCCCAATTTGGTTTGGATTATTGGAACCTTCTAGGCAACTCCCATAGACCTTCGGAGGTATGGAATGGTTACCTTAGTCACTAATATAACCGCTACTACTTCTTTGTCTAAGGAATTAGGTAACGAAGGTAGGCAACTCGAAGAGTTGTAAGCGCTACTGCAAGTGGCTGTCCCCTTTAAGGAAACCCATACCGAAGGTGGCACTATAGAAGGATAGCCTCGACGGGGTTCCTGCTATAAGGTAACCGACATAGGTTCACTATGACTATGGTTGTACTTTGCCTCGGAGGTTGTTACCTTTCCTTTCCTTGGAAGGTTCAAATAAATCAATCGGTTCCAATATATTGTTGTTATATACCGAAATACGCTTGCTCCCAAACACAGGTCATGGCATCTGTGGCAGCCCTAGATATTCCTAGTTCAGACAGGACCAGGGATGAGGAGATTTCCCTGTAGCGAGGGGCAGGCCCTGTATCTCGATTTGGGACTGGAACTGTTTCCACCTATGCTTCATTCATTCCGATCCCTATGCGTTACACTCTCCATTCGCACCTAATACCAACACATCCAACTAAATTACATATAACACAATTGCTCGTATAAGATCTCTTCCCCCTACTACCTCCCCTTCTGCTGGTGAATGATCTCAATTTACTGCTACTTATCGAAAAGGAAGGGATGTTCGCTCTGGAATTGCTCTTCCGGTGCTAGAACGTCATATAGCTCTGGCTTTCAAACGTCGAATGAACTCTGCTCCTACTCCCATCTATTTATATTATGCCTACGCATGGACTCCTATCTAGCTACCTACCTCGTTGGTCTACCTTCGCGCACTCTATGTTCCTATACCAGCAAGCACTTGGGCAGAGTCAAGTGTTGCAACGAGCGAAGCTTCAAAAGCGAAGCGAGCCAGCAAAGTACTCCGCAAACTACGGCAGCAAGTGAAGGCGCCCCGCCCTGTGACGTAAGAAGGCGCCGCAACGCGCAGGTTGTTCTGTTGCGACCCGCCAAAGCCAGCCAAACCAAAATCAAATGACTATCCAGGGGTAAGGGGCGCCAACTGTATATTAAAGGGAAGTGAAGGCGACCCTCCCGTGAAGGCTTACAGATAGAGTACACGTCTTCATTGGCAAAAAAGCCCGAAGGGGCCAATATTATACAGCTTGTTGTTGTTTTTCGAGTTCGTGGTCGAGAGTGCGTCTTTGGCTATCAGTCCCTCAGAGCCTACCCCTTTGGTTGTTCCTCTGTTAGGGGCGGGAAGTGCAGGTCTTGTCTGATTCTTGGGAGTAGTATTTCCGGTATCTGTCTTTCTGTCGGGTTAGTAGTCCTGTCCGGAGCGGATTAGCTTTCTTGTCTTCCCTTTGCCTTTAAGCCGGCTAGTCTGGTTGTTCGAGTGAGGCGGGAAGGAGTGGGCTACCTTGTTTGCGAGTTGCCCCTATTCTTAAGCTTAGTGGGTGTTCTGGCTTCTAGTAGTTTCGAGTGAGGGAGTTGCTCTTGGAGCTACCCTTGGAGTAGGGATTGGAAGAGTCTTTCCTTAGTAGTCCTCCGGTGGATGAAGGCACCCGTCAGGGCCTACGCGATTCTTGCCGACCGTTAAATAGCGCCGTTTAGTGGCGTTAGTCGGGAAGTGCTTCCTCGCAAGAAGCTGACGACACAGGGGGCGCGGTATGGGTGTGGGGGGTCAGCAGGGGGGAAGTGAATCCAAGCACAAGCAGAGGGGGGTTCAGCCGGGGCGGAGGTTTCAAAAGGATATGGGGAGTGACGTCCGGCTAAGCTAGGCTAAGCAAGGGTAGTCCAAGCTGGGGGTTATTCATCAGGGGGGAGTCCAGGCCGTCCAAGTCAAGGCTAAGCCGGCAAGTCTGGCTAGTCTGGCAAGTCACAGAAAGGGGGGCAGTCAATCCACGCTGTGCGTCGAGCTCCTTAGCTTTATCCCTTTCCACTTTGTTTTTTGCCTTGCTTGTCAAAGTACCTATATTCCAAGTGGCAAGTCGAATTCTCCTCTTCTCTTGTACTAACTTCTTTACTCGCACTCATCTAGATCGGTGTAGGAACCCTTGCCTACACTCCACAGCAACCGGCCGCCATTGTGGTGCGTCACTTATAGCGAGGAATGCCCTAGCAAACCCTTGCTTGTCACGGCTATAGTGCTGCTTGTGGTAAGGAATGCCCTTGCATGGTCACGGAATATCTTCTTCTCAGAATCCATGTTGCAGTTGTGACACAGTTTTATGGCAGTTGTCAACCTGACGCAACTCCTTTATCCAGGTTGGAACTGGCAGTTACGCAAATTTTCTGAGTTCTATATGCAAATATAAATATGTTTATAATACTATAAACATACTCTTCTGGTGGCCCAATTCTAATTTGAACACCCAACCTATTCTTTTCCTAACATTTTCATATCTTTCTCCTACTGTCCTCTTTCTTTCATCTTTCATTTTGTATCAATGGTAACGTGAGTCAGAACTATGAAACCTCCAGGTTGCCACAATGAACATCTTCCTGATGTGCTACAGGCTTTTCTGATCCAGTCTATTTTTTCATCTTTCATCTTTTTCTCAAGTTTTCTTCAAATCCAATATACAACTGCCTGAAGTAATCTGTTACAAGTTTCAGGATTGAGAGTTGGTTTTTAATCCCCCCTCATGGAAGGCCCATATGATCTAGTCATATGGTGTCCATCGTTAAGATCATCATTGAGTGTTGGTTTTTACTACCCCCAGGGAAGGCCAGCGTGATCTGTTCATATGGAGTCCCATCATTAAGATTTAAGATCATTATTATAATCATCCTATGCTTATCAACTAATGTATTGTTTAGCAGTGACCACTGCAATTGAATTATCTGTATCTTTGTGCTTGATTGATTAATATAAAAAGTTACATTCATTATTGTTTTCTTAATTATGTAAGGATTCTATAGCTTTTCAATTTATTTAATGTAACATGACGATATAATAGATAGAGGCTAACATATATAGATGGATTGCGATGTAACTGGAACCCTTTTTTAATTTTATTACTGGCAACCGGTTGTCTGGGTTTATAGCTTGAAGAGTTGTACACTATATCAATGGGAAAAACTATTCCCATGTATAGTCTTATTTTCTACTGTAACCTCAGCCCATCATTAAGATGCTACCACTCCATTTTACACCAGCTGCGTGATCCAAGCGATCCAATAGAATGTTTTTGCCTACCGTACCCATACCATTTATCTGGGTGCGCACCATTTGGAGGATTATAACCTGAGTTTTTTGCAATCATGTTTTCCCGACCTTGTGGTTCTCTTAAGGGCCCATTTGGTAATTTTACATGTAAAGTAAAGTGTAGTAAAGCATCAAATCAAGAGAGAATAGAATATAATGGGGCTATGATGGTATTTTTCTTTTAGTTGTTTGGTATGGAATATTTTTAACTTTTTGTATAGAAAAGTGGAGCTTTTTTGTCTTGTAGTGGAAAAAGGAGGTTGCTTTTTGACTATTTTTGAAAAAGATGGAGGAAATTTTGAATTAAAGTGCTATTGATGTGACCCCTTGTTTGAAAAATGGAGGCTTTACTTAATTTTTACTAATCTAGTAAAGTGCCAAATGGGCCCAAGGATTATAACGTTGTGTGCAAAATCAGCATGAAGCAGCTAGTGGGCTCTGCTGATGTTTTAGTTCTGCCATTTCTGACTTGTGTGTAATCAATCCATGCAATTTTGTAAAATATGGACAATTCAGTGGGTGGCCCCATTGCGGTTGCAGTCACTCATTCTGTCATTCAAGGCCATCCAATTGGAGGACTTACAGTTACCAATTGCATTTTGAGTTTGTGCTGGTGGTTGTCTTTCCTGTTTTGCTTACATTTTCTTAACCTCGCAATTTTCGTAGTTAGGGCTGTTGAAGTCTTTTGTGTAATTTTGTTGATGTATGACATTGCCCATTTGGAAGCCACCAGTATCAGTGGTCCGGGTCATTCTGACATTATGTGGATGGAGTCATAGGTGACCTCATATGGGCTCCCTCGCTTTGGGGATTTATGCTTCCTCCCCTCTTAATTTTGTTTGCATTTTATGTAACTGGGATTCTTCTATTTCCTACAATGCTTGGATACTTTGCTGACAAAGGAATATCTGAGCTGGGTTGTCACCTTGGTTTTGCATACATCTCCAGTGATTGATGCCTGGCTCCTCCAGTCAAAGTATCACTCAGACCAGTAGCAAAAAAAAAAAAAAAGGATTATCTGAGCATTGATATTCAGGTGAGAGTTCGGAAAAAAGCTCCTACTTTGCTAAGATTTGTACCTTAGATTTACTCGGATTTTAGATTCAATAGAGTGTTTGACAACTAGGCTGAGTCAACTCAGACTCAATCACTGCCGAGTCGGGTTGGGTAGGACTTGGCCGAGTCTTATTTAAACACAGATGCTTTCTCTCTTTTCTTTTCTTCTGCCGCCTGATTCGTGTGTGTGCATGAGAGAGAGAGAGAGAGAGAGAGAGAGAGAGAGAGAGAGAGGCCCAGATCCGGATCTGGGCCTCTCTCTCTCTCTCTCTCTCTCTCTCTCTCTCTCTTCAAACCCTTCCATCCCTCCCCAAGCCCTTTCAATATGGATTCTAAACCTTCTCATAATCTGTCCTCTCAATCTCAAAGCCGGATCCGAATGAGTGATGCTCTCTTTTTGCTAATTCCTAAACACTCTCTCTCTGTCTCTCTCTCTCTCTCTCAACAAATACTTGGGACTAACAAAAGAAAGGATGAGAAAAATGGGGCTGGCTCATCTCAAGTCAACGCGACCCCTGCCAAGGCCAAGTCTGATTTTTAAATCACTGATTCTATACCTACTAGTGATAATACTTTGAAAGATACCAATTGGGCAACAATCTCAAGATGAAAATATTCTTGTAAATCTCATTTATAGATGCTTTTTTGCCTATGATATCCAGATCATTGAAAGACAGTGGCGTACTCGAGTTAGATATTCAGACAAGGGTATCCGCTTGATTGTTGCTTGGGAACTCTAGATTATGTGGATTTTGAACTTTCTACCAACTAGAAATGTAGAATTTATTGTAAATTATACTATTTGGGCAGCAACATCAATCTGCCATTTTAATTTGAGGATATATTTTAACTTGATTATACCTATTAGTCAACCAATCCCCCGTACCCCATATCTAAAGGATTTGGAATCCTGAGGATCCACCATAAACTGTAATGTCATACATAGAACAAGTATGATATCTGGTATGTCTGTATGTGTATCTCCTACTTAATTGGATTATGCAAGTTACAGTAGGATCAGATCTTGCAATTACAATATGTCTAACCTAAGCGCTAGCCTCTATTTTGGAAGTAACATCAATCTAATATTGCATGTAGTCATGAAAAGTAAAACTAAAGGCGTACAGAATTATGTAATCGTATTTCATTAATAGAAAGACCATCTTGACCAGCAACCTGATATGCATACAGTTATGAAAATTAAAAATTAAAGGCATAGCATCATGTGAGTATATTTCCTTGGTATGTTTTCTGCTTGACTGTGTTGGTTTAGAAAGTCAGATCCTCCTGTTAATCATTAGTTCTTGTAACTGTCTCTCTTTGTATCACATTTTCTGTCTTCAAGTTCTTTTTTTTTTTCTTCCATAGTGAAATACATATCTTCATGTTATGATGATTGTGCAGATCTATGAAAGCAGGGGTCCTAGGTTGGGCATACCATGAGGAACCCTGCGTCCCTGCCCCAAAGACAGGCTAGTCTGCCAACACACTCATGGTTGAGTGGTGTTGGCACCTCAATATCACACACGCCCAGGGATCTGTCCCTGGGTCTTTAGGTCGGTGTGTATCACTCCTAGCCAATAGGCCAACCTAGTAAAAAAAAAAAAGGCTGATCCACTCAATCAAGGATGAAAATAGCGGTAGCGGCGGGCGTAGCGGCCTGCCGCCAAAACGCTACGTAGCGGGCGATACGTAGCGTAGTGGCGATACGTAGCGGCGTAGAGGTGTGATTTGGAAAAATCGTCAAAAAAATATGAAAAAATTCTAGAAAATCTAGAATATTGGAAAATGAGAGAAAATGTATTTTTTTTGCAAAAGTAACTAAGGTAAGGGGGCATAGCGGTCCCCTCACTGTATAACGTCCTGTATCGCTGTCTAAATAGAAAATAATAGTATAGATCATTTTTTTCATATGTGTTCATGTTCCTTAGTTATGCTAACTTAGAAACTAATGAAAGGCTTATAAAAGAAAAAACTATGTCATGAAGCCAAGACTTAAGAGTACCTAGAGAAAAAAATACATCTACCAAAGGGTGTGTCTAATAGGATGTACTTAGAGAAGAATCATTAAGAATAACTCTTTGTATCGACTATAATTCGGCAAGATAATGTGCTTTTTGATGTTCTTTTAAACATAAAAGAGTAGAAGACTTGTGTAGAAATGTTATTTGGAGAGAAGAAAAAAAAAAAAAAGGAGTCTTATTATGCATTTTAAAAAATTTTGAAAAGTAGGAATTTTCTCACCCCGTAGCGGCCCCGTAGCGGACCGTAGCGGCCGTAGCGGCCCCGTAGCGGACGTAGCGGCCGCTACGGGTGTGGCGGCCGATAAATCGGCCGTAGCGTAGCGGTGGCGGCCGCTACGGCCGATTTAGCGGCCGCTACGCTACGTAGCGGCCGCTATTTTCATCCATGCACTCAATAGGTGGGCCTTATGTATCAGAACATGTTATAAAAATGATTAATGATGTACACTCAGTAGACACGTGGCCTGTCAGATGAGTGGATGGTCCTGACAAATTGAATGGCATAAATCTCACATTTACTGTCTGCCACTTACCTTGGTTCATAACTGTAGCTTTTGGTAATCAGACAATTTGATTGGCACAATAATGAATATTGATTTCTGTTCAAAATTTTATAGTTATGATTGGCTTGTTGGTTTTAATAATTTGTGTGGGTGGCCTGTCAGATAAGTGGATGGTCCTGCCATAGTGAATGGCATAAATCTTACATTTTTCTTTCCGCCACAACCGTTGGTTCATAACCGTAGCTTTTGACAATCAGACAACTTGATTGACACAGTAATATGGATTTCTGTTCAAGACTGCATAGATTATGATTTGCTTGTTGGTTTCAATTATTTGTGGGTGTGATGTGATCATATTCCTCATGTTAAATTCAGCTGAACTTCTCACATGATTTGACTTTGGGTTATATTTTGGTTTTTAATCACTCGGTTATAGGAAGTCTAAGCAGCATTGGGCTCCAGCATGTCTGACTTTTGATTTCGGCAACTCTTCAACATTTTAAGGTTCTGGATATGGTAGTTCACATCCTTATCCACTTTATCTTCAGTAGATGTTGAAAAATATATTATTTCATTTAAAATAACTGATATTTACTATTTTGCTCTGTTTGGATACCCAGAACTAGACTTTAACCAGAATCCGTCATGTGAAGTGCCATGTATCAAAACACAGCAATCAATTATATGGGTTCTCAAGATATCATGGAAAGCAATACAAACCAAGATATATCAGAATGTAGCATGTCGCTAGATATGGAAAACCAAGAGGGCAATGACCATGAAGTCATAGATAGTTTTGGGGGAAGTACACATCAAGACACTGAAACTTATGCAGGTGAAGACCATGCAAATGGTGAAAGTATTGAAGGAGATGTTGTTCAAGAGCCATATGAGGGGATGGAATTTGAATCTGAGGAGGCTGCTAGGATCTATTACAATAAGTATGCTATGAGTTTTGGTTTTGGAAGCCGTATCAGTAGGAACCGTCGTTCACGGAAAGATGGAGAGACTATTGCTCGGAACTTTGTATGTTGCAAAGAGGGCTATCGCTTAAGGAAGGGTAAAGATAATGAAGGCAGAATCCGGCGGAATCGAGCAATCACTAGGGAAGGTTGTGGGGCAATGATTACAGTTAAGAAAACAAATCTTGGTAAATGGGCTGTTTCAAAATTCGTTAAAGAACATAATCATCCACTGCTTAGTCCAAATGAAGTGTGTGCTCTTCGATCACATAGGGAAGTTAGTAGAACTCCGAAAAAGTCAGATCTGCCTGATCAGGCAGATAAGGAACGTGAAATAATAGAAAAGTTGGAAGGAGATGGGATTCTAGAACCCTGTGAGGGTATGGAGCTTGAATCTGAAGATGCTGCAAGGATATTCTATAGTGCATATGCTAGACAGCTTGGCTTTCGCAGTCGTATCAGTAAGAACCGCCGTTCAAGGAAAGATGGAGAAATTATTGCTCGAAAATTTGTATGTTACAGAGAGGGCTATCGTGCAGGGAACCTTGACAATAAAAAAGAAAGAATTTATCGCCCACGAGCAGTTGTAAGGCAAGGATGTGAAGCAATGATTTATGTGAAGAAAACAGAGACCGGGAAATGGGTTGTTTCAAAATTTATAAAGGAACACAATCATCCAATGATCAATCAAAGTAAAGTGCGTTCCCTTCGATCAGATGGGAATGCATCGAGTACTCCAAAAAGTTCGACTGTTGTTTCTAATGGGGGAAGAACAGGCGCGCGTGAGACAACTTCTGTGGTTGGTTCAAGTACTGTTGGACTCAGCAATGAGAGCATTTCTGAGCAAGATGGTAGCAATCACATTCAAAATGTCCGAAAGAGGAAAAGGACGCTTGGAGGAAAGGATCCTGAGGATGTCTTAGACTACTTGGAGCGCATGCAATCTGAGAATCCTGCCTTCTTTTGTGCTACAAAAGTTGATGAAGATGATAATGTGCACTGTATTTTCTGGGTTGACCCAAGGTCAAGAATGGCATACAATTATTTTGGCGATGTAGTCTATTTTGACACAACATATGTGGCAGATCAATATGAAGTGCCATTCACTCCATTCTTGGGAGTGAACCATCATCAACAGTGTACCTTATTTGGTGGTGCATTGCTTTTTGATGAAACGGAGTCATCTTTTGTTTGGTTGTTCAACACATGGCTTGAAGCTATGTCTGGTCGTCATCCAATCACGATAATTACAAATCAAAGTGATGTCATAGGAGCAGCAGTAGCACAAGTGTTTCCTAAGAGCCATCATTGTTTTTGCAAGTTGCACATATTTAATCAAGCTGAAAAGCAGTTGGCTCATGTATATCGTACACATCCTGCTTTCAAAGAGGAATTCCTGAGATGTGTCAATCTCACAGAGGAAGTTAGTGAATTTGAATCATGTTGGGAGTCACTTGTGCATAGATATAGACTCAGGAAAAATGAATGGTTTCTATCATTATATAGTGCTCGCCAGAAATGGGTCCCAGTGTACTTACGTGACATTTTCTTTGCGCAAGACAGTGAAACCATGAACTCATTCTTTGATGGGTATGTAAAGGCAAACACCACTTTTCAAGAGTTTGTTGCTGAATATGAAAGAGCTTTAGCCAGTCGATATGAGAAGGAACTTGAAGAGGATATTCGAACAGCGCACACCAAACCAATCTTGAAGACAAGATTGCCTTTTGAAAAACAAGCAGCGGACACTTACACAAGAACAATGTTCTCAAGATTCCAAGAAGAGATATATGAAAGTCTTGGCTATGTTGCAAATAAAATTGAGGAGGATGGGTCTGTCAACACATATAGTGTAGCCAAGTATGAAGATCAGAAGGGGGAATACACAGTTACTTATAATGCACCTGAGAGGAGAGCAAATTGTAGCTGTCAGATGTTTGAATCTTTTGGCATTCTTTGCAGGCATGCATTAATTGTCTTCACTGTATCAAACGTTGTGACGCTTCCATCTCATTACATCTTAGAACGTTGGACAAGAAATGCAAAGAGTGTGGTTGGATTGGATAGACGAGGAGTTGCGATGCAAGCTAATTGTCGAAAATCTCCAACCCTACGGTATAGTGTTTTATGTAAACAAGCCATCAGATGTGCGGAAGTAGGGGCAACATCAGTCCAAGACTATGACGTTGCAGTGCGTGCTTTGCGAGAAGCATGGGAAAAAATCATTGCTCTGAAAAGGAAGGCTGGAGGGATAGCACCCCTTGAGACTCCGCTTTATGGTAGTAGTCACGGAGACAATATTGGATTACAGAGTGAAGCAGATAATCTAATGAGGCATATCACCCCCTGTGTTCCTCCACAACCAAAGAGAAGAGGCCGGCCTCCTAAAAACTCTAGTTTGAACCCTAGTTCAGAGAAGCCCACCAAGAATGCAAGAAAATGTTCTCTATGCAAAGAAAATAGTCATGATAACTCAAGCTGTCCAAGGTTGAGACCTATAGGGTACTGTCATTATTCAAAGTCTTATTACTTCCTTTTTTTTTAACCTTTTTTTTATCGGTAATTTATTTATTTTTATTTGTAATGATGTGGGCCTCATGGTGTTTATGTTCCAGGAGTAATTTCAGCAATGGTGGCGGCATGTTTGTAGGTGTGTAAGTTAGCCTCTTTTAAGCTATTCAGTGAAGAACTTATGGCTCCTCTCTTATTTACCATTTCTCCTTCAGTTGACACAGGACCAAGTGATTTGCATGCGCATGCTGGGATAGGGGAACATCCTGGATTCTCTGAAGGAATTTTGTGAGTGAAACTGCTCTTTTTATTTGTCTTATTGCATTCAATTTGCAATGTGCATGGCCCGATAAACCTTTTGTCTTTTGAAGACACACATTTATAAAATAATCTATATACATAACCCTATGTTTAAGATGATGAAATGTTTGGTTGAAACAGGGGTCTTTCACTTGGCGACCACTTCGATTCACATATAAATCCAGTTATTCCTAGCTTTGGTCACTCCAGCTTTTTCCAGGTCCTACTTTTTATTAATTTCAGGTTGTTTTTGTTACCTTGGTTATCTTTATCCCCATTCTCACTTCAGGTTACTTTCCACCACCCAGATAGCTTCTCTTGCAAACCCGAGGCACATCAACACAAATGAGGTATGTAATAATAATATACTATTTTTTGGGTGGCTTGAACCTCAACATATGTATATTTCACAAGTAATCTATAGATGACCCGGAGAAAGATGCTCTCTCTCTCTCTCTCTCTCTCTCTCTCTCTCTCTCTCATACACACAGGCATGTTCACAGAATCCTGCACAAGCAGTGCACCTGCTAAATTTAGTGATCATCTGTGTCCTCTGTAATTATGATATTTTATGTCATCATCAAATCAAAACGTCTTACTCTTATTTTACTTGTGGCTTCTAACTATTGATGTATTCTATTCAATAATTTTGTAGGGTTTCTCATTAACCGGAGCACGCCCTTCATCAGAACAGCACTTATAGGAGTTTTTCATCAGAATGAGTCTGTGATTTTAACTTGTTCATATATAGCTTCCATATGAGGAATTTCTTTCCACATGGATGTGTAAGAATCAGAACAAAAGCATTGATGAAAATAAGATATTAGCTTTTTTCCCGCACCTTTTTCCTCTGTGAATCTGTGTACTTGTGTGTGTCTCTTGGTTATGGTTCTATGCATTTATGTGTCGAGGTTCTTATTATCACGGATGAAACATTGCTATTTTATATTTTCTTTTCTGTTTGCATGATGAAGGGCCACTTTTGGAAACAAATGTTGTAAAGGTATCAAAACTCAAAGGTTTAAGCCAGTGTCACTTGGAATTCAGAAACATGGCTACATTCCCCTTGTGCTCCTTGTGTTATGATGTTTGGTGCTGACCATGTCCATTCTTTCAAGGTTGAGGGGAAACTTGGACAACTTAAAAGATGCCTTTCAGAATTATTGTGCCATCGCCTTTTCCAATAGGTACGTAACTGTAACTCAATGTCTCATTACAAAGGAAAAATGATATAAATATAATCTTATTCTCTATTTGTCAATATGGAATTGAACCTGGTACCTCTTTTCTTTTTTTTTTCTTTTTTTTTTTTTTTATTTATTTTATCAGAGATCATATTTCATCTTTTGTTTTTCATTTCCTTCTTTTTTTTCAATGGTGGGATTGCTACATCTGATTCATTTGGTTTTAGAAATTGGAGTTCATCTTGATATATGTACCAACAAACAAGACCTCAGTTCTGTTCAGTAACAGAGAATTTCACAAAACCTATCTTATCTGTTTCTAACTAGATAATTTTCACTTATCCTCATCATAAAGAAAGCATATCACTCATCCTAATAATTCATATCATTTGTCCTAGTCTCTCTTCCTCTCCCCTCTCCTCAAACTCAGAGATACTTCACGGTTTGAGTTTGTGGTGCGGACAGCGGAGGTAGAGGATGTGGCCTGCGGGGGGGCGGGGGTGGGGCGGTGAAGATAGGGAAGATGATACCTTTTCTTGGGCTCTCACCAAACTCTGATCCGGAGGCGTTACATCATATGAACAAGGTAGAGCTCAAGAGACTCAAAAATTGGGCTCTCGCCAAACTCCAATCCAGAAGGCAATAGAAATCTCTTGGAGGAGAACTTGAAGAAAACTCATTTTCATTAATCATCAATCATTCATTCCTTTAGCCAAAGAGGCTTTAAATCATTATAGAGGAAAATAAATAACCCTAAGACTAATTTGGACCATCCAACCACACTGATGGTCAGGATTAAAACATCCTAATAAGCAACCTAAAACATAATTAAAGGTCTAAATAACATAAAATAAATGGGCTGGGTCCAAAGGCTTGAACAGGATAATTGGGTTGGGCCCATTGGAGGGTCGACCCATGGGGGACCATGGACTTGTCCTGTATCAATTTCTCCTCCTCTTGGAGAAAACTCTTTCTTGAGTTTTATAGAAGTCCTCCAGGATCAAATATCAAGCATACAAATCCTCGATTTGCTTCTTGGTCTTCAACTTCTTGGCATGACTTGGAGGCTGGAATCGATACTTCCACTTGGGAATCGATTGCTTCTTAAATCGGGAACTTGCTTTTGAGTGAGAGCTAAACATTTGATGCGTCAACTTCTGAATTTCAAGTGGCTGCACACAATCTCCATGCATTAATGATCGATCTCCGAAGACAAAATCAATATGTGGAACTTCAATCACTTGATTTTCATTCGCAACCTCTTGATCAATAGCTTGCTCTTCTGATGCTTTAGCTGGCTGTTTTGGAAGCGTGCTTGCAATGGATTCTTCTATCAGAAGCTTAGTTGGCTTGCATACTAAAATTCTTCAGTGTGCTGGTCTCTTTCTTGAGTTGCTCGCTCTTGTTGATCAACATTGTCCAAAGAAAAATTTTCGGAGACAACTGTATTGATGGAAGTTTCTGGATGTTGTTCGTGTACCTCAATGTTCATATTGGCATCATGGTGATCTCCAATATCATCTTGACAAGACCTCTCAATTTTCTCAACGGTTGTAGTGATTGCCTCAGGTTGCTCCTGTAAAGCAATCATTTGTGCAAACAAGTCTTGTGTATGTTTGGCAAGTTGATCGAATGTAGCAGCATCAACTTGGGAAGAAACATGAATTGGCTTCTTAACATCAGTATTGGTCTCATTTGCAACAGTCTTCACAATGTGTTTTTGTGGACTGTTGAGACTCTCTTGCTAGAGGCTTAGAAATTTCTATGTGGGACCGATTAAGCTTGCGTTCAACACGAATTGCTTCTCTACATGCTTCATACAGGGTCATGCAGCCTCTCATGTTTTCCAATATACTTAGTCTCAAGCCTCAGAGAAAGCTGAGGCAATAATGTGTCATCTTCAACTAATCGACATAGCAGCCATGAAAATTTATCATAATATTCATCAACTGTCAGTTCTCCCTGTTGCAAACTCAAGAATCAGAGAAAATAGACTATGTTCTCACGATACCAATTTCCATACTTGCACATGTACTGTACTCTTTGAATTTTATTGAAAGTTTCTACGCTGTCCAACTTCATATTGACTTGAAGGCTCAATAAAAAAAAAATGATTTGAACAGACATTTGTGTTAGCTCTGATTTTCAGAAATTTGCAGTTGAAAACAGATCAACGATTGGAGTCCGGATGGCTTCAATAGTAGCAAATCAAATTCTAACTGTCCAATTTGGTCAAAACAGGCCTTGACTGGGAGATGATGTCTGTTATCAAGAAGATCGGTAGGTTATGGGCCCATGTGCTGATGTCTACAAATCTGATGCAAGCAGCTTTTTTTTTTTAAAGCTGCTGTTGACTGTTGTTTCGGATTTGGGCTTAACTCAAACTCAGGCCCAAATGGGCTTGTGCTGCTACCAAGTTGAATTGGCCTGAACTAAAGCCCACTGCTGGGCTCAACACACACGTAGGGAGGAGAAATCCTCTTTCCCACTTCACTTCTTCTCGATTCCTGTGCATGCAAAAAAGAAAGGGAAGGGGAGAGGTCTTTCAATCGATTCCATTAAGCTCCTGGTCTTCGCCGAAGAGAGGGAAATGGCGATGGTGTAAGCGATGGTGATGGATGCCGCTGATGGTGCCAGGTACACTGCTGCCCTCTTCTCTTTCTTCTTCATCTTCTTTCTGCTCTATTTTTTTTTTCCCTTCTCTCTGTTCTCTTCTTCTACTTTCTGTTCTTTCTGCTCTTTTTTTTTTTTCTTTCTTCTGGTTCTTCTCTTCTACTTTCTGTTGTTCTTTCTTTTCTTTTCTTTTTTCTGCGCTCTCTCTCTCTCTCTCTCTCTCTCTCTCTCTCTCTCTCTCTCTATTTTCTGTTTTTTTTTTTTTTTGGTTGGGGAATGGGTGACGCTGTTTGGGTGGGGCCCAACTGGCAGGATCTATGATGGGGTTTTGGGTTCTTAGGGTTTGAAGGGCTGATTTTGGTTCAAAGTTGGGTTTTGGGAATTTGGGGAAAATGTTTGGGACTTGGATTAGAATTTGGTTGTTCGGTTTGGGTTTGGGTTGGCAGTTGATTGGTTCTGGATGTCTGGGGGTTTTGGGTTGAAAGGAAATTTGATTTGGGGAGTTCTAATTTTAGGGTTTGGTGAAGGTGGGAGAAGGTTCAAAGGGCTAGGCGATGGGTTAGCTCTGGGGTTTCAGCCAAACTGGGTTTGGCCAATTCGGATGATACAAGCAAGGCTGGGAAAGATCTGATTTGATGACTGATTGTGATGCGGCCAAATGGAGAAGAAATAGATGGGATTTGACGGTGATGGTCCTATGGAGGTCGCAGGGATGGGAGTGACGAGAGATGAGTTTTTGTGAGATGATGCTGGAAGGGGCTAGCGATTCAGAACCTTTTGGTCAGCATAGATCTGCCGATACAATGATGGTGATGGTTCGGCAGCAATGAGGGAGTGACGAGAATCGAATCCAGGTTGGATCGATCTTCGGCTTTGATACCAATTGGTACGGACAGCGGAGGTAGAGATGCGAGAGGACGATGAAGATAGAAAAGATAGGGAAGATGATGCATTTCCTTGGGTTTTCACCAAACTCCGATCCGGAGGCGTTATGTCATATGAGCAAGGTAGGGCTCAAGAGACTCAAATTGGCTCTCACCAAACTCCAATTTAGGAGGCATTAGAAATTTCTTGGAGGAGAACTCGAAGAAAACTCATTTTCATTAATCATCATTCATTCCTTTAGCCAAAGAGGCTTTAAATCATAATATAGGAAAATATATAACCCTAAGACTAATCTGGACCATCCAAACACACTGATGGCCAGGATTAACACATCCTAATAAGCAACCTAAAACATAATTCAAGGCCTAAATAACATAAAATAAATGGGCTGGGCCCAAAGGCTTGACAGGATAATTTGGTTGGGCCCGTTGGAGGGTCGACCAATGGGGGACCATGGGCTTGTCCTGCATTAGTTTGTGTATGGAAAATGGAGGAATCTGACAATCCAAATGCAAGTAATGATGCAATCAACCATTGCATGATAAACAGCTGTCAAGAATGGCATGGAAGATGAAATTCGAGATTGCTAGTGCGGATAAAGCAAGAATTGACAGTGTTGATGGAGATGCAATCCAACTCAGACAAATGATTAGACCCAAATGTGACGGCTGGTGATCAGAATCTCTGCTTGAAAATGGCATGAGATTGATAATGCAAATGAGTAATAAAGAAACATGCAGATATTGCCATTACTTAACGGGTAGATGATCAGATTCAGAGATCTTATAAAAGACAGGCGGTCATATATTAGATCTGATCTCAATGCAAATTATCAAATCTGATACGAATTCAACAATGAAAAGGTTTGAATGGAAGGCATGATTACATACCTGTAGTGGCCGCTACACACCGATACAGTTATGTATCGGCCGCTACAAAGTTAAAAAGAAGGAAAAACAAAACAAAAAAGGCCCCTACCCACTTTTAAAAAGCAAGAAGGGAGGGGGAAAAGAGGAAAACAACTGCAGGGAAGAAAAGAAGACATACCTGATGGCAGATGGCAGTGGGCATCGGACCAGAAACAGGTAGCAGACATCAAAGGAACAAGAAGCAGCAGGCATCAAACACCAAATCGAATAAGCAATAGGCAGTGAACGTCTAGGCAACAACAAGCAGTAGGCGTCTAGGCAGCAGCATCAAACCGGCAGCATATTCCCTTTTTTTTTTCTTCTTCTTCCTCATCCTCCTCCATCTCCATCGTTCTTCTTCTTCTTCTTTCCTTCCCCTTCTTTCTCCTTTTCCCTATTTTCCTTTCCCTCTCTCCTTTTTTTTCTCTCGATGCTTCTATTTTGTCTGCATGAAGAAAAGGGCCAGCAAATGACCTTTTTCATCATGTTCTGTTCGAATGACGAAAAGGGCCAGCACAAGCCCTTGAAAGGGCCCTTCCCTTTTATTATTGAGGGCTTAATGTGTGATTCATGGCCCCAACAGTTTGGCCCACCTAGATTAAAAAAAAGGGACCATTAATCAAATGTCCCAAGGACTTTTATTATTAACGGGCTAAATTGAGATTCATGACCCACCTAAATTAAATATATACACAATTGGTCAAATGTCCTTTGCCAAATTTGACTCAAGTAGATATGGGGCCTATCCAAATTTCACTCTAATAGAAATAAAGCCATAGGCAAATTTCACTTAAAAAAAGGATATGGGCCTATCCATTAAAAAAGCCCATTAAAAAAATACTCAAAAACCATTAAAAAAAACCCATTAAAAATCATTAAAAAACTTATTCAAAAAAATCATCTAAATTTTTTTATAAAACCACTTAAAAAATATCATTAAAAAAACCATTCAAAAATTTAAATGGTCTCATCCAAAAGAAGAAAAGCCAAAGAACTTGTTGTCTTTTTAATCACGGGTGGGCTCCATCATGAGGCCCAAATTTAAAATTAAAAAGTCATACCTTAGCCAAAGATTACTTAATTGAAATTAATGCCTTTGTCAAAATTCACTCTAATTGGAAATAGGGCCATAGCCAACTTTCAAAAATAAAAAAGCACAGCCAAATTTCGAACTAATTGAAGATTGGTTCCAACCAAATCTCACTCTAATAGTGAATAGGGCCTGACCAAAGCTCTTTATAATAGCAAATAGTGCCACAACCAAATTTTACACTAATAGAAAATAGGGCTCTAACCAAATTTAACTTTAATAGAAAAATTATCTCCATGTGTGTGTGTGTGCATTTCACGATACAACTATGAAATGTTATATTCTAAAGATGATATAGATGATATTTTAATTACATTGTCTTTTTACAAACATCTTATTAGTTTTTAACTTAGAATAGCCAACCAATATAAATACATATGAAAAAAATTGATCAATGATATTATTTTATAACCAAACAGCGATACAGGACTCATGCAATGAGGGCACCGCTACGTCCCCTTTTCTTACTTACTTTTGCAAAAAGAAACATATTTTCTTTCATTTTACGATTTTCTGGAAATTTTTTCGATTTTTTTGACGATTTTTTCAAATCGCCCCGCTACGCTACATAGTGCCCGCTTCATCAGCCCGCCGCCACCGCTATTTTCATCCTTGCTCGGTATGGCTTTTAGCAGTTTGCAGCTGTTTTTTATTTTATTATTTTTAATAAGCTCGATGCCCCCTTTTGTTCAACTGTTATATGCCCCTAATTTAGAAGAATAAACTATATGTATGAAACCATATTTTTTATTTTTAATATTATTTGTATATTTTTCTCTGTGTGTATATATATATGGGGATATATTCATGTGGGATATATTTTATATTTTTCCTAAATATAAATCCGAATCGTTTCGCCGAAATCCCAAGTAGGCAGAAATATTTCGATTTTGGGTCCAAAATGAAACGATGACCGAAACGAATTTATGACAACTAGGTAACACACTTGCTGGTATCAGGGTCTGTGGTCTATCTATGGTGTAGTTGGAGCTCAAGTCTGAAGCATAAGTTGCAGACATCCTTCACTTCACTTCGCTACTATGTCGGAGCATACCCCATTCAAGGTAATTGAAAGATGGATGGAAGTGATGGGACCCACCTTTCCGCCCCGCCCCCCCCCCCCCCCCCCCCCCCCCCCCCCCCCCAAAAGTCATGCATGGATCAGAATCAAAGGATTCCCCTTGCATGTATGGAGCGAAGAAACATTTTCTCTCCTTGGAGAATGCTTGGGGATCCTTGATAGAGGGTAGATCTTGTTACAAGCAGGAAAGATAATCTGCTCTTTGTGAAGGTAGCTAGAGATCCAAATCTCAAACTCCCTCAAAGACTCTACCTTTGGTTAGAAGACCTGTGCATGGCCATCGATGTGGTAATGGAGAGTAAAAAAGAGTGTGTAAGAGATTTTCAATTTGCTGGTTCAATGTACGCGAGGATGCATGGAGCTTCTTCTGTTGGAGGAAACAGTTGCAGGAGCTCGAAGTTCTCTGACTCAGAGGAGAAAGACGATGACTGTCACCTCTTGATTTTCAAGTTCAAATTCAAATCTTCCCTCCCGCGCTCAGAATTTCAATTATGTCGCTTTGGACCTGGATCTTTGCCCTTTGGGCCATGAGTCTTTAGTGGATATTGAGCTAATGTCTAGAACGGGTCCCTTCCTAGACCATGGGCTGGAAAACGGATGCGGATAGCAGAAGCTTTTAAAAGTTCACGTGGGCCACCTCCAAGGCCCAACACTTTAGTTAAAAGCACTCTGCCTCCTTTTGAAACCGAGAAGAACCCTCGTCTAACATCTAGGGCATCACCAGGCGTATCTGCTGCGGAAATGACATATGATACAACACCCCCCCTCTAATCTGTCCTCTCGAATCAAGTGCGGACCGGAGAGATCTTCATGACAGGAGACAAATCTCAACCGGAGAAAGAAAGGAAATCGTCTGCATCCCTTTCCAATGCAAACCAGGTAACAGAGACACTGCGACAGCGACTGTTCTGTCCCCAGTGACGAATCATCTCAGTCAAGGCAAAGTAGCTTGGGTTTTGGCGACGACAAATGTACAGGATGTTTCTCTAGTGGCTTCTCTCCCCTATCCCTCATCAAGTCGATCTCTCTGATTCTCTTATGGATGTCGCGACCTCTCCTAAAGGGGAATCCCCACCTATGGAGATCTCTAATTAGGGATGGGCGTCTGTTGTTAAAAAGAGGGGTTCTTCCAATGGGAGATTTTCACCGTGCAAGTTCAACGGGAAAGAGGTAGCACCTACTGCGTCTGGTCCAGAAAGGGCCACGATCCACATGCCAGGTCAAGTTAATAGGCGAAATCAAGGAACAATGGTAGAAGACACTGGTAGATCCCAAAAGGCCTACTTAGAGGAAAAAGACTAGACGTCTGATGGGTCTAGTTCTAGTGATTGGCTCAGCTCTTAGATCATTGCTTGCGGGAAGGTGGCGTGTCTGTCTGTTAGGGACGACGAGAATGGCTGGGAAAATTTGATCGGGTTTTTCCAGGGGCACGAAGATGCTAACAATGCTGCAAGGGCAGTGGAAAGGTCCAAGAAAAAAGCTACCAGAGAACTTCAGAGCTTGAAGACTTCGGTCAACTATGATGTAAAGGCAGAGGGGGGTCAGTGCAAAGTTCAAGTTCGTCAGAGATCTAAGGGGAAAAAAAAAAGTTGTCGATGAAGATCCTATTGTGGAATTAAGGGGTCTCAGCAGTTCCGAGCATAGATCTATCATCAGGTAGGTAATTTGATTGCAGAAAATTGATGTTCTTATTCAGGAATCTAAAATTAGTTCAGGGGAGGATAGGGTGATATGGTGGTTAAGGAGATCCGGGGGGCCAAATTCATTAAGTGGGCTTCTCCGACGGCTGTTGGGAACTCTGGGGTATTTTTGTTATTTGGGATACCCGTAGAGTCTGCTCCAAGGAGCAATGGGTGGGTGATTTCTCAATCTCTATCGTTTTTGAAGATCTGGATTCTGGAGAACCATAGAGATTGTATCATATCTGCTGTTTATGGGCCAAACTCTAGCTAGAGAAGAACTGACGTTTGGAGGGAGTTAGACATAGTGAAAGCTAACTGATCAGGGTCATGGTGGATTTTGGGGGGTCCTTTAATAGCATCAGATATCCGAACAAGAAGCTCAGAGGTTGTAGATTGACTGCTGATATGCATGCCTTTTCAAATTGGATAAACAGTCGGTCTCATGGATTTACAACTGAATGGGGCTTCACGTGGTTAAATCATCAAATGTATCCTGTTATGTCTCAACTGGACAGATTCCTGATCTTAGGGGATTGGGCTAACTTATATGCTCATTCTTGTCAAATAATGCTAATCTTATCAAAGGTTTCTGCCCGTCAAATGATGATTAGGTTATTTCCCACCTCCAGTTTGCCGATGATACTTTTTTATTCTATGATGCAAATGAGTTCCAACTTCGCAATGTCAAGGCCATTCTTTTATGCTTTGAAGCAGTGTCAGGTCTTAGAGTTAATTTTTTTTAAAAGTGAAATGATTGGTGTTAGGGTGGAAGATACTCAACTGACATCGCTAGCTGACATTTTGCTCTCTTGGGCAAATGGCTGTGGAGAATTGGGGATGACTCATGGTTTATGGAAGCAAGTCATTCCTTAAAATATGATGTTTGTAGGGATGGTTGGTTAGTTCGAAGACCCTCTTTCACCAGGTGAGATTTCCTGTCGGAAAAGGAAACAAAATATATTTCTAGAAGGACCTATGGGTGGGGGAAGTCCCTTTAGCTTCCCTATTTCCTGATTTGTTCAGTTGTGCTAGCACCCAAGAGGCGAAAGTCATGGACTACATAGAAAGAAGAGGGGATAATATTATTTGGGGACCCATCTTCAGAAGAAACTTAAACGAGATAGAGGAAGATCAATTACGATCCTTGTTGACTATTATTGGCAATGTTATTATTACAAGAGATGGGGCAAGACAGAAGGATTTGGATGGCTTCTGGTGATGGCGTGTTCTCTGTGGCTTCCTTTTTTCTGTCAATGACAAGGGATGCGGTGGTTAATCATCATTATTGCCAACCCCCACAACAACAACACACCACCACCACCAACCCCCCATCCCCCACCCCCCGCCTTGTTTGGGTGGACTGCTATTCTAGGAGGGATCATGACTATGGATAACTTACGGTGTCGTGTCATTATCGTTAATGCTTGTCCAATGTGCTTGACAGAGGAGGAATCCATTGGCCATCTTTTTGTTGAATTGCTCCATTGCTCATTGACTGTGGAGTGTGGAAGACTATGTATAGGTGGTTTCATGTGGCTAGTCCCCTCCCCTACTCCTTTTCTTCTCTATTTGAGTTTTGGAGGTTTGGTGTGGGACCTAGGAGGGGAAGGATGGCATGGACTCTCTCTTTCTTGGCGAATATATGGACTATTTGAAGTGAGAGAAACTCTAGGTGGAAGAGAAATTTTCTGAAGTTGGTAAATTGATTGACAAAGTAAAGTATTTAGTGGCCACTCGGGCCTCTCCCCTTCCTCCATTCAAAGGTATCTCAGTGACTCCATTATTCAGAACTGGAAGGAAGTAGCCTTTTCCAGAACTCACCGCCAGTGTGTTTCCCCTAAATTGTGTCCACCTCCAAGTGCTCTTAAGCTTAATTTTGATGGTAGTGCTAATGGGAATCCAGGCTTGGCAGGTATGGGGGGTGTTATCCGTAATGAGGAAGGAACCATCCTTCTTTCCTATTTGGATCCAGCAGGTTTTTGTTCAATTAACAAACCCGAATATTACAAAACTCGAGGTCGAGTTCTCTCTAAGACGGGGAGAACTGATGCAAGACAGATCCATGATGCATGGGTCGACCAGCCTTTGGGCCTCACCCATTAATGTTTCTTGTTTTATTTATTTCAATTATTTGGAGTTATTGTTGAGTTATGAAAGTAGGGTCCGTAGATTTTATTAAGTGTTTTAATCTTGATCATTACAGTGTTTCTATGGTTGAGATTAGTTTTAGGGTATTTTCTTTGCTTATATAATGATGTAATAGCCTTTAGACCTAATGATCAATGAAATAGAATTCTTTTGGGTGCTTTTGCTCTCTCTTCTGTAATGGGAATTGTGTGGTGCCACTAGGTGCGAAGCCTAGTAACATTGGGCGTGGCGAGTCGCCCCCTACCCACTCCGCATTACAGACTTGGGCTCCAGAAATCTCTTTATGCTTTCTTTCATGATGTTTTAACTTTGAAGCACTACAAAAGCAATATATATGGGACGACCAAGCCTAATGCTCCAGAAATCTCTCTTTTCTTCTCCTTGGATGAAATTTTCTCCATCGAACTAAAGAACGACAGCAGGTCATGCAAACTACTTTTGTTGAGTAATCTTCCTTTTTGCTTTTTCCTTGAATTCAACATTTATTTTCCTATCAATTTGAGGATTATGGTTGGTTTGGCTGCTCTATCCTCCACCCCCACCCTAACCCCCACCCTAACCCCCAAACCATTGGTTAGCATGTATCCTATGTGGGCGCAAGAATGACTTCTAAATTTTGCAAAGAAGTTATTCTTCTTTGTAGATGTTATCACATGTATCTAGGTTGTGAGTGCTTCGCATGCTTTGCTTGATGTGTGAATATCAATCTTGAGTAGAAGGAAAATCTAGGAGTAAATCCCGAGTAGACAGAGAGTAAGAACATGTGAAATTATGTGAGTTGTGGCCTTCACAAAAAACCTTTCAATGAGTGAAAGGGAAATTTTAAATTTTAAAGAGCTAAGCATAGTGGTGAATTTCGTTTCAGACCCAGATTTTGCTTGACTCTGAACTAAAATGTTTCGGCTGGTTTGGTGGTTTTGTGTCAAATTTCGGAGTTTCATTTTGGTAAAGTATTTCAAAAATCAAAATTACTATGCCATTGTAGTAAAAGATGAGGTAACTAGTATTCCCTCCTTAACATTAAAAAAAACAAAAAGCTAGGAAAATAATGAAAAGTAACGTACAAACTAGATTTATTTCATTCTACTAAATCAACATTTCATTATGTTATTTCATGCTGCTACTTCTTTTTATACTTCTTTTGGTTGTCCATATCAGGGCCTTGGATCAAATCTGCCAACTAGTAACATCCATCTGACCCTGCTCAAAAAAGTAACATCCATTGACCTGACCCTTTATAGCTGCCCGCTTTGATCTGACAGTATCTAGGCAAATGGGTTGTGGGCCATAAGTGTTCTCCATGTTCTCTCTATTTTGGAGGCAGATTTTGCCAAGGAAATTGTAGAGGATTTGGATATAAGAAAAGATTAAAAAAAAAACAAAAAAAGAAAAAGAGGGAAGGAAGATGAAGGGAACTTGGACTTGAGAACTAGGACCAAGGCTCTTTGTAGAGTTATGGAAATCATTGGGGATTTGTTCAGTAGAAGTGTTTGGACAGTGGAAGTTTAAATTGCATGTGGGTTGTATGGTCAACAGAAGAGGAAGAGCTTGTAGTCAGCTGGGGAGTGAGGAAATTCCCACAAGTGTGCCTAAAATCTGTGGAAAATTGGTGCTTTGGTTATTCTTCTTAGAGAGCTTATTCTATGTAACTCTACATTGTTAGCTGCTCTGTGATCCATTCAAGCATGAAGTTGCTCAATGGGTGACATTGTTGGTCATCTCATGGGCGACACTACTGAAGAATTTTTAGGATTTATATTTTCAATCTTTGGAGAGGAGTCCAGTGCAGGGATGCTAATCTGTACTAGTTTGTAATATTTTGGTTGACATCATTCAGGTTCTCAATATCATTTTTCATTTGTTAATAAAAATTGCCACCATCCAAAAAAAAGAACACATAAAAGTTAAAGAGGCATGAAAAATACATTATGTAATTTTATCAAATGAACTTAGACTACTGAAATATATATCTGGAGGATTGTGTACATCAATGTACTGTTCAAATTATGAAAACCAACAAATGCATTAAGTAACAATAAATATCTCCCAACCTAGAAGGATTTGGGTGTGTGGAAGAGGTAATAAATGTATCAATTGTTGGAAAATCCCATTATAATGAATTATCACATTCAGTGTACCAAGAAAAATAGCGAGTATAAATAATTTGATCGCTTACTTTGTTTTACACCCTATGGTATTGAGATGTATATTATGTTTATCCCACTGTGAATTATCACTCATCAGCATGTCCTTGTACCATTTCATGATCATTCACCATCATCATCTGATTGTCCCATAGCCATAACCTAGCTTGAATGTTATGATATTATATGAAACTAATTTTTTTCGTAAGAAGAAAGTTGCAGCAAGTAGGCAACCAACTATGGACACTATAGGGCGTGACAGCAAGTGGCAAGATGGGCAGCTCATAACACAACATGATCTTTTTTTCAAAAGAAGCTTTCGGTGGAAGAAGATGACATGATTGTTTAATACATTTTGTTGGGGTGTTGAAATTTTAGGAACAATTTTCTGTGATCATTTACAAATGGAGTCATGGCGTAAATGAACCCATAGCCATAGTTTTGAAAATCGGAATCGTATCGCAAATCGTTCGTACCCATGAATCAAATAGTGAATCATATCGCGAATCGTAAGATTTTTTATTTCTCTACTAAAAATAAAAAATAGTTAAAAATTAGAAGGAAAAAGAAAGAAGTAGTTATTCATAACCATCCATTTTCCCATCTATAGTAGTATAAATAGAATGGCAAATAAGTCTTTCATACAATTATATCAAGAACATCATGACATATTTAATATATAATAAATGATAAATGTAAATAGTTAAATAAGTCTAAGGTATCAACATTTATATATATTTATTTTCTTTAAACCAAAATATAAAAGTAAAAAAAAAAATCCAAACCATCAATCTTACATAGTATGATATCTCTTGAAGTGAAGAGAGTGTTCATCAAGAAAGAAAAATCAAAAAAGATTTAAAAAAATGAAGATAACGTTTTTATTCATTTCTAAAACTTCCCCAAAGTTGTATAAATTCTTCAAGAGGATTCGTTAGCTACTAAATAACATTATAAAAGTAAAAACACTAAATGAAAGAAAAAAGGTAAAAGATTGTTAATATTAACTTATTGGTTGTAGTTATCTCACTCAGCCTAATCACTTGAATCGTAAGATTCGATGAAATGAGTATCGAATCATAAGATTCACACATGTATCCTAAGATTTATGTGTAAATGGGATTCGTTGCATAGATATGAATCGTTTTCCTTAGGATTCGAGATACGGATCGTAAATTTCTAATAACTATGCCCATAACAATTGTTTTGAATAAATCCATTTTTGAAAATCTCAAGTTACATAAAATGTGTTTAACCAGGGAGATCTTTTTTCTTTAATAGTCATAATCAAATTGGGAAAAGCAAGTATCAAAAAAGTCATATAATCAAATATGATCACGGGCCATAATGGAATCAAAGGTCTCCTCTTAACAGAGCTAGGGATGGGGCAGAATTGCTGAGATCTCTTTGAAACTATTCTTTCTAGGGATAAGAATATAGTACCAATTCTTTTATATAGCAATTGCAATTCAGACATGTAGGTCTGATTCACAACTTGGTGATGCAGGTTAGACAATAGGTCAGCCAACTCATTGGGTTCAGTCTATAGGCCCAACGAGACATCTATTTAGTTAGGAGTATTATTTAGTAATCTGGTTTGTTTATGATTAATATTAGTTAGTTTCCTTTTTATTTTAAGCATTGGTCGGATTTTAGGAAATATTGTTGCTTAGGGACTAAGCCAACTTCTCTCTAAAAGGATGTTAGGCCTCATTGTATTTAGAATGCTTATTATTAATTAATATTTTGAGTTATGAGGGTTTTTTCTTCAGTTATGGTGTTTTCTCCTCTTGTGAGGTTGCCCTAGTGGCTAGAATCCATCTTTGGATTCGATCAATCCTTCGGGTGATTGATCTATTGCTCGATTGTAGATCTTGGCTGCGCCAATTGGTATCAGAGCTTCAACCCGAATCCAGCCCACTTGCAAAACATTCAACCAGGCCTTCCAGTTTGGGTTTGACTTTTGGCAGTTTGGGCTTGATCTGAGCCCGAACCCGGATCCAGCCTGTTAGTAGTAAAAAAAAAAAAAAATGTGCCGGCCTGAGTTAGGTGGGCCCAATTCCAATCCGTGCCAGCCTGAGTTGGGTGGGCCCAATTCCAATCCGACTCATTCAGAGTGCCATTAGCCCAGACTATCGAGCAGTAATATTTGAATCACCCGGATTCCAAAAAGTGATCCGCTTGTACCTGCGATCTCCAAAACCAGGTTAGTCCATTCAAAGAAAAATCTTATCTCTTTGTATTTCCTCTTGATTCAAGTCCATTAAAATTTTTGGGAGCTCAATTAAAATTCAAAGAATTTGGTATAAACTTACATATGGAGATTGGTATTTTGAGAATCAATTCTACTTTGAGCAATTTCTTAATTTGAAGCAAGAAGATTTGACGGTTGATGAATATACCCGCCAATTTCAAGAGTTGCACAACATTTGCGGATTGGAGGAAGATGAGATACATGATTTAGGTCGTTATGTCCAAGGCTTGAGATCAGACATCATGGAAAAATGAATTATTGCAAAACTAATCAAGAGGCATACTTAGAAGCCATCCATGTTGAGCATATGCTTAGAAGGTCTCGCATGCAACAAAGTCAACAAAGAGCTCATGTTGTGGAGAAACTTTTCCTAGGAGAAGATAATCCCACACTTGTCATTCGCCGACTGCTCAATACAAATGAGAAGGAAGAAGAAGAATTGAGGCAGGTTAAGAAATTCCACACGCGGGTAAGAATCGAAGACAAGTCCGCTAATTTGATTATTAACAATGGTAGTGCAATGAATTTTGTCACGCGAGAAGTCATTGACAAACTTCATTGGCCAATTGAGAAGCTTCCTAAGCCCTACCAAGTCACATGGTCTAATGGTCATGTTATCCTCGTGACTCATAGATGTTTGGTATCATTCAAGATGGGCCATTATGAGAACAAAATTTGGTGTGATGTGATCCATATGAATATTACTCATATTATTTTTGGACGTCCATGTCTTTTTGATCGGAAAGTATACAACGATAAAGATGATAACACATACTTTTTTTGTGGAATGGAACAAGGATTAGACTCATTTCACAAAATTCAACAACCCCGTCTTCGTCTACATAATCACCTGCCATATAAAAGTCACAAAAGGAACAAACAGTTGAAACAGAAGTCATTACTGCACCACAAGTGAAGCAAGAACACATCAAGGACGACATCAAAGAACAAGTTCATGGCAACGATGATTTCGTGAGTACAAACAATATTGATCAAAGTAATGTCAATCAAGAGTCACAAAAGGTTACGGAAGAGCAACGGCAAGCATACATTGAAGACTCTGATTAGGTTAGCAAGAAGATTGAACATCCAGTGGATCCAATTGTCACGTCACTTTCAGAAAATCCAATTGGGTGATCAGAAATCAAGTCCATTTTTCCAGGTAGTTTCACAAGCAGATCAAGTTATTGAAGTTCCTCACATTGACTTCATTTTTGGCGATCATCGATGGATAGTCAATGCTCATGCTCCGTCGGTACAAAGGCAACAATTGAAGCTTCTAATGATCAGATCACACATCCGAACAATATACAAACATCAATAGAATCTAAACCTCCCATCTACCTCTCAATGGAGTAAAAGACTGCAACAAGCTTCCAAGCCATGTCATGAGAATGCAAATCAAAAGAAGAAACAGATGTTTGTGCGATTGATTTTCGCCCCTGGCAGACATATTTCAGAATTTGTGGTCGAATTCTCTCCCTTAATATCAAGCTGTCAACTCGCCGGAGTCGAGTTCTTTCAAGTGGTGGAGAATTGATGTAGGCCAAACAATAGGTCGGCCAACTCATTTGGTCTAGTCTATAGGCCCAACGAGACATCTATTTAGTTAGGAGTATTATTTAGTAATTTGGTTTGTTTATGATTAATATTAGTTAGTTTCCTTTTTATTTTAGGCATTAGTCGGATATTAGGAAATGTTGTTGCTTAGGGACTAAGCCAACTCCTCTATGTATGGATGTTAGTCCTCATTGTATTTAGAATGCTTATTATTAATTAATCTTTTGAGTTATGAGGGTTTTCTCTTTAGTTATGGTGTTTTCTCCTGTTGTGAGGTTGCCCTAGTGGCTAGAATCCATCTTTGCATTCGATCAATCCTTCGGGAGATCGATCTATTGCTCGATCATGGATCTTGGCTATGCTACTTGGTCAGCATTTGCTCCAGGTGATTACATGGCCTTGTAGGATCCACAAACCAAAGAATGGTGACATATGCATTGAGGGCAATGGAATTGAAGCCCATTACCTGTAGTGAGAACACAACCTATAGCTAGGTGTGGTTTGGTTCACATGTGCTTGCACCGTTGCATGCCCTAATGTACTTGTAAGACTTGTGCATGTGTCTGACCTCTCATTCTCCACGTGTAGACTTTATTTCACATCTGTGAGCTCTCCTCTGATTCCTTTTCTTTTTGTCAATTCCAAGCTGAAGTCCGCTTTCTTGGTGCTCGGTTGTGTCTAGTGCAATTAGAGTGTGCCAATACGTCAAAGTGGTGTGGCTTTTCTACACTTGATTTGTACTGTATCTACTACCCTGTTATTACATTCTAGACCTTTCTTCTGTACTATTGAAGCCATACAAATTTGTTTGTTTATTCATTTATCTATTTACTAATTTGGGTTTTTCTTTCCTTTAAATGAAAATTGTCATTACAGATTAGCTTAGCAGATCCAAGCTTGACTGATAACTGTATTCAAGTTTTTACAAGTTTTCCCTCTATACTTTGTTCCCTAAATGCTTTAGCTTTGAGAACAGCTAATTAGTACACCAAAACTGTTTCTGTGGGCTTGGATTATGTATGCACCAGTTCAAAACCATCCCTCAGAGGAGAGTTGGTGTATCGAAGTCAAGGACGTGGATGCTAATTTGTGAAAGTGACATCAGTAAGGTTCCTCTGCTCTCTCCATCTTGATTTCTCTCTGTACAGCACTTTTGATGATTCATATATATATTTCTCATGTTGTCATGTACCCGTAACCAACAGTATGGATGCTGGAATGAATGGTTAGTACATTTTGGAAAGGGCAAAGTGAAAACAAATGCAGCAGCTACAGTCAAAATATTTCTACCTGATCATCAGCATTATCCATAACCATTGGTTTTAGGTGGTTAGATTTAACTGCTTTATTTGGTTTCCAATATCCATAACAAATTTATCAGTTCTGGAAATTTCTTAATGGATTCCAATGCTCGATTGCTCATTTCGTTGCCTTTAACTGTCTGTCTATATATTGCGTTTCTGAGAGAAATTCAACAGAATCCCGTTTCCATGTGAAAGGATTTTTTAGCCCTTCAAATTCAAGAATTTCAGATGCTACAAGGATTTTAGGGGAAGGGGCATTTGGAGAATTTTCTTTCAATAACACTTGTCTAACGTAATGATTCTGCACTCTGCTGTTTCTATTTTGCGGATCATGCTCTTTGTGGTTTCACACTCCCATCGGATTTCATTTATTGAAAAAAAAAAAAAAAAAGTTACTAAAGTGTACTTCTTACATGTGTAAAATTGTCACGCCAATCATATAAAATTTTATCGTCAACTTGGAAATATAAGCAGTTTTCCTCTATGATCCTTATATCTTACAAACGTGCCCCAAGGAATATTTATGCGAAAAGAATCTGAAAGGTTTCCTATTCAGAGATTCAGAGTGATTTTCTTTTGTTTCAAAGTTCGCATTTTATAATGAAGCATTTTTCATTATTTTTGTGAAAAGCAGATTTGGACCCAAGAGGTAAAACTGTATTCTCGAGTCTTACTGACACAAGAAGAAAGTAAAATGTTTTGTTGTACCAGGGAATGGATGCTCAAAATCTGTATAAAAAAAAAAAAAAAAAAAACCATCAATTTTCATTTTTCTCACTAATGAAATCACTGGAAGAAAAGTGCCCCCAAAACTGTAGTACAAACATGCCCATAGTCACTTGCTTTAAGAAACAGAAAAATCTACGGGGATGTCGCCAGACCGTCTTTGGCTTCCAGGCCGCTGTTGTTTATATTTTGGGTTGAATATTTCTGCTGACCCGTTTATTTGTCAGTGCCAGGTTTCAAGTCCCCCATTGTATCATCCAGCCATGAGAAAGTGAGATGAGCCATGCACTATACTTGATTCTACAGGAATGTGGTCTCTCGCCAGTGCTGCGTCTGTTTATTTTAGGCCTGGAACGTTGATCCTACATGGTCTGTGACTGGGTTGGGACCAAAATCCCCAAAAGCTAGTAGGCCTGTTGATGGTTGGTCAGATTAGCATGGTTGGCTAAACCAGGGTGGGTCCGGAGGCCACGAAACTCTAGCAATAACAACATTCCCCTCCAAGCTAGTGGAAGGTCATTTATAGTGAGTGTGTATGAGCTAAAGCCGAGCAGAGCTCGGTCCAGGTCGAGCTTGATTAGACAGACCAAGATAGTGTTTGGGCTTGGCTTGTCTTGGCTTGACTTCTATATACATTACTGTTGGGCCTGTTTGAATGATGGTGCTGAATTGAATTTTAAGAAATGTGTTTATGAAAGGTGGCTAAAATAGAAGAAATAAGGGTGAATATTGATAAATGGTTATCAAATATTCTCCCTTCTAGGAAAATGGAACTAAGGGGAGATGGATAATTATTTCCTTTGGTGAAGGCTGATTAATACATTTAAAACATCCTCTTCGTTCATTTTTCATTAGATAGCCAATATTCACCTTCTTTAACTTAAGGTACCTTTTAGAAGTGCATTTATTAGGATTCCTAGGGATCCAAGTCCATGCTAACAAATGGGGCCTTCTTTATATATTAACAAGCTGACCTTGGGTTTGAGCTTTGGTTTGGCTTGTATTTGCAAACAGTATTAACTTATTCAAGCCAAGTTTGAGCTCAAGTTACTTAGGCCAAGATGAACGTCTTCCTAAGGTGTTTTTTTTTTTTTTTTTCTTTTTCTTTTTCTTTTTTGCCCTATTAACATTCTCAGTACGGTTGAAGCAATGGTTGGAAAACACCGAGTTGACTCTTGACTCTCCCAAGTCATCTCATTTTAGCGAATGATCGAGTCAAAAACAGGAGAGACTCAGGTGAGTCATCTTCATTTTAGTAAGTTATTTGCATTGCGAACCATTTAATGGACATATTTAATTTTAAACAAATAAAGTTTATTTATATGTAATTATGCATAAGGTTTGGAGTCAATAATTTAAAAATGGTGACTAATATGTAATTTGAAACTAATAATTGATCTTTTTTACATTCGGTATTTGGACTAATAAATTATGTAATATGTAATATTTCTTCTTTTATTTTCCTTATTATAGTACTTTTCTTGCATATATAAATTTATTATATTGAATTGATCGTTATGAATGCACGTAAATAAATGTAATTCTATATTTTATAAGTAATGGATTTATTTTTAAATTATTTTAAATAAACATGACTCTCTGGAGTCTCCGCATTGACTCTATCCTAGTCAATTTTTTTTAGCATTGGACAAGTCGAGTCCGAGTCACGAGTTTTCCAACTTTGGGTTGAAGCCTTTGCCCTGTATGAAGAAGATCTGTAGTTTTCCTTGTATAGTGTTGGACCTAGGATTGTGGAACCAAATAGCTAGTTGGGTTTTGGGGCCAAAACCCGTATTTTCATGTGAGCTTTTGGTGAGAACTTCGATTTTCATGTGGACTTTAAAAGTAGATCCAAATTTTTCATATAGATTTCGAAAGCAGGCTTCTATTTGGCGGGGACAACCGTAGATCCAAATTTTTCATATAGATTTTGAAAGCAGGCTTCTATTTGGCGGTGACAACCGCTCCATGAGTCCGCCTATTGATACATGAATATCTCATCGGAGAGGAGCAAAAGGTGAAAGATATCGCATAAAGAGTTAGGTCAAATATCGAGACTTTAATCTTACTCACGTGGTGAAAGTTACTTTTCGTCAAGGAAATATACAAAACTATTTCCCATAAAGTAGATTTTCTTTATTGATCATAATCTTTTGTACATTCATGTTCCACATTTCACCATCTCTAATCTGTCCCACTAGCACATCCTTTCATCTAAATCATAGATATAGTCCAACGTCCTCTTAAAGTTTCTGGGGGTTCAAACTCTATCCATCTCACAGGGAAAGAAAATCAAGTTGGAATTTGATACGCAGGCGTACAACTAATATATTTTAAACTTTTTTTTTAATGTAAATTAGGTGGAATGTTACTAATGTTAAAATCGTGGCTTTAAAGCATCAATGCCTATTGGTTGAACTAAGAATTTTGTTAATGCGAAGAATCAAACTTGTTCAAGATAGTTCACCTCAAATTGTCCGCATCTCAGTTATTTTTTGGGTAAGTAGAATTTCATTAAGAAATCAAAGTCAAGACAACAGAAAAAAGGCAAAACAACGACAACAAACTACTTATCAATCCCTACGTAGTCCCTACCCCAATCCAAAATAAAGTTTTGATTCAAGCTATAATTTAGTTTAGCATGTAGGCATTCAATATCAGTATTTAATGCGGAGGAACTTACCTTCTGCCATGGTGATTAAATTGTTTCCTTATCTGGCCTTTGAAGATCACTGAAGGTTTCAACTTGTTACAAGGGAAAAGCCCAGCCTTCTAACCTATGTAAGATTTCTTCATGTTTGATGTTGATAGAATCACAAGCCTTCTTCCTTGCTAAATTAGGGACCCTCTCTTAAAGACTGCTAACACTTTCTTCCCATCAAAGAGAGAATCACCGTAATAGAGAAAATGGACAGTTATTCCCATTATAACTTAATTTGATAACTGCAGATAGGTTAGAAAAGTTCCATAACTATCAATGGGCTTAATGAGCTAGTGGCAATATTGGGCCATATTAACTTGGCCCATATGTCTCCAAATGAGACATGTCTTACACAGCAAGCATGTGAGCACCCTCATTCTTTTAGGCCTAGGAACAAAAGAAAATCTGACTCAGAAGACTAAGTCCGCATCTCGGTTAGACGTCTCCATTGCCATACATATATATTAAACCCATCGGCTTTGTCAATTTTTATGGTTAGGTATACTAGGGCTGGCGAAATCTGACCTGACCCAAAACCAACCCGCATTTGACCGTCACAATGTGACCTGCAATATATATGGGTTGATCAAGAGTAAAAAAAAACCTGACCAACGTTTAAACAGATCAGGTCAGGGTCAATTATCATGACCCGCTAATCTATTTAAATGTATTGTGTTAGGGTCGACCTGCATATTTAAACCCATTTATATAATTTTGTTATCTAATACTTGGTACTTAAAATAGTCTATTTTATACAATTATGTTGGGCTTTTTTCATTTTTTTCTCTATTACTTAACCCCAATATATAGCTTAATTCTTTAAATAGATTGGTTTTGGGCTACGATTCTACAAATTGGGTCGGGTTAAATGATTGAATTGCATCGAATGTGGGTTATATGGATATGCCGGATTGCTGTGAGATGAAGTTACTTCCTCCATTTGAAAATTTGGGTCTGATACATGTTGACTTGCAACCCATTGGAACCTGTTTTGATCCGCTCCTGTTTTCTACCCCTAGTGTACACCTTGGGCCAACTCACTCATTTTTATTGACATCCTATGACTCAGAGAAATTCTGAGTTAAAAAAGGAGTTTCCGAAAATGGAGGATATATTGAAAATCCAAACTGCTCAAAATAAAAATCCATCCAATGTATTTCCAAATTATACCCTAATAGAATTGGTTCCACTCTAAGATTACCTTTTTGATAAAAAGTGATAAGGAATGATGTATAAGAAAGTTCTTTATCCCCCTTATGTTAACAACACATGGAGGAAAAAATCATTGACAAGTCAACTTGGTGTCAATTTTGTTTTGAATTGGCAACCCTTTGTTCACCTAGCCACCCTAATTCCGCCGTAGTATAAGAGTTCAACTAGCAATAAATGCATGTTTAATCTTTTTTGAAAGAATGATGATCATGAAGAATAATTAGGCTTTGAAAAATAGGGTATGAAAGCACCTTCTCTTTTTGAACAAGACACAATCATAAACCATCATTCATCTTATTTTAGCGGATAATTCTAAATGCTTTCTTCAATGAGGTGTGGAAAGTGGGTAGTCAAAAAGAAATCTCCATCATTCAATTCAGAGGAGTGTGGATTGTAGAGAATCATATCGGTGTCATATTATGATAATTTTGCCGGTTCATAGCATGCTTGTGAAATCTATCAAGATCTTTCAAATTTAAAAGTCAGCTTTTATGAATGTTGTGAAGTTAAAGGATCAACATGAAAGATATCAAGCAAAGTGTTTTTGACAGTGGCAGGCAGCGACAAACATTCATTTCGACAATGTTCAAAAGGCACCCCAAAAGGCATAGAATTAGAACTACTAGTGCAATTATCCCTAGTACCCCTGAAAAGCCTAAAATGCACAATCTCATTATTCTTACATGTTACAAGTCCATCATCATTCGAAAGTTTAAAAGCACAAAGCATGCGGGCTCTGAAATATGTAAATAAACAAGAGAACAATCATCCCAAGTAAAACCAAAAAGGCATCTAGAAGGTCAATGTTCTTTCAGGCCCACGATACAGGAATGGATTGCATGTGTCTGTTTCATTGGCATGGACCCATTCCTTCCATGCATTTCCCCATATTTTAAGCTTAATCCTGTCTCCCTGAATGTTTAATCCAATGCTTTAAAACTTTAAATTTGGATTTCTAGTCTAACCAGAACCGTATATATTATAGTTCGGTTTGAACCAAAATCACTTTTCCCTGTTTGGATCTTGTGAACTATGCGATTCAACAGTTTTTAACCGTTCAAATCAGTTCTAAGTTTCATTTTTAATCGATTGCTCAATTGAACTCCCAATTTTGAATCGATTTTGACTTGATCACCTTAAATAAGAAAGTGTCTTATTTGATCCGGACTCCTTAGTCCTTATCAAAGACCTTATCAAGGACCACTGATCGTGGATTAGACCAGCCTAAATCCGACCCGAGTTAGCCAATTTTTATTTGAGCTTGCACCTTAGATTTTGGTACGCAATCTGGGCTCGGATTTGATGGTAGAGAGCCCAAACTCCATCTAAGTGGAATAAGATACACAATTAAGCGAAACTCAGATTTTTGTTTTCACAAGAGGTAACTCAAACACATACCCTTCACACATGAATACAGAACCCAACCAGTTAAGCTATATTTTTTTTTTTAAACAAAAACACGATCCACCCAAGATCAGGCTTAACCTTTTTTAGCCTGGTCAGGCTTCAGCCTAGCACTCATGTTCTGAGTCAAGCTCGGGATGGGTTTAGGCCAATGGTTCAAAAAACAAGTCGGGCCTTAATATTGCACAGCCTGCTCCAACCCCGACCATGAACACTCCTATTATCCACCTTCCATGTTTCAATTTTGAGTACCAAAGTCTCACATAATCTGGACACTTCATCTATAATAATAGTTTTTTCCCTTTTATTTATATATAATGTTGTTTTACTTCTTTGAGTATTAAAGTCTCACATAATCTGGACTCTCCATCTATAATAGATCTTTTTCTCCTCCTATTACATATAATGTTTGTTTACTTCTTTTAGTTTTTTTTTTTCTTTTCTGAAATTCAACATAATATTTCTTATCATCTCATCAATGAGCCTTCAAATCCATTAGGTATTTGGCATCATTTTTTTATATCTTTTTTCATTGTTTAATTTAGTTTAGTAAGCTTCTGTTTCACTATCTGTTTTATTGTTGTATGATCTGAATTTTTAGATTTTTTTTTAGTAAGCCTATTGATCTCTTTTTTATACTTTTTTTTTCCTTTTTGAAATAGCAGACCTATTAGCTATTATTGTTTTCATTTAATAATTATACGAAATTCGTATTATTCGAAATTACATTTTTACTTATACTTACAAAAATTAAAAATGTATAAAAACTAAGTAATAAATATTTCTTTGCATGACTTACAGCTAATCGATACTAGGCAATCATGCAAGAATTAATAACATGATGTCCTAAATCATCAAATAAGCTAAACAAAATATTTCTACCTGACAAAACATGCATCTCCACATAAGCTAAATACCATGAATAACATGTCTCGGCCCTCTCATACTCCATAGAGTGGTGGTGGGGATTCATGGGATAACTAGCCTGGCCAAAACAAAGTGTACAGGAATGTCTGGCCAAAGTTGGTACCATAAAGTGTCAAAATGGTACCCAATGGTATACGTCTACCTCAAAATCCCAAACTGCAACTAGCAAAAGAAGATGGGACATATCCCAGTTGGTCAAGCTATGGCTAGACCAGCAACCTAAGTGGTGCTTGAAGATCCAAGGTAACACCCCAAAACATGGTGTCTGGCTAGGCATCTCTTGTGTGAGCAAGAATCTCCATCAAAGTAAGAATTAGTTTAACTATCGAAGTCCTCAAAACAAAGTCATCCGCCAAATTACCAAATATAGTCCCTTCCAAAAAGGCCATTGAATAGCCAGCCTAGCCCCAAAGACACAAGTAATCCAATCCACCTCCTCCATCAAATACAAATACAAATACAAATACAACGCTATGTCCATCAAAGTCCATCACCTCATCGTTAGTTATTTAATCAGAAGTTTTCCCAAACACAATATACCCATATGATCAAAGGGTAAATGATAAACAAGGCAATAAGGATCATATCAATCAAAGAACGGATACAAATAACCTAATCCACCTAGGTCAAGGGTAGCCCTTCAAGTATAGATACTAAGCAATTTGACTCAATGGTCAACAAAGGTCCCCGAAATGCCAATTAAATTATTTATTTTATTTATTTGGTGCTCTAATGGTCATAGGCATCCAAAGTCCAATGATCACCATCCCCTTGAATTAACTTGGTCTCACTTACCCTAATTTGGTCAACCGATAAGTGAAGACTAAGCTCAATCCTTCACTTACTCCATGTCTCCAATTACAAGTCATGCATTAAAGTTAAGGGGTCTCAAACAAAGTAAGGGTCAAAAGATAAAAATTCTGCAATTTCTGAAAAATAAGCCTACAATTAATTGTGGCTCTGTGTTGGTTAGCTGTGAGTAACACAGCTAGTTTTACGGCTAGCAATGGACTCGCAATAAAAAAAAAAACCCCTAAAATCAGCTCTCTGGAAAAGCTACCTGAGGCACAATCACGGTTATCTTTTCTGAAGGTCTACGGCAAGCCGTAGCTCTTTAGAACTACATCTAATTATGCAGATTTGAAACCCATTCGAATGCTTTCCATTCCAATTCCTCCTTTCATTAAAATTACATAATTTAAAAGCAATTTCCAGCATTAATCACCTACATCGGAGGTCATCCATCATCAAGGTATCCTAAACATAAGAAAAAAGGGTTTCTAGTCCATGAATTGAGCTTAGATTTTGGGAGAATCTACAAGAAACATGAAATCTACTGCAAAGAGTCATGGAAACGACTTGTATACAATGGAATTCACATATTGTACTTGCCTTGGTGTGACTTATATGAGAATCCACTCTCAAAGCTTAAGATCTTAAGAATCCCATTAAGAAACCTCACCAAACCCCCAATTCTCCTAACCCCCAATTCTCCTAGATCTTCACATCCACGACCCAAATCCAAGGGAGAAGGAGGTATTAGGGGCGGATTTCAACAAGAATTCATCAAGAGGTAGCTAGAGATGGAATTAGGGTTTGAAACTCACCTTGATAGAGATAGAAGAGATACCTAGGAACAGATGATGAGAAAGAGACTTGAGATATTATTTTTTATGACATTTCTTGTTACACCCCGACCCAAATTAATCATGTTTAGTGCTAATTAATTATGTTTTAGTGGATTTAATTATACTTAGTTACTAATTATGGTAATTAGTGTTAATTAGTCCTTATAGGTTGAGTTAGTTGAGTCTTGAGTCTTAGATAGGTGAGTTGGAACCTATTTGACTCGGTTGGATAGAGTTGAGGGCTTTTACGTAATTATTGATTTTCTCATTTTGCATCATTTGCAAGTCATATTGGCATCATCGCATGTATCTCGTCGAGTACGCCGACTTCCGTATTGAACTCTACCTCATTTGAGTTGTCATTGACTAAGTAGGCCGCCATTTGACCCATGATGAAAATACTAGAAATTGGAGGGGCTTTCTTATCAAATGGGAGCCTTATCTCTTAAAACCCCTTTCAATACCCATTCTAATCGATTCGTTCCTTTTGTTGGTTGCAAGGGGAGTCTCTCTTCCTCCTTTTTCCTTCATTTTCTCTCTCTCTTCTCCAATCACTACAAGGAATGAGTGCATGTGTCTTTGGGAGCTAGGATTGGAGTCACCTTCATCTTCCTCACCCCTTTCTACTCTTTGTTGATAAGAACCCATCTCCTACACTTCCCAAATTCGGATTTCTTGCTATAGGTAAAAGTCAAACCCTCTTTGGTTGTGTTTCTGAGTTGCATTAGAGTCAAGAGACTCATGTTTAGCCATGCATGACCATTCATTAGCATTTCTTTATGTGGGTTCCTTGCTAGGGTTTGATATTGGGGATTTTTGGGTGTATTGAGTAAGGAGTGGAGAAAGGAGTTAAGAAGCTTTTATTTGAGGCGAGTATAAGCTTAATTTGGATTTACATGTTGTCTATTCACATATTGATTCAAAAAGATTCTTTTCTTGATGGTTCTACTTCTTAATGAAATGAATGGGTTGGATTGTTTTATGGTGTTAGTTGATGGATGTGGATGGAGGGATTTTATGTTGTAAATGGGAGCAAGGATGCTCCATTTTGCAGGTCATGTGATGGAAGAAGGTTGAGAAATGAATGGGCAAATAGACAATGAGAATTTCGAAAATCAGGAATTCTGGAGTGGGCGCTCGAGCGAACATGGGTCCGCTCGAGCGAACCCCCAATCTAGAAATGTTCGCTCGAGCGAAAGAAAGAACCTCCCGAGCAACCAACCCTTTAGATGGGTCTACTCAAGCGGATATGGGTCCGCTCGAGCGAACCTGAACTGATGGATGAGGTCCCTTTTTTATCCAATTTAAGGGTAGAATATCACCCCTAGCCTATATTAACCCTCCATAATCCTCTCTAATTGATAATTATGGTGCACACCTTGTTGCAATAAGTAATTTGGAATTCGAGGACGATTATGACCTTAAAAATGGAACCTTTAACCTCTTCATTGTCTAATGGGAAATCATTAGCCTATCACTATGCCATGAGGGTTAGTTAGAAATCCAATGTATTTTCATAACAAGTAACACTCAAACAAGATAGCAATACGTTGACCTTTCCGAAACTACCTTGTATTGAATGGTGAGAGACTATAAATAATAGTTTAGAGTTGGCTAGTAAAATGTCTTGATTCCTCTAAATCTATTGCATTTCATATGGAGGTCAGATTTCCTTATTGATATCAATTTCTAGTCAATAAATTAGTTGCATTATTAGTGTCAATTATGGTCTGATTATCTATTTTCAATTCGTGGCTTTAATTGTCGTACAACTATTTCAGTATTAGTTAGAAATATAGATTGAGTAAGTATTCGTGTGTATGTGTTTACTATTCGATTCGACTATGAACAAGTGAATGTAGACTTACTCAAATTCGATTATTATTCGATTCGACCAAGTCGGCACTACTTAGCTTCGACCCTATGATACTTGACGGGGTTAAACTTGGTTTAATTATTCGAGACTACTGCTGTAAGTCATCTGGAGCACCGGAACTCCGAAACTAAATAGCCAGCTAGCCTTTGGCCAGGCCGCTAGTAACATCCCAACTAGATTCGCTCTCTTTTGAAAAGATAAGCTCAATGCAGTAACCAAATTAGTATATTTTATTTTCCCTTGATTCGTAAGGCATAAATTATTCGATTTTTGCACAATTGCCTAGTTATTACTTGATATTAACAGCTGTTAATCAATTGTCATTTAATTCAATTTAAAACATTATTTATTCTTTATTGATGCATATACTTGTTTAATCGTCGTATTGAGATGCTATACTTAGTGTCACAGACGCAAGTGTAGCTCTCGGTCCTAAGGAGGCTCACGAGGGAGGGGAGGAGACCGAAGAGGTTCCTCCAGGACTAGAGGAGTGGCCGGATGATGAGCCAATGTGGATTCTTCTTCACCGGAGAGCGCTGTGTACATTTTGAGAGCTTTTATAGTTAGCGTGTGACTAGCTCCTTTTTTGTGTGGGTTACACTTAGTTTCTTAGTTACATTTTTGGTATAGTTGTTCAGGGTGTTTTTATAAACCCTATTTTGTAAATCAATGTATATACATGTGTAATTCTTTTGTATAAAACTTGAACGTTTAATTGGACTGAATGGGAAATGATACCTTGATGTGTATATAATTACAGCTTCCGCTATATTTTTAAATGTTATTGACAGGTTTCAGTGAGCTAGACTTACGAGTGGAAAAGTTGTTTTTCTCCTTTGTGTGTTGTATTTGACTCGAGACAGGTACAATATCACGAGAGTACGTATCTCTCACTTCGGGGATTACCCTAGGCCAGGGTGATTCGGGACCAAGATGTGACATTTCTCAATGGAGTTCACCAAGTGTCACGACCCAAATTCCGGAGCCCTGTCGAATATCCTGATCATGATTATTTAATAATATTTACCATGTATACATCAAATAATTTTCATAACGAATCAGTCATTTAGTTCAAAATATATTTCCAATCATAATTATCAATAATCTCTAAGTAATCAAACATATTATGTTTTGACTCAAATCAATAATGTGATTAAATCATAAGTGTCTTCTTCTAACAAGGACTAATAAGACTATCATCTATTTAAGCTTTTTCTCGTTCTCTCCTTTAGCCACGCATGCCGAAATCTACGTGCTGATCGTCATTCCGCTCTGGCCCACCCGCAATATGATTACCTGAAGGAGGCAACACAATATCAATGTTACTGGTGAATGAATTTTCCTAATTACACAAGCCGCATGCAACATAACATCCCATAATCAACAAAATCTGAATCAATAAATTAAATATTATTTAAAAGTACATTCACATACAAATCCGTGCCCATGCACATTTCCATGCCTCAAAGGCCTTATCGTATACATGTATACAGGTCACCATGACCCTGTCTCATCAGACATGTCCACTGAGGACCAGCCATCATAATGGCCACTCACGTCCACTAAGGACCAACCAACATAATGGCCATTCACGTCCACTAAGGACCAACCAATTCAACGCCATCAATCATCCAAACACAAGTCCAACATCCCACATCTAGTATCCAATGCACAATATTTCATTACCATGATTACTTTTTTTAAACATGTCATAACAATACCATAGCCAAAATTCAAATAAATAACCATAACTTACACAAATCAACAGTGTGGACCCAACCTTCTACACAATTTATTTGTTGCTGCCTCACTTCTAGTCATGTCTGGTATTGATAAGTGTAGGGTGGCCCACTTAATTATAAACAAGACAGTACATAATATCAACAAATAAAACAATCCATAAAATTATCATAATCCTCATAAAACCTTAACTTATCTAAGCATAATGATAAGTTATAGTAGTACCCAAAGTCCAAGGCTGTCTCCAATTACAGACTCCTTTCAGACTTCAACTACATACACAGAGACATAAAGAAAATAGTAAATGACACCGTAGTCATCTTGGCTTGAGATGCTGTGGTTCCCACTGACCTAAGGTATGATTAAGTATGCTCCTTAGGGTCGCCAAGGGATAGGCTTTACTCTTAATGGATCAGATTCACCATCAGACATCTTTACTGGGCCCCACAGTCTTAACAAACATAATCAGAATTCATGAATAAGCCTCACGGTTAACAAAATTGAAGTTTCTGGATAACTGGGCAGATGGAGCCCAGGCCACATGGGATCACCACCATTCAGGTCGTCTCTGGGCCCCCTTCAATATGTGGGGTCCTAATCTATGATTAAATCAGATAGTGGGTCCCAGTACAGATGTCGACCCACAACCATGTTTTCTTCAATTTTACGCCTGCATTAACAAGATTAAACGGATGGTGGTCCAAACAGGGCCCAATCCACATGGGTCCAGGTCTTCTAGGGCCGACCAAGGGTATAACATCAACCCATCGGATCTGATCCATCATCAGATAGTATTATGGGGCCCACAAATCATAACAAAATTCTAATAATTCCTGCACAAGGTCACGCCTGGAATTCCTTACACCTATTGGACAATGGGACCCCCTCTAATGTCCCACTATACTAAGGTCGCCTAAGAGTCCCACACTTAATGGCCGGAGTTGATTTTCAATCGAGTGTTCAGGTGGGTCCCAGTAAGCCTGACGACAAAAAGCTGTAAGAATCCTGTAACAGTCACCATGTTTCATCACACTCATTAGATGAGGGCCCTGATGGGACCCACTCCTCATCGGTCCAAGATTCCTAGGGTCGACTAAGGGTCCCCTATAAAATGTGGGGTCCTGATCTCAGATCAAGTTATACAGTGGACCCCATAGTCATTGTAAACCTTCAACCCTGTTTCCATCCAATTCTCATCAGAGCATTAAAATCAATTGGATGATGGTCTAAATAGCATTCAATCATTGTGGTTTCAGCACCTCCATGGTCGCCCATGAGTCCTCTTTAGGATCCATGGTTTAGATGTATCATATGATGGGCCTGGGGGTCCCATAACCCTCCAATGTCAAAATACTACTCAACGACAGTTCAGTTTTCCATCAGATTTTCAATTCTGTTTCATATACCTGTATATCAATCTATTAGCATCATTCCCTTATCTATAAGCATGAGATTCAACAGATCTTATAATACAGAATATACATAATATATGATCCAACAGATCTTCTTAATATCGAGTTTTCATAACATATGGTTTCTTAACCAGCAGATCTTCTCAACACAGAATATTCAAATCACATCACAATATCAATCATCTTAATTGATCAATTAGATAATTAGAAAGATCCACTCACCTTTAATAAACGATCGTCGCCTTTGCAATAGGTGAACGCGAATAGGATATCTGATGTTCGTCTCCCCTTCAATTGGCTTCTTCCTCATCTTCCCCCTAGATTTTCAGCCACAACTTCCTCTCAAATTTCTCTCTCAAAAGTTAGAAGATAGTTTCATACAAGAGATGCTCGATGGTTGCCTAAATATACCAAGAGGAATTGGAGTCCTAGTCCTCTTATACTTCCTAATTCTAATCCTTCTCTTATACTTTCTCTTGCTAATTAGAGTTATCATACAACTCCTTTCCTTTCCTTCCTAAAAACTATTCACGTTGGGCAACTTCTAATTCCATCATAAGTTAATCAACTAGGGTCATACCTGGGCCAAACTAATCATAGGGCCCAGGTAACTCAGGATATTACACCAAGAGATTCTTGCTCTAGAAGCTTAGAGAGATGAGAGAGAGAGAGAGAGAGAGAGAGAGATGGAGGGAAATGTCATTTGAGATGGGTTTAGATAGTATCGTTGTTTTAGAAGAGTGGGTCAATTGGACAAAATACCCTCCACTTAAGTGTTATGCAAAGAAGAACTTCAAGGGCATTTGTGGAAAGCTCAAAGGAAATCTTAATTTCTTTGAAGGACCCTACAACCAACTAAACTACAACCAAGGGCCCACCTCCTACACTTTCTAAAATTACGAACACCCCTTATAACTCTCCAAAATCACAAATAACCCCCTAAGCTCTATAAACTAAGCCCAAAATCACTAGAACTACCCAAACCTAGTCATTTAACCCTTTAAACTGCATGAGCACACAAAATTAACATAAATAAAATCAATAAATGGCCGGGACCTTACATTATTCATAGAAACCACTAGAGCCCTTTCCTTTCTCAAATTTATCACCAAAAACCCAAAAAGAAAGTTCTCTTATGTTTGTTTTCCAGAAATTCCAACAGATGCCACCATTCCAAGATCTGGTCGTGCGTGATTTACAGATAGCCCTAGCCTTGTGATACGTTTCTTCGTCTCCTACCTTCTTCCTCACGCTTGCCAATCGCATGATTCCAAGAAGAGATTCGATGATTGTGAGAACGTGGTCTGGACAACACACTTAACCACGAAGCGTAACGTGTCAACCATGGGCTTCAAACGGCAAGTTTCGGGCGACACCCTTAACCACAAGGCATAGCGTGTCAACCACGGGCTTCAAATGGTGAGTCTTTGTTAGCCCTCATCGAAAATGTCCAAGTCCTGACCCTGAACTTATAAGTCAAATTCCATCTTAACTCAACATTAGACCTTTTAAAACCATGCAACCCCAGAAATCATAAGAACTCTGGAGTTAAGTATGCTCGAACGGGAACAGTACTAGAATGGCTCTGGAGTTAAGCATGCCCGGGCGAGAGTAATACTAAAATGGGTGACCTCTTGAGAAGTCCTCACGTGCGCACTTAGGCCAAAGCGGACAATTTTACGCTGAATTAGGTGGGGCTTTAACAATGATCCATCGATCACAAAACTCGAGTGACCTCCACCTCACTATGATACCAGCTGTTGGGGAAGTGATACAACCTAACGAATAAACTTGTGATCGACAATCAAGAATGCACACACACAATCCATACAACAATTGAGCAATCAATCCACAAAGAAGATGCAGACAACGATTTATGTGGTTCAGTAAAACTGCCTACACCAACAGAAAGAGCTCCAGTCAATTCCTTTTTCCCTAGTTGTGCTTCACCATAGGGTTCAAGATTATAGATTACATCATATATATATATATATATATATAAATTCTCAAAAACTCCGTAGTCTCAAAAGGGGAGTTTCTTGCCCGATCTAATGGTCAATGATTTGTTAGTATTTTAGGAGGATCTAAAAAGATCCACCTTTGCAGGAAAATGTTTAGGAGAGAGAATCGGATATGTATATCATTGATGAGACACGTCACACTTTCATTGGCTATAAGAGGCCCAAAAACTCCCCGGGCGTTCTTCACAAAAAAAATAAAATAAATAAAGGCACCTCTTTTAGCTAATGAAAGTGTGACACGTGTCATCAATAGTATACTTATTCAGTCTCTCTCCTAAATATTATCCTAAAATTGTGGATCTTTAATAAATTCTCTAAAATCATTGGCTTATAGATAGGGCAGAAACTCCCCTTCTGACATAGGGGATTTTTGAGAATTTCTCATATATATATATATATATATATATATAATCCTCACTTTCTTAAGCCTCCAAGAAAGTCTTTCTTAGCTCCAAATTAAACTCTGATACAATTACTAAAATACCCCAAATCCATTTACCACCAAATTAACCCAAACTGACTAATCAGTCTAACCTGGAATAAAATATAATAACCCAACTAGTATTGTGCGTTTTGAATGGTGAACATTTTTTGATGCTCCGGCTGTGGGATTTATGATTTCTAAGCTTCCAGAAGTTTGTTGCATTAAAGCATCTTATAAAACACTATCTATAACCATATCCTATAGTATTTTGTGGTGGATTTTGGGGAGGTAAGGAGAACATAAAACAAACTTGTCATGAGGATATTAAAATATTTTTCATTTTTCTTTTTTTTTTTTTTTTTATGGAGAGAATTTGATTGAAAAATAGGGAAAACTTTTATACTCTTATTAAATATTCAAATATACTTCTTTGAAAATGAGCCAAAGATTTTATACTCTGAAACTTTCTAAAATAGACATGAGTATACCTGGGCCTTCATTGGATGAAGATAAAATTGGTGAAAATGAAAGTGAAGTGGAAAAACAGACCCATTTATATGCTGTTTGCTATGGTGATAGCTATCCAGACTGCATAAACACACCAAAAACATTTTTTTCTAGAGAAAATTTAATGAGTCAGCTAAAAATTTTCTTTTTCTCAAGTCACCAGTTGCAAGTAGCTATTAAGGTACCACATTGCGCTGAAGAATGTGATTTCTCATGTTTGAAACGCACATTTTGTCCAAATGAAGTGAAAATGAAGCTTCAGATTCATTTTCCGTCCATGGTGAGCCCACCAGATGGACAATCTCAATCACAAAAAATATTATCACCTGCGGACAAAGCTGGCCCAAGCATTGAAAGAGTACCAAATTCCACTTATTTCAAGAAGAACATGAACAATGGGGACACACGAAGATGCAATATATTCAATTCATATGATTACTGGCATCAATCATCTGTATTCACACTGCAAATGCTTCTGACATTTACACAAAACGAATAAAAAATTGGCTAACAAAACCAAGATGGCAAAGAAATTAACAGAAGGAAAAATCAGAACCAGTCTCAGTTAAGTGAAGTTGGATACAACCTTCCAGATCACAGATAATGGAATTATAGCCCTGTGGCCCTTGCTGCCATATAGCCCGATTCTGCCAAAGCTGGCAGCAGAGCTGTTCATAGTCGCATTGAAAAGGATTGTCAGGATCTGCTTCTGACCATTTGCTATGAAAAATCGGGTTGGCGTCACCAGAACCGTAACCCCAAGTGGAGCACTCGAACTAATGGTGTAAGTTTCGTTATCAGCAATGTTGATCACTGTTCTTTGAACAGTTCTAGATTGGTTTAGCTTCGCTATGGTAATGGAAGGTAAGTTCAAATCAGTTCCATTTCTAGTAGAAATCCCACAGCCTTGACCAGTGTAGTTCAGAACAACAGGACCCGACCCATTTATGCCACAGAGGAATGACAAGTATTCATCAAAACCTGCAGAATCCAACAGGTTAGTTCCATTTATACAGATAACAAACTCAAGTAGAATGTGCAAGCCAAATATTGCAACACTTGAAAATACTACTACATGGTAATAATTTAATGTCGTAATATCTGTGCATCAAAATGATATGGCATCATACAATGGTCATTTCAGCTGAATAATGAATTAATTAAAAAAAAAACTCATCATAGAAATGAGCCATTACATTGCAATTTTGATGGAAACCTTGCAAATTTTCGCTTTCTGACAAAGCAAAACCTAGCATCACATCAGAAATGCACATGCTTCAGGTGGGCAATAACTATTATTTTAATATTTATAATTTCTAGTATCAAAACCATGGTTTCCTATACATAAGTAATTCTCCACAACTAAGTACTCATTTTTTGAGCGATTAAAGAATAGCCACTCTGCAGTGCATAATAAAACATATGCAAGAACTCAACCATTGGTATACGTGGCATAATGCAGATCAATCCAAACTCCCAAATCATGTGCACATGAGATATATCCGAAATCAGATAGATTCTGTCATCTTGATTAAGGGGCCTTTGTATGTTGTATTTGAACCATTTATCATTTGAAGTCTACTAGCCACCAGTTAGCTAATCTTTCTAACCCACCACCAATCAATCAATCAGTCAGCAAACCTTTCAAACCCGCAACCCACTCCTAAATCTTAATCATATTGATCAATCCAAGCTCCCAAACCATGTGCCCCCACTTTAGATGAGCTTTATCTGTAAGTCAGAGAATTGAGTGGTTTTAGCCTTGACTAAGGGACATTTGTATGTAGAATTCGGAAAAATTATCACTTCTAGTTTTATCTAGTTTGAACTGCATATTTTCCAGCCATCAGTCAGATTACTTTCACAACTAGCCACCGGTGAGGTAAACCTTTCTAACTCACAAACACTGGGTGAACTGATGCAACATATATAATGGTTGCATTCATGCAAGGATCATACTCTGCAAAGAATCAATGATTCATCCTTAACTTAAAAGGAAAAAAAGAATAGGAATTTCTGAGGAATGGCCCAATGAGCAGTGCACAGACATTATGCAAGGGCCGCCTATAGTGACTTCAATAGGTGGATCGTGAGACCAACTGTAGATAAACTTGCATACAAAAGAGCAATCTGATCATATGATTTAAGCCATCAATGCCAGGAACTGGAATTGGATTTAATAATCTACTCAGCATGCTTTGAACCTTCAAGCAATCCATTGTAGGTCACACCCAATCACCAGTCAAAATCACCATGTGCAGGCCCACATTGGCTCCACAACAGAGCCCCCATCAGTGCTCCTTGGATCAGGCCACAGTTCAAAACTTATTGACACTAAATGGATATGAAATCTTCTGATTCCCAAAGGTCAGTTTCTATATAACCTTATCCGTGTCTCCTAAAATCGAGTAAGGTTTTTATATATAACCTTCATGTTACTCAACATCAGAAGTTTACTTAGTTCTGTGAACATGTTCCATCATCCATGTAATAGTTACAGGAAAAAAGATATAGAAAAGTTGTTTAAGAAAAAAAGAAAAGGAGATATTTTACTTCTTGTTCTTTAAATTATTAGCATGAACTTACTGGAATCGAAGATCAGACCAGGGTCCAATGAAGCTGTTGCATTTACAAAGCCACTTCCCATGTCAAAAGGAGTTGCAGGCGACTGGTTTAAATCTGGGTTGCTGTAAGCTCGCTGAGCCATTATTGGGCCTCCTTGCTTGTCATAAACAGAGGCAGTAGTAGAAAGAGCAGACGCAATAGCCGAAGGGCTGAAACTGGGAAACTTCTGCTTGATCAGTGCAGCAAGCCCAGCAATGTGAGGAGCCGCCATGCTTGACCCAGAAATCATGGCAAAATTCTCACCTAATTGATGTAATCAAAGTCAGAAGTAGACATCGGACAAAATAGAAATAATAAATTCAGTGGAAACTATCAGTTGTTTTTTTTTTTTTTTTTTTTTTGTTGTCTCTTCTGGCTGCAATGGGGACTTGAACTTACATACTTATGTCCCTTTCCAGCTGAGCTACATCTTTGGGACGAGGCTCTTATCAGTTTAAATTAGAAATAAATACCTATAAATATAAACATGTTTCAGACTGAATCTTATTCCGTCTATCTGAGGACATATAAACATGTTGTATAAAGGTTGTCATTTTCTAGTGGAAAATGACTCTTCCAATGCCTTTGATTGGGTAGCAGAGGGCTGGAACAGACCAAGTTAACTAAATTGTCAATGACATCAAGGAGTTGCTGTTGTCAATGCAGGTTGAGTTCCACCATATTTTGGGGAGGCTTACAAGTTACAATGTTGCTAACATGATAAGCTACACAAGGAATCGAAAGAACTTGTAAGTTGGTTCAATGCTGTAAATTTTTCTGCATCTTTTATGCTGTTGCTTGTAATTCCCATCACTATGTCTCTAATATCCCGTTTTAGTTTATTGCATTTCAGTTTTAAATAAAATTATTTTTTATGCCAATCAGAAGCATTAAATCTATCTGAAGAGGAATTATGCAGCCTTTACTCTCTGGTGTGCATAACCCAATGCCCCCAGAAGCTATGATGCATGGATACTTCAAAATGGGCAACGTATCGTGTCGTCTCATATCTGATACTTCACTTTTTATGTATAAAATCCGTGTCTATGGCGTATCATATCCGTATCCATGCCATATCTGGGCATCATAGCCCAGAAGTCTCACTTTGATGAAGAGGACCTACGATAAAAATAGGATGACCAAGAAACCTTAAAGCTAAAAGCTAACAGACATTTCTCTGGAAGGCCCCAATATTTGACCCTTTTTTTCATGCCACATCTATTTCATCCTGACCCTAACATCACTTCTTAGATCTACAACCAGATATGTAAATCCTGATGGCCTCACTACATTTGAACCCCACTTTCCTGAGATCCAGAGAGTTTACCCAGACAACCTGCCATTAAAATATGTTGCGCAAACAACTACTGAGCCTAGATGACTGGTAGCCACCTCCCTAAAAGGTCTCAATAGTCAACCTTCAACCCTTTCCATGCCACTTTCCTAAGAACAATGAAAATGACCCTAACATTAGCCATTTGATCTTTTTCCCTTTCTGTTGGGTGAGCACATAATATTTATACAAAATTTTCATTAATAGTTTATAAATCATAATGAACACACCATTTAGAGAGAGAGAGAGAGAGAGAGAGAGTACAAATACTGGGAGGAGAAACATAAAAAGGAGTAAACATTCCCCAAGTATAAATAATACCTTGGAATTCATCAGAGTCAGTGGCCTTGGAACTCCATGCAGCCCAGATGAGATTACCAGGAGCAATCAAATTGGGTTTCATTATATCAGCATCATCAAGGGAACTGTCTTCCGGATCTGGCCCTCTAGCAGAATAATACGTAACTTTTGGTGCCAGATTACTGTAGTTAGCTGTAAGTCCTCCTAATATTCTTGCAACAGCACTGAACTTAATGATTTTGTTTGACAAATCATCCTTCACTAATGAGCTATTGTAGTATTGAAGTAGTATCTGCTAAAAAGACAATACAATCATTTAACCATACTAAACCAAAAAAAAAGGAGAAAAGTGATTAAGTGTCAGAAAATAAGGCTAGCTAAGTCAGTAGGCCCAAGATCAATGGGATGCTTCACCATGGTGTCAAGTTTTTGAACACTAAACGTGATGCTTTCATGCCCGACAAGGAAAGCAATGGAAGTTGATATGGGGTTGAAAAGGATTAAGAAAAAATCCGCCCAGTGCAGTTGCAGTTTTCCATGCTGCCCAAATACAATATATAACCAGCAACTCTGCCAATCTACCGAAATCAGTGGTGGTTTGTGTTATGTTAAAGTAGACATCAATCATGTATTAGAATCTCCTTAGTCATGAAAAAGGACTGAAATAACCACACAATGCATATACACCTCATGCAAAACAGAACTTTTTTTTCTGCTAAAAAGCAAAACAGAAACTCTATAAGAAAAAAAAAATAAAGAAGAAGAAATAGTAAAATTTTGATCCACTGGTAGCTATTGATGGGTCTGGCCGTCTATGCAGCAACGTGAAAAAGAATTGCTGATGAAATAAAGTTAGAAGAAAGATAAGAGTCAAGAATGCATCAGCTGAATTAGCTATCAGCTAACTGATATAGAGGAACAGTGATCTTATGGAAAACCATTCTCAAAAGGGGGGCAAATACCCAACGCCAAAAATGTTCATTTTTCTTCCCTTGAATAGATGCTGAATTTCGTAAGAAATTTTCTATTTGCATGGCATGAATTGGATAGTTCGATATTGAATAAGTTTTGGGCTGGTTTCATCTACAATGGGCCCATCTTACAAAAATCGTTAGATCAATGGTGGTCTATTTGGAAGGAAAGGAATGATAGAATTTTCAGGGGCGTATCATCTTCTGCAGCTGAGTTGATTGCTAGTATCACCTTAAGAATTGCAAAGTGGGCGTTGCTCAGAAAGGAGTTCTCTAATTTTTCTCTTACAGACATCCTTGTAAATTGGGAAAGTTGTATGGGTTGCGGCCCTACAAAGGGAACTAGATCTGTTTTTTGGTCTCTCCCACCTCTTAATGTCTTAAAGTTCAACGTTGATGGTGCCATAAGGGGTAAGCCAGGGCCAGCAGGGATTGGAGGTGTCCTTCGTAACAATAAAGGTGAGGTTTTGTTCATGTTTTCTAAGTATGTTGGGGTTCGTGATTCTAATGAAGCAGCAGTGTTAGCTATTTTAGAAGCTATGCGGTGCTTTTCAAGAATGTTTCGGGGCAGCATTATTGTAGAGAGTGACTCTTCCTACGCCATTGCTTGGGTATCAAATCAGAAAGCAAAACCACGGAAATTCCAGTTCCTCTTCAATGAAACTCGAGCATTATCCTCTTCCATTAATGTGGTCTTTCGTCATGAGCTTAGATCGGCTAACCACGTGGCAGATGCGCTTGCCAAACAGGGGATTGATAGGACTTCTCCTTGGGAGGGCATGATTTTGTAAGTAAGGTGTGGGAAGCGGTACAATGCCCTTGTACCTTGTTAATTTTTCTTGTTTTTCCTCTTTGTATTGTTTTCTCCTTTTAATGAATTAGTTTGTTACCGATCAAAAAAATAAAATAAAAAATGAATGGAACAAAAACCGTAAAACTAAAGGATCAGGGATAAAGTGCCATGCTCTTAAATACATCAGAACTAATATAGTGTGTGTCTGTGTGTGTGTGAGAGAGAGAGAGAGAGAAAGAGAGAGAGACCTTGGAATCATCAGCAGACGGAATTATCAGGCCAGGGAGCTCCATTGGGGTTGGGTTGAGTTGAAACCCAATAACAAAAGGATCCATGTAAAAGACAACACCAGCAGCACTAAGGTTCTTGGCTGTCTGCAAGGCCTGTTTAATTGTTGAGAGCCCAAGCACAAAGCGAAGTGAATAGCTACAGATTAGGAGATTTCCTTGGACTAAAGTTGCATTCAAATGGCTCGGATCTTGGCATTCACTCAAGTACATATCTTTTGTAGTTGTTGAGTCATTATTCAAGGCGTGGATTGCAGCAACCAGAGTGTACATTGTGCCACCATCAGTTCCCGCTGATAAAATAATAAAATGAATTTAGTCTACAGATAATATTTCATTACCTAGTGAATGAAATCCTTTGTAATATAAGTAGTAGTTGTAAGTAATCTACATGAATAAAACTTTATTGTTACCAATTAAGTAAAAATCTCTGAGACCATAGAAAGGAAAAAACCACAAGATCATTCTCAACTACACAAGTGAGAATAACCTGATACTAGGAAACTGAGAGCAATGCAACATCTATCAGATGTCTTATCCCATTTGAGATTCAATTCATCAGGTGGGTTCAGTAATTTGTTTGTCCAGGCCTGAAAATAAACTGAATCATCATGGAGCCAGCCAGGGCATCTACGTGGCAGGTCCTATCTGATGCAATTGGAACAAGGCCTGCCTAACAAAGAAACCTATGGCCACCACCAAGATACAGCAACAATAAAATATGATATGATTTTAACTTATTATTCAAGTATCAAACATGATAGTGCAAATACATGACCCACACTTAAATATCTAGTTGTCATATTAAAAAAAAAAAAAAAACACTACAAAAGCAGACACAAAAGAAAAACAGCGCAAACAACTATATAACAAATTTATCATAGTTAAGCATGTCACTATGAAAAAGAAATGGATAAATTATGATAAACTTACAAGCAAGTCCAACACCAGAAATTGTAGCATTGTTGCCAAGAACAATGGAGTTGCTGTAGAACCTGTCATGGGCGGAAGCACCAACTGTGAAAATCCATGGGCTGAAGGAAGAAATGCTCTTGGGTGAAGGTCCAGTGTTCCCAGCTGCCTGAACAACAAATATGCCACTCTTTACAGCTGAAAGCAGTGCCATGTCGAGAGGATTGAAAAAAGTTGCAAGACCAGGAGGACGCCTGTTGGGAGTAACTGATAAGTTTATTATATCCACTCCATCTTGAGCTGCCTGCCGGTGAAAAGAATTAGTGATCAATGTCAATGATTCTCTCTTTCTCTCTTTCTTTTTTTTGCCCTTCTTCTCTGTTTTCTTAACGAACGGTAAAGTTAGAAGGTAAGAAGATGAAACTGAATTCTGAAATGCATGATTGACTTCAACTATTACTGAACATTGCCAAACAATAGTGCATACCTGTCAACCCCTTCTACAGCTAAGACATGTACCTGGTAATTTGCTTCTTATAAGATAGTCAGAAATCCAGCTCTACCAAGGAGCAAAGGTCATAAATTTCCTCTGATACTCATTTACTTGAATAATTATAAATAAATGCACAAGTAGTTATTATAAACATCCTCATTGTAGCCTTTTTTTATTTTTCTTTTCTTTTCTTTTCTTTTTTTTAATGGTATCCAGATTATAGAAATTATCCCATCAATCATATGCACATGATCGTACTGTATATACTATATATGAACATGCCCAAGAATTCAAAAAGTGGCAAGAATTCTTCTTCATAGTCTTGTCCCATAATCATATCCACATGTGCCCACATGTGTCTATATAAGAAACTCCTAAAAGAGTTCTGATTAATTGCTGGACCACAGGCAAACATATGAGAAGCACGGATTTAATTCAAGAAGTTTAACCAATGAAACCAAATACATAATGTAAAAGAATATTGACTGTTTATACCTGGTCTATGGCTGCAACAACATCTGCTGCAAAGCCCCCGAATCTCTTGTATAATGCCTTGTAAATAGCAATGCTGAAACAGGTCAACAAACAAATGCATCAAAATAGTGTGACACTCCACAGAAACATTCATATATCCTACTAGAGTTTTGCAAAGCCCACTGGTATCACCCTACTGTTACAGCTAAATAAAGGAATGTGTTACATAGACACACCACGTGTCTATGCTAAAATAGGTGAAAGATTCAAAATCCAGAGAAGGTGATAGGGTTACAGCAAAGATCCAGTATAAGCGTCAGTGTGGGCAAGGAATCAAGGATATTAAAAATTAGGACACAACATGAGTCTATTGATAAATCCAAGTTATCTTCTATAAAATATTGTATATGAATTGTTTGTAATTTGTACAAGACAATATATATTTTACATGTTATGTGTATAGGACAAGTTAATTGTACATTAACCTTCTTTTATAAAAACAAGTTTTTCATCAGTTTCTTTATTTAATCAATTATTGCATACTTTATATACCTCACTATGGTTCTGTTCGGTTAAGGAATTATATGAATTCTAGAATGAAGTTGTCCTGCGTGTTTAAAAAAATAAAAAAAAATTAGGGCTATGAGCCAATGTGGAGATCTCATAATTTTGCATCTGGTTGACATAATGGAATTCTCAGAATTAGCAGATTCCAAATCGCGACTTTTACTTGCTTTTTGCCTCATTTTTGGAATAACTGTGAAGAAGATATGATATGATGGAATGGATTCCACAAGAAACTCCCAATTTCTTGCCACATTGAAGTTTTCCATTTCATTCCATTCCACCAATTCCACTACCAAATGGACAATATGGCAAACTTTTCAAATTACGAGGGATAAATGACAAACGTGCATGCATTGCCTTGTCATAATTTTTGTAAAGATTCTTGTCTTACATTAATTTTAATTGGGTAATTGCATAGTTATAAGCTATAAAGATTCGCATGTCTTACCTTAATTTTAATAGGGGTTGCATTTGTAACATACCATTTTCTCCTCTACTTGGAAGTATTTTCACTTAAGCTAAAGGGATCACAGATTCACAGTACATCACTTTTTTCCTCATCTCGTAAACAAAGTTTCTCTGGAAAGAGTTTTATATATGTGCTTTCTTCTAAACAATATTGTGTAGAAGTATCATGATTGGTGACTTCCACTTGAGTACTAGAAACAATATCAATTGACTCTTGCTCCTTATTATCTATTATATCAGCATATCAGTTTATCTTCTTTATTAAATGAAAATCTCTACCGTATCCTGTATCTGTTGTGCCCCATATCCTAAATGTCAAAGGGTGAAATGTTATGGAGTTCAGCCAACTGTATCCAGTACCTTAGTCATGTGACGCTTTATTTTGATGTTTTAGTCTCAAATAAAAACAAGTGAGACTCTAGAATTCTTATGATAGGCCTACACAGGACCCTGATGAACAAAAGCAATGGAATCTTCAAAAATGGTCTACAAGCCAGATTCATGTATTCATCAGTTCCATCTGATGAATTTACCATGTGATTTTTTGTCTAGGGATTGCATCTATAGGCCTGCATACTGTCAGCTGACTATGAGTGCAAATGGGACAAGATCTGGTTGTATGTCCGCATCTACATGTCATAAGCAACACATGTTTGAATGTTAGGAGTGAAAGTAGGCTTCACAGAGCTTCATTTTGGTATTAGTAACAAAACTATATCTGGATGAATTACTGTGCACGTGGGGCCATTCCACTTGCATTCCCAAAGCTATGTCCTGCTACAGTAACAGGAATCCCATGATTCCCTGCCGCAATAGAAGCCGTGTGCCTGCATAGGAACAGATCATCAGGAACCTCAAGACGCCAAAAACAAGGAACAATTAACTGAAAAACACTTATAACTATCATCATACAGTGAAAAGATCTTTTTATTTAACGAATAAAATGAAGATGCCACAGGGACCATTTTGATGAGGTTAAGCACATTAGAGAATAAAGCATATGCAAACAAATTATTCTGGATTCATGAGAAATATGAGAGTAAGAGTAAGAGCAATAGACACGAGACGTGTACATTGAACACAACAAGGAGATTATACAACCCACAAGGAGATTATACAACCCAAAAGGCTGAGACATCCTAATGAATGCACACACATTTATAAAATTACATAAAACATAAAAAAAAATTGTCGGTTTTTCTTTCTTTGATCAGTAATGCGAACATTGAAGTTTAGTTCATCCATGCAAACAGATCATCTAATATTATATATACTAAAAACAGAGAACTGTGTTCTCACAATGTCACATGGACGATTTTCTCTTGCGCCCTGTGCATTGGTGTCATTCATCACCTGGTACCCCGTGAAAGGGGGGGGTCCCACCTTTGGTGATGGTCAGGATGCGCGCTCCTCCGAGAAAATCTTCACATGTCACAGTTAAAGCTAAAATACAAGAATTAAGTAAAGATGTAAGGTAATCTCCAATGAGTGGAAGCGATGTACATCTGAAGAGGGTTTTCAAAAAGATGCTGGATGAAACAAGAGTTGTTAGAGATTGGACCATGGTTTAAAAAATCAGCCAAGTCCGAGTCGACTCGGATTCAACACATACCGATTCGGGTCCTATGGGACTCGGGCTCGAATCATGTGAACCGGCCGAGTCCGAGTATGGCCGAGTCAGGTCCTAAGCCCAATTTGTTAAACCTTGGATTGGATTGTGCTTAATAGATGGATCTAAATTGGATTTAAGCAAAGATGTAAGGTAATCTCCAATGAGTGGAAGCAATGTACATCTGAAGAGGGCTTTCAAAAAGATGTTGGATACAACACAAGTTGTTAGAGATTGGACCATGGTTTAAAAAATCAGCCGAGTCCAAGTCGGCTCGGCCAAATCGACTCAGACTCGATACATACCAAGTTCGATCATATGGGACTTGGACTCGAATCATGTAACTCGGCTGCCCCCAACCATTTTCTTTGAAATTGGGGACTCGGACCGACTTGGCCAAGTCCCATGCAACTCAGCCAAGTCGACTTGGATTGTAAGATGGATCCGAATTGGATTTTAAGTAAAGATGTAAGGTAATCTCCAATGAATGGAAGCAATGTACATCTGAAGAGGGTTTTCAAAAAGATGTAGGATACAACACGAGTTGTTAGAGATTGGACCATGGTTTAAAAAATCAGCCAAATCCAAGTCGACTCGGCCGAATCAACTCCAGACTGGACACATACCGAGTTGGGTCCTATGGGACTCGGACTCTAATCATGTAACTCGTCCGCCCCCAACCATTTTTTTTTAAATTGGGGACTCGGCCCGACTTGGCCAAGTCCCATGCAACTCAGCCAAGTCAACTTGGACTCGGCCATGGCCGAGTCGGGTCCCGAAGTCCAATTTTTTAAACCTTGTATTGGACTGGGCTTAATAGATGGATCTAAATTGGACTAAGACTCCTTGCACATGGAACTTCTGAATTTGACAAAATAAAAAAGAATTCAAGCAATCTCCTGAAAACATCTTACAAATGACAACAAATCTATTGAAGGGAATGTTGAATGCCCAACACCAAGCCTGCTGATGAAAATTTGTACCGTCAAGTTTAAAAAGAAAAAAAAAATGCAAAGGAAAAGAATTTTTGTGGGTGATGCAGTTGTTATCTTAGTATTATATCTAAAAGGTATGAGAATAATGTCCAATACCAAGACTGCTGATGCAAATCTGGACAGTCTAGTTAAATAAATGAATTGCAAAGGCAATGAATTTGCATAGGCAACTTCAGCATCTATCTTAGTATATCTAAAAGGTCAGGGAACACTCATGTTCCATGGGTTAAGCCTTTAAATGAAGAATGAAGATTGGAAAATTAGAATTAAAATAGCCACATGTCAAGAAATTTTATAGGTGGTTCAATTTTACAACCAAAAATGTAAAAATCAGTAGTTAATCAATCACTGGTTTTTGGATGGATATTAAAGAGTATAGAGCAACTAGAAAAAATCCATTGAGCAAAATGGTTAGAAACTAGCAACCAATGCTGCATCTATATTGGACCACTAGATATTGGTCCAATTGATGGAATTCCCAATTTTATCAGTTGTGGATTGATACCATGTGTCTACCAACACCCAGCATACATAGGAAGAATTATTGTAGGACAGGAACTTTTTTGTATCAATAATTTTAATAATATAAGGAAAATGGGAGAACACTTATGTTTGATGAAAAATGTCATGAGTTGTGAATTAGCGTAACTGCTCAAGACATGCTTTCGAGACAATCAAAGAGAAATTTTGCATCAGTAATTTTCAAGATATAAGGAAAATGTAAGAGCACTCACGTTCCATGGCCATCACCATCAAAAGGTGAAGCATAGTCTTCAGTGGCATTGAAGATTCCCCTAGTTATAGCAGATGCTGCAAAGTGGCGAGCACCAACAAGCTTCCGGTTGCAAGAACCAGATGGAAAATCCGTTGTAACTTCACAGATTCCAGAAAAGTGGGCTGGAACGGGATATGCATTTTCTGAGATGCCATCAGCAAAGCTTGGGTGTGTTGGATCAATTCCAGTATCAATAAATCCTATCACAATTCCTTCTCCTGCTACCTCTGGCCCTCCTGCTTTGACCCACGCCCCTTGAGGTAGACCCAAGAATTCTGGTGTGTGAGTGGTTGCAGTTCTAACCGAAAAATCTAAAACCACATTTGCCACTTCTTGCCTCTTCGCAAGCTTCTCTGCCTTCAAAATCCATAAATGCGTCTCATCAAGAACTAAGTAAACTTAATTTGATTGGGCATTGCATAAATCTGCCAAATCAATGAAAGTAGAAGTAAAATTTAAAAAATAAATGCAAGATAGATGTTGACAACGGCAATCACAATGATGTTCAATTTTGTAACAAATATGATCTACATGTCAGACTTATGGTTCCACATTTCATACAAAGGATCTGATGAAACCAACTGGATGGAAGAATACCTACTATGATGGACAGAAACTAACCTATGGTTCCATCATGACAACTATGACACAGAGTCACAGACACCATAATAAGGGATGTGGCTCTGCACCTTTTGAGATTAGGATACAAATACAGATGCAGCTCTACTACTCATTACATGAATTTTCATCTTCCATACCAAGATTTTTATCCCAAGTGTCCAAACTAAAGATGTTGTCAGCTCGTGGCTACTTGCATTCCTCTAAAATAAAAAAAACTTATGCCAAACAGTAAGAAAATAATATAGCTTTATCAAATAATGGACTTCGAGCTGCTTAGACAAAGCACTACAATGCACTAGCGCCTAAGTTGCTTAGACAATCACTTGGTTGTAGCGCTGATGGTAAGGTGCTTGGGTGAGTGTGCGTGTGGGGGGTGGGTGTATGAGTATTATTATTATTTATTGGACTTTGTATACTATTATTCAGATGCACCGAAATGTACCCTATGACTATTTGTACAGACTTATTTATTTTTTATCAGTTATCCCTGCAGTTTAGTGATAAATATATATTAGTTTTTTTTTATGACGTAAGTATCCATCCCAATGGTACTTTTAGCCGACATGACTATTCCCCCAGATGCACGCATGACCTTGCAACACATGTGCACCAGGTAGGTCTGGGTGGGACTTGGAGAAATAAATATTAGTTACAGTTTGCTTGAGAGATAGCACCCTGTAATTTATATATATTTATATAGATGTGGACAATATTTCTCCAATGCATCTGGTGTGCATGGTCTTACAGTACACGCCATATTATGTGGCCTATTTTTATCATCGGTCCAAGTGGACCAGCCACAGTTCCTCATAATAGTCACCAGAACCCATGGGTATGTGATGAGAGATAATTTCATGTTTGCAAGTGAGAGAGAATGAAAATGGCAAAAAACCACAGCACAGCAAACCAGAGCATTCTGCCACCCGGCGTCCGGACACCAGCCCCTACGCACACCTCCCCAGCTTCTGCCTCTTGGCGTCCAGACGCCAGACACGGATTGAGTCCGTTTCTTTGCGCGATTTGAAGGAAAATTCGGGAGAAAGCTATAAAAAGGAACCCAAAACTCGTTTTAGGTCATTCGAGACTTGAGGCAACCAGAGGCTAGTTTTGGAGGCATTCAAAGGAGTTTTAATGGAGGTTTCGTCAAGGATTCTTCGCCAATCTCTCTCCATGAGAAACTAACTCTCCATCTTAGGGTTGCGATGAAGCCGTAGTCTTGTGCTTTTGGTGATGTATAGGTTCTAGGGTTTTGGTTTCAATACTTTGATTATATGATAAAATGCTATCCATGTATTGGATTTGTTTATTAATGCAATATTTAGCTTGGGTATTTAATCCTTTAGTTTTGAATACCACTTATGTAAATGTGCGTGAAGTTGGATCTAAGATAATCTATGCCATAGAGATAGGTTATGCCCAGATCCAAACCCACGTGATCTATTTGGTGACTCCATAGAGGTTTATAGCCAAAACGGGTCTTTGAAGCATTGCTATTAAAACCCTAGATCTATACTTGCCATTGTACAAGGCTAGAGTGGATTCATACCCTAAGACCTTTCTTCAATTGAATCAAACTTCATTTTGAATTCGCTAATTTAGGAATCATAAACCCCAAATCAATATTTTGTTCTCCCGTAGGATTAATTTTGGAATCTGGAATACAACACAACTTAACCTTTTTGTCCCAGTGGATACGACACCTGGCTAACATCACTATTCTCACGAATAGAGATAGTAGCTAGGTATAATTTATATTTGCAAACCTCCCTTTCCAACGATCCGATCCAAATGGACTGGACCATTGGATCGAGTGTCATTTTTTTTAATTTTTAATATAAAGGCATTGAACTTGTGGGTCATTGATCAAGGCGTCAAAAAAATTGGATTAACTCGAAACCTCACATCCAATCACACACACACACACACACCACCACCAAAACAAAAAAAAAAAAAAAAAAAAAAAAAAAAAAAAAAAAGAAAGAAAGAAAGATCTATGGGGCCTCAGGTAGGCCCCAACAGCCAGCATGCACTAAAGACCGTGCACACCGGATGCACAAGAACATTACCTAATAAAAATACACACATATCTAAATTATCACCAGTCGCCAGGCATATAGTATCCAGGTATATCATAGAATCAGAATTATCACACATGAGTGACCATCTTAAAGCCTCAATTGTTAACATGAAAAAAAAAAAAAATGGTAAGAAAGAAATTCAGCATCAATTAATACTGAACTGAGAAAAGGCTATAAATTCCAAGACTTGGATGGCTATTCAATATATATGGCTTATCTTTGGAGGCATGGCTTAACATGTTATATTAAAACAGTATGGATCACTCGACTATGGGCCCTTCATATTATCAGACTGAGGGTCATAATTTTTCAACCATGTTTATAAAATAAATAAATACGCAACTGATTGAAGATTAACAACTTCTGTTAACCACCCTAGTAATGAACACCTCAAATACAGGAAGTCAGTGCCAAATGAAATTGAAAAACTCTATATTCTACCATTCAAAAAAAAGCGCCACTTCTTATTATTTGGCTAAGCATGCAAACCAGTGGAATTGAGATAGTGAAACTCCCACTAAAACCAATTCCAATGAATAAAAATATGACACAAAAAGGAAAAGTATAATGGAAATTATTTTAAGTAGCAAAACAGGAAAAAAGTTTTGAGAAATGAGAGACCCATTACCTGCTGAGAGTTGACAAGAACAGCAAACCCATTAATCAAGTAATGATAGCTATAAACCTTGAGATAGTTCTCCCCTTTCAACACCCGCTTCAGTAATGAATCCTGAAGCCGGACTAAATATGAACTGTAACGTCGATCAGACCTCGATATATTCCTGTTTATCCATTAAAAACAAATGTAAGGGCAAAGTAGGAAAAATAAACAAGATATGTATAAAACTAGTAAATATTATTGCTTTCCTGCTGCAGAGAAACAATAAAAAGATACAACATTAACTACATTGCTTGATCAAGAAAGTATGTTTCTTTTCTTTTCATTTCATTTCTGCGTTTTTTCCATTTTCTCTTGGAAGAGCAATGATGCAAGTGAGACACACTTTCAGTCATTTAAACCATTGGTGCTAGGCACACAATGAATGGGTCAGGCCGTTTGATAAGCCCAATGAGAAGACTCTTCCTATCTTATCCATGGCTTAGGGAATGAACCATTACAGCCAACAAGAAGCACAAAACTGTTCCATGTGTGGATAATTGTAGCTATTAGATGGGTGGCTTGCAAATGGACAACGGCAGCCAACAGTCATCATTTAATGAAGATATATCCAACGTGAGACAGTAAGTCGGCAACATGTTCCAAAGACTTTTGAAAATCGATACATAAAAGAACAGCAACCTCATGCTTTAATCTGCCACCGTTTGATTGTAGCCGTCAGACTGTTGGTTTGCAAATGGACAAGAACTTGATGGAAAAGGCAGGGAGGAAAAAAAAAAAACAAATCCCAACCTATTGTGGCTTCCCATTTCCACCCTGAAGGTGAAATTCAGAACAGAGCATCATTCGTTCTGCCAAAATATTGCAACAGTTGGTCGTCCAAAAGCAACTTAACTTACCCTGATTAAACCAAACAAACTCAACAGGAGAGATTATAGGAGAACTAGAAAAACACCCATCAGTAAAATGCAGGTTTTACAGCAGAAACAAACATGAAAAATCCCATCACACAAAAGTAAAAGCATAAAAAGGAAAAGGGAAAGAGGTATTTCCCAGAATAAAGTTACAACTGATGATGCCAAAAATAGGTTTCGGGCACCACCGGTCAAGTTTAGAATAATTAATGTGAAAAATAGAGAGAGAATGAGAGAGAGGAGGTTTATAGTGGTTCGGTCAATGTGACCTACGTCCACTTTGAAGTGATGGTTTTACTTCTCAAATATGTGATGATTACAGAGAATACTTGAAAATGATGGTAAAGGTTGATTGCCACAGTTTGCTTGCCCCTCAGTGTGGGTGGGGCTCTTGTTTTATAGTCGTCCCCTAACAGATGGGGAGACTCTTCAGCAGCGGACGCTACCTTTTGGCGGAGTCTCCGAACCGCCCTCAAGTGACGAGGCAGATAAGATATCCTCCGCAAGACTTGGTAAAAGCAGGTTAGAGGTAACGACGCTCTGACTTCGTACTTCGTGGATTCGGACCCGGACCTACCCATGACGAGTGGATCTGGACCTGGGCTCGACACGGACCCGGGTCATTCAGACCTGACCCAACATCATGAACTGAATCTCTTGGACTTGACCCGTCATCATGGTTTGGGCCTGACCCGTCAACAACCATTGCACCAAAAAGTCAAATCCCAATAAGGGAAAAGGAGACAAAAGGAGTAGAAGGACAAAAGAAAGAAAAGAACAATGTGTAGAATAAAGGCCCAACCAAACAATCCTAACCTAAGGAACAGTCAATTGCAACTATATTTTACAAATAGAGAAGAAAGAACTAAAAAATACATACATAGCTTTTACAAATCACAACAGCTTTTACCAAAAAAATCACAACAGCTGAAACAGTAAGAACCTATCAGTAAAGTCGCACTAACTGTCACTGCCCAGTTCAAAGCAGCCCCAAAAAGGGTAATGAAAAAACCCAGTGAAAATTAATAATAGATTAGCATTCTTAGAGAGAGAGAGAAGACAGAGACAGTGGGGGTGAAAGAAAACTTAAAATGATATTTCCAACCTCAACCCCTTCTGTAAGCACATAATAATGGTAGGATTATCTAAAATCTACAGGGGAAACAGTATATCAGTGAGACTGGTGTGTAATCCATATTTTTTTAAATGATAACTGCGGTGTTATTCTATGTATCAAATCCTAAAAGAACACCTTCCCAGTTCCCAATTCTCAAAACTCTACATAAAACCCAAATAAAGTTACCTGCACAACTGCCAAAACCACAAAAATCACTAACAGAAAATAAAAAGAAAAGTACAATAGTAACAAGAACAATTACAATAAGAAAGAAAAAGAAAATGATAACCTCCCCCAAGAAAAAAAACCAGTTCTTCCTCCAAGGATAAATCGGTCTTTCAGAGACTATCAAAGAGAAAAAAAAAGGTTAAAACTAAAAATACCAATTCCTTTAAAACGTAGAGGCATCAATTCCCATAAAGTAAAAACAAAAATCCAGTATGACCATCATACAAATATAAGAGAGAAAAGAAATTGAATAGGAAGGTACCTTGGTTTGTTTGGTGCAGTTAATCTCTCTTTACCACCATTATCCCTCTCCAACCTCCTCATATCACCACTATCATAGTAATGTACAGCAGCAGGAGCTTGTTTCAATGTAACAATGTAAACTGCTCCATCTCCCTGACACAACACCCCCACCCAACACAACCCCACAAAAATCACCACCACTACTTGAACCCAACAAAAAAACCCCATCTTAAAGTAAAACCCACAACAAGAAAACCTCCAAAATCAGCACTCCAACATCTTCATCTCCTTCTCCTCCAACCCAGTGAAATGAAAAATAAAAACCCACCACTTTCCATCACAAACTTGAAACTACACAAAAAGAACCCAAAGCTGAGAAAATGAAAACCAGGAGCTCTCTGTGATGTGAGCCTTCCTTTCCTTCAGGCTGCCGACGGTACGAATAGAACAGAGAATATATGAGAGAAAGGGAGAGCACAGGGGGAGAGAGAGAGAGAGAATCTGCAACTTTTTCGAGTGGTGTGATGGGTGTGATGGGTGTGAACGTTTTAAAATAAAACATAGTAATAAAAGGTCAAAAGAGAGAGAGAGAGAGAGAGACGTTGGAGTGGTGCACTAAGCTGAAGTAGAGAAGAGACAGCAATAGCGAAATCAACATTTCAGTACTCCGATAGACTATGATAATTCTTACACTCACACTGCACACTTAAAACAATTCTTACGGTACTCACACTGCATGCCTCTCGGTAAGTTTACCTACTTGTGGAGCCCAATGTTCTATATGTTTCCGTTCCCTTCCTCGAGTACGGTTCCTCTGAGGCTTTGACTCGTAAATGTGGAGTTGAATGAACGAGGACTGACGGGCGCGCGCGCGCGCGCGCGGGGGGGGGGGGGGGGGGGGGGGGGTTGACTTCTAAAAGCTAGAGAGTTTTTACTTTTTTTTAAACAGAATTTTTTTTTTTTTTTTTATTTTTTTTTTATTTTTTTTTTTTTAGCACTAGTAGACTCGCTCAGTAGCTTTTGAAGAGGAAGGAATTGAACATCCATATGCGGACTTCTAATTTTGGAAGAAAAGAAATCATAGTCTTAATCACTCGATTATAAATTTAGATGTTTAATTGAATATAAGATTTATAAAATCTAATATATATTTCTTAATCATTTTATTATCAAATGATCTATCTTACGGTAAGATCAACTTTTTATTAGGAAAAAACTTGGGAATATGGCATACGCTAAAAAGGAACTTGGGAATATGGCATATGCTAAAAAGGCATATATTTTTGAAGGACTACATTTTCAATAGGTAACCCTCATTGTAAATTTCACTTTGAGAATTTCTCTAAGTTAAAGCCGTAGGACTTGCACTCTCTTTTTAATTATATTATATTTTAGTAGCCCTTCCAAGTAGTTGAAACTCACAAAAGAGCTCACACACACAGAAAGATAATTCGGACACATATGAAAAAAAGTCCACATATATGACAGAGAGCCTGCACATATAGAAAGATGGTAGCTGGTAACACAGCCAAGTTCAAAACCACGCCAACTAGGTGAGAATGAGATTTGCAAACCAGGAACCTCAATTTCTATTTTCTTATATTTGGTGCCTCCAGCTTGCTCTCCTGAAAATGTTGAAAATAAAATGAACAACTAATATTCTGTACCAACACAAAAATGCTCTCAATGGAAGGTGCCAAGATAGTGTTCCATGGAAGAAAAAGGTTCACTTCCTTTTCATCAATTATTATCAAAAATGTTCCACTTTTAATGCATGCATTTTGGTGCAGCATCTTCTTTTAAATGAACTTGTAATAAAAACTAAAAAGTAACTTTTTTGTGATGCACCAGAAAAGAGATGTAGAGATCAAAGGTCTGGATTCAACAAAGAATGGCCCCCTGTTTGGGACTAGGATGGTCTATTGTCGGTTGCTGAGAGAGAGAGGAGAGTTTTTTTTATGGACCGTATCTCAGAGGGACTTGTGTCTGTGTAGAGTAGCAGGACTCGAGTTTTTTATGGAGTAGAGACTTGTGTCTGTGTGTATTGAAATTGTAAGTGCACCTTGGGAAAAGATGTGGGGTAGAGCACTAGCAGGCATACTTTCTCTGGGTGGTCATTGAATTAGTTTCCAATGTCAACATTCCACTTGTTGGCACAGGCGTGGGTAAAGCGTCAATGGGTTGGACCCGGCCTGAGTCTGACTTGGATTCGAGTCCATTTAATCAACATGTAGTAATTTGGATCTAGCAGGTTGACTTAGGCTGCTGAGGGTTGCAAGCTTGCTGAACTCTCATTTTAGGCTTGTCTATATTTTGTATGCGATTTAGATCTGCATACATCATATACATTCATGCCCCATATGAACAGATATTCTTATGATTCTCCACTGTATACATGGTTGCATGGTCCACTGTATGCTTGCTCGAGCAGGCCCATAACTCTGTACCAAGCTCTAGGGTTATGTAGGACCTGAACCTCGACATGGACTCTTTCACTGCAGCTCATACAAGTGAGTTCCACCTGAATTCCTATCCATTGATGCCTTCCATGCAAGGTAACTTGCCCAAAAAAATAAAATAAAAAATAAAAAGACCTACATGACATGATGCCTACTGGAATAAAAGAATAGGAACATTAATATTTAATTTTAGACTTTATATTCATTATTTAAAAATTAATTAATAGCTAATAATCATCATTAGAATTTGATGATTAGATATTTCATATGAAATTATCTTCTAGTTTTCTTCCACCCTTTGAATCACTTTTCTTTGGGGTTGAACCTAAAGTGGTCTTTTCGTTGAATGGTCCGGCTTAAATGGGATGATTCTTGTGACATGTGCTCATAAATTATCATCCAACTTTGCACTTGAAATGAAATGGGCACAGTTCTCATGCCACAACATTGAGCATGTATAATTTATTGGGATTTTGGTATTGACCATGTCACATCCCGGGCAAGAGAATTCCCCATTAGAGTGGTTTTCGAGGTGCGACGTACGTACTCTCCAGGATTGGCATATGCTCCGGACTAAAGTCGGAATCTACGAAGGAGAAAATTATACTTCACGCATGTGAGGATTACTCACTCACTGACACCTGTCAATGTACTTTTAATTTGCGCAAGCATTCACGTCATTCATATCAAAGCATGAGCAGTCCATTAAGGTTCGAATAATACACTTACAATTATCATTAATGAGACTAATAATTAAAATCCCTCAAATGCATTGTACCCAAAGTACTCTAGTTAAGAAACTGCTAGGTGCCTTACCTTAATGGCACATATTCCTAATACAAATGCTAATCTATGCATCACCTTAATCTAAGTGTAAGATAAAATATCTAACTGCAAACCCATCGTTACAACTCTTGTACGTTCCCCGTAAGTTAAAGCTAGTTACTAACCTTACTGATCCAATCTTTAATCTAAGGAACTATCAGTTATCCTCTTCGATATCCTAGATTCACATGACACAAAGTGTAGCACTATGAATATGACGATTCAACAATATATATGAGCAATTATGAATTAACACGTGATGCTCTAATTCGAATTTAAAGACGACTAAGTTAAAGAGATCAAACAATACTCCACTAAGCGTATTGTGAATTATGAAATAAATCATACCTTTCGAGTCATAATCGATAACTTACTTTTCTACTTGGCTACTACATTTGCTCATCATCCCTAAATAGAGAGCATACATATTGGGATGTCATCAATGACACAACCAAACGTTCTCCTGGCTATGCGGTTCTAGAGTTTCGATGCTCCATACTACCTACTGCGCAACGGCATTCACACACACTAAACTGAACTTCAACCCCGTCATGCATGTATCATACGGTTGAAGCTAAATAGAGCCGAACCATTCGAATCACTCAATAGGACATGAGTAAGACTTTTCACTTTTACTCAATTCATATTGAATCTATGTGATTCCACTTTATTCATTTCACTCATTCTATTAATTTTCAATCATTCTAATCGCATACTTACTCAGTCCGTGTATCACATTAAAGTACGATACTTGTAAGACAATAGCAATAACAATTGAGATAAATATGAATAATGCATATAGAAAGTTATTTAGACATTTGAGGCAATAATAAAGTCAATATCAATGTGCAAATGCAATTCAATTAAATAGAATAAAGGTAATTTACTAGACAAACATATTCTACTTATCCGCCGTCTCTAACCGTCTATTACGATGTAGTTTTAGGTAATTCGATGCACGTACCACATTTCGTTGATGTCACTTTGTGTGTGTGCGAGATACACTGAAACCCCCAAACCAACACCCATGGTAAAGTGCTAGACTAAGCGGATAAGCACATGATATGATCTCAGCCCAACATTTCTCATATATTATAATTTCCATCGGATCATGTTCATCGCTTGTGGGTTTCATATCTATGGATCTACATGGTCATTCTTTCCACACCCTAAGCATCTTATTGATTTAATGTTTGTGTCACAATCATCCCATGAATTGATTATGAAGGATTTAGGCCTCATGAAGTGGAATTAGCTCCCTTAATGGTCAATAGGTTCCAGCCTAAGGGTCCAACTAGGTTAAAGTCCCTTTTCCCAAAAGAGGCAGGGCCTCGTTCATTGCTCAACATATTCACTTTCTCTCCCTACCTCTAATCATTAGGATGTGTGTAACCTATGAACTCTTCATTTCAAGAGCTTTCTATCGATATGTGGAACTCCAAAATTCGACATACAGATCAAAAATTATGGTCATTTGAAGTTGACACTACTGGCCCCCAATGGGCTGACCCACTAAAGCGGGCCCAATACTCCGCTCAAGCGGGTCCAATGCTCCACTCGAACGGACAGCATTCTGTGCTCAATGTTTTTGACAGAAATTGGCCCGCTTGAGCGGCCAAGTGGCTTGGCTTAAGTGGGAACCACGTTGTACCCATTTTGCACATAGAAACTGAGCTTAAATGCTCTTGTTTTCTAGGGTCTATTCTCCATACCTAGAACTCATCTTGATAAGGTATAAACTTGAATAAAAAAAGCCCCCAAAATACACATAAAATCCATAAATCTTCCAATTACATTCTACAAACCCATTCCCATATTAATCAAATTGAAAGAAATAGGCTGAATCTAAATACACAATTGAACCCCATTATTTAATCAAGGATAAATCACATGCATATATTAATAATTGCTCATTACTTGCCTTGTTTAGGTGCTTTTCCACTCTAATCTCCTCTTTGACTCAATTCAAGCTAAATCCTCATATATACAAGCTCTCCTTAAATCCCTACAATGAATACATGCAGAAATGAGTTGTGATTAACATGCATGCCCAATGCTAACTTCCATCTACTGATTTGGAACAAGGGAACATGTTAAAGATTGACTCACCTATGGAGCAAGAAAGAAGAAGATAGAGATGGGTGTGAACTTGTAGGTGGAGAAAAATTGTTGAGGAAGATGAAGTAAAAGGTGTAGAAGCCTCCTAACTCAAGAGATTCCACATGCACAGCCACTAGATGCTAGATTTCACCAGAATTGCAAGGGAAGAAGAAGAGAATAGGCTGACTAGCAAATGCACATGAAGATATCGGCTGAAATGGCGATGGCTAGTTTTAAATAAACTTTTACATGGGTTTTGCATGCAAGCCCCATTAGTTAGAATAAATTTAGAGAAAGGGTTCTTAATTAGAAATAGGCCTGAATATGGGTCAAGATGTGTCCAAATGGGTCGGGTCCGAACACGGAAATTAAAGTACTCAATATGCTCTATTCAATGCACATGAGGGTCCACTAAAACTGAAAATCAATGCTCAACCCATAATATTTAAAAAGTCTTAGTTCTACCTGAGCTTGCCCAAATCCCCACTAATTTGCCTAATTCCACATAAATTCATCCAAAACAACTATTAAACACCCAATCAAGGTTAATTAGGCATAAATCGCGGGCTCAGAGTTTTACAAACCACCACCATTGAAGTCTTTCAAGCCAACTTCAGACAACATCTAAACGATGTTAACATCCAAACCAGATACATTCAACATACACATTGAAGGCACAACTTGCGCAAACATGATGCAACCTAATAACACAAAAATCTCACAAGTTCACATTCCATCAAAATGGCACAACCTATACCATATAAACATGTCACAACCTTACATTTCACAGGCTTGGCACCACTTTTAACATGCAAACATGGCACCACCTGTGACAGACAAACATGCCATAGCATCTAAAACTCATATGCTAAATGGTGCAACTGGAAGCACATTCAATCGCTATTTTAACATTGTGATCATGTTTGATTCATGAAAAATCATATTTTTAGAGAGAGAATTTACTACATAATCTTTAGATCTTGCACATTATTGAATAATTCAATTCACAGGTGTAATTTTTTCACTCAACACATAAGCTACTAAGAATATAACAATGACAAGTAGAATGGCACAGCCATTTTTACAGCGTTTTAAATTATTTTGAGTTTCGATACTTTCTATAAAAAAAATCTGAATTCTCTTCTTTATCTCTTGAAGTGAAGCTTTATTTTTCTCCTTCCAAATGTCATTTTGTCCTCATTCTAAATTTGCGTTGGATATATCCTATCAAAATTCCATCCATCCAAATGAATTGACTGCACCCCTTGCTTTCTTGCAAAAAACAAATCCATGGCAAAAGAAAATCAATATTTGAAGGGTGCGAATTAAAGTGTTAACACATGCTAAGGTCCCTAATCAGTATTTCTTCTAGATTTCAACTCCAATTATTTATTTTAGGGTTAATTAATATAAATCCAAATAAAAATCAATCAACCACAAGAGAAGGAGACACATGATTTATACGTGGAAAACCCTACTCAGAAAAAAACATAGACCTTGTTGTCTAGGCCAACAGACAACCAAGCACTATATAATTGAAAGTTACAAACTCACAATTGTTGGAAGTAGGTGGGCCTCGTGGATAGATTTTCAAAACTTTTGACCCACTTAACTCAGAGATCAAGTACCCATAAGGCCATAAACCACATCTAGGATCCAAGTCCTCGATCTCATCAACCATGATCAGTTGAAGACTATCTCTAAGATAGAAAATAGCAACCAACAAGCAACTATAAAATCTATAACATTACAAGGAAGTAGATTATACATTTGGAACTCGGTTGTGCTCTAATGGAGAAGTAGACAAATTGCTGGAATAAGAACTCTTCTTGTAGCGAATATTAATTATGATCTCCAAGACCTTGTTGTCTTCCACACTATGATTTGCTTCAGATCTCTTTTCTCAAGAAGATTGTTGGGATCTTTAGGAGAAAACAACTAGAACCTCAAGGCAAACCGGAAGAGAAACTAGAAGAGAGAGAGAATGAGAGAGGGGCGTGCAACACTTGCACTGGGCGTGGGTTCCAAGGGGTTGGACGTCCAAGGCCCTCTCTCCTATATTTATAGCCTCAAGCAGCCTCCTCTTACTAATAATTATTAAAAGTCTCACTTCTACGAGAATTATTGACCTTCTCTTCTTACTATTACCACTGTTAGAAGTCTTACTTCTAATAGAAATAGTAACTTTCTATTTCCTTTCTTTTTTGAGTTCAAGTAGAATTAGTAATGACCTAATATTGGGCTAGCGTGAGACCACTAGAGATTCTATAGAAAGCTGGCTCCAATTGTGACACCACTACCCCACATCTAATGTGCAATCCGGGCTCATAGTTAATTGCAAATAACTCCACTATATAAATGCAATTGCACTCTAATCTTAGGAATAAATTACAAGAAGACCATAAACTTCCCTATGACCACAAGTATGCTCCTTTATCAATATCTATGGATCAATTGGATAAAAACTATCCATTCCAATCTTAGATCCACAATCGTATTATCCTTGAGACCCAATTAATCACAGTGATCATCAGTACTATCCAATTAACTCTTAATTGAGATTATTGCACACTTACTAATGATAAATCGATCAATTAGCATAAGGGGATAATAAAGATAGATTCCATCTTGATCATTGAATGTTCCCATAGTCTTACTACCACGTACCCAAGACACCGAGGTGTTGACTTATAGTTGGCCTCACTCATTGGTGACTCAAAGCAAATGAATAGATAAAAACTTGAGTTCATTAATGTATCAGGATTGAGAGCCTATCGCTAGGGACTTATGAGAGCATACCTTAAAGTATAGACAGTGTTCCATAAGGTGTGTCTCATGGTCCTTCAATACATCCAATGCACTAGTACAATGCTCCAGAATCTTATATTTTTTTATGATCGAGACAAATCACGCTATCTCATAGTGATCAAAGTGCTACAACCTTATCAGATGAGATGTCAAATTTCATCACCGGTTGTGAATCAATTTTAAGTATAAGATTTGTGACATATGTCTCCCATATGTGAATCTCATCCACACACATGTATCACATCTAATATACTCGTGGGCTCCGGTTCATCTCATGAACCATCATATTATAAGTATTGGTTATGTACAATAAGAAATAAAACAACATTCATCTCATGAATAGAAAGCATGATTTTATTGATAAATAAAGAAATAAATCAATTTATACATCATCAACTAGATTGAGACCATATAATCTAACAACAATACCCTTTCCAATTGTAACTCAACCTAAGGACTGCTTGACTTGTCGACGCCTCATGTACACCTTCACCATGCTTACAACAATCACCTTGAACACGTCTTTAAGGTGTATCTACTGTGAGAGAGTAGATGCAAGGAACTCCAAAGCTTCAATCTTCAGCACTGCAGAATAATAGCTCTGGAGAAGATGATGGATCTCTCAAAGTCTTATATGGTTTAGAATGGGAGAGAAGTGACCTAGAATTAAAGAGAGAGATGCTAAATATAGATTATGGTTCGTGTATGCATAACCCTTTTTAGTTTGGAAAGAATTATGTGCCCAATTGGGAAAGACTTCTAGGATAAATCAGACTTTCTGCAAAGCATGCGCTCAAGCGGATGCTCATATACTTCAGGTAGCTCGTGCGCAGCATATGGTGATCGAGCGCAAGACCTCTCTTGCTTTTGTGAGCTCAAGCGCATATGGGTTCGCTTGAGCGCGCAAGCTTTTGGGAAGATTTGCGCCTTAGCGCAAAATGATCCGCTCGAGCGCCCAGGCAGAGTTCTGTCTTGAGCACTTCAGTCTTCAACTTTTCATCTAGACAGTCCATCTATAAAATATATTGAAAAATAGAATTACCGGTTTTGTCCATTACCCAATGAATTAGCCAACACTTAATTTTTCTTTACAATCCCCCACTTTGGCAATTCAGGTATAAAACACACCTAGTTACAATAAAAATCGACCCAGATACAATCCCGACACAAACTTCTTGCAATATTTCCAAATAAACAATCATGAATTCACTAGTTCTAGTAGATCTTGCAAAAACCTGTTACTCACAAAAAGATCAGTGCAATTTTTTTATGAAATTGACAATAAATAAAATCACAACTACACAAAAATATAAATATAAACACATCTCCCTCTTTTTGTTCATGAATAACAAAGGATAAACTTAATGACAAAAGAGAACAGTTTTAATATCACAGAGTCTAAACATATCAGAAACCATAAAATGTAAACTCAACAGTCCAAAACATAGATAAACTAAAACAACCCATAGAAAAGATAAATTAAAACATACATTTTTTGTGAAAAATGCCCAGGGATTTTTGTAGCGTAATTCATATATATATGAGCAAGGCTCTTTTAAGCTCAAGCTTTGGATAAAATTTCGTAAGCTTGTGCTTTTAGGGTCCACCCTTGATCCATCCAAATGGACCAAACACACGACCTCCCTGAATTGTACATGCCCACCAACTTTCGGTCAGATCCAGATCTACTGGACTATTGGATCAACCATATACCGATCCGAATAGACTTTTGACCATTAGACTTTTGGGCCCAGATAGAGATGATAGAAATCACGGCCGGAACTGATTTTTTGCAGAAAGAAGGGTCGTAGGGAGTCATTGAAATCCCCCCATCCCCATTCCCATGTGGGTCCTCAGATGGGCTCCACCACACACTTGAGCTTATCTTATCTTAAGCTTGAACTTAAGAGAGCTGCCCCATATATATATATATATATGAGAGATAAGGGTGGGGGCGCAACTCTCCTAAGCTCAAGCTTAAGATAAGATAAGCTCAAGTAAGCGAAATTGTATGGTGGGGCCCACCTGGGGATGGGGATTGGGGATTTCGAGGACTCCTTAAGACCCTTCTCTTTGCAAAAAATCAGCTCATACCGTGGTTTCTATCATCTTTATCTGAGCACCAAAAGTTTAATGGTCAACAATCTATTTGGATCGATATATAGTATATCCAATGGTCCAGTAAATTTGGATTTGACCAAAAGTTGGTGGACATGTGCAATTTAGGGGGGTCATATGTTTGGTCCATTTGGATGGACCAAGGGTGGGTCCCAGAAGAGTTAGCTTACGGAATCTTATCCTAAGATTAAGCTTAAGAGAGCCTAGCCCGTATATATATATATATATATATATATATACAACGTTTGGCTAGTTTCCTTGACTAGGTTATTTGTAGATGGGATTGCATGTATTTTGGATACAACTAGGAGCCTATGGAAGTCTTGGCTTGCTCAAATTCTACTCCTACACTATCAATTGTAAGGATAGTGATTCTTAACCCCAACTGAACCAAGCCCACGGGACACTGACCAACCATAGTGGTCAATTCTGTTTCATTTTGGTTGGAATGGCTGAAATTTTTTGTTTCGGTCCTTTGACCGAAACAGAATGAGGAGAAAAAAATTCGGCTTGGATTCCGGTCCATTCTTGTCATTTCATTTGTTCATTCTGGTCCATATCGATTGTCCATTTCGGTCCATTCCAGTCCATTTCAGCTTATAGCATAAATTTTTCTTTTTTTATTAGATTGTTATTAATATTTTTTTCTTGCTAGTTTATTATTATTATTTTTTTATTTATAACGGAGGGTGTCCCAGCCCTTTAGGGCCGAACTAATCCATACGAACCTAGGGAGAGCTGGGTAAATTCCCTTGCGGCACCAGTGTGGTAGTGCAGTTTTGAACCCTCAACCCTCAAGAGAAAACCGTGTATCTAGGCCAACTGAGCTACCCCTCGGGATTACTTGCCAGTTTATCTGACTGATGTATATTTGGTGCTTAGGTAGTGGAGCACTATCGTGTAGGTGGTTAAGGTGGTCCCGTATTATTCATTGGTTGAGGGGTACCTCTAGTGGGCGTGACAAAAGTGTGGTGTTGGGCAAGCACTTAAGAGTCTCACATTATGTCAGGGTATATGAGCATAGTATGTACTTTTCAGGTTACTATGTTGTGATAGACTTTCATTAAAACTCTGCTACATTTGTAATTAAATCTTAAGTAAATGTCTTCTGTTTCTCGTATCTGCTCTGACATTGTTATACGTTGTATTAGTTCCGCGATTTGATTATGGTAACTGATCATCATTCATAACCTCACCACGGACTTCAATCGGGCCACAAATGTTCTTGGATGGAAAATTTTTAATTGGCACTGATTCTCACACCCTGAAGGATGGGGTTAGGTACTGACTGGATTCTAGGGTGTGACACTGGCCTTAGGTCTATATCTTTTCTCCTTTTTCTATTTCCTCCTCTCTCTCTCTCTCTCTCTCTTTTCTCCGTTTTTCATGTATTTTCTCTGCCTTTCATGAGCTGTGACTTACACATCTCTCTCTTTCAATCGATGTGTGAGAGTTTTAAGATAATGGAGGTGATTTATTTTTTACTTTTCTCCCGCCTGTTGGATTTGAGGTAGGAATGAATCGATAGGATTTCTTATTCTCATAGTAGTATGAGAGTTACTCTCATTGAATCATTCCACTCTTTCCATATTCTCTCTCTCTCTCTCTCTCTCTCTCTCTCTATATATATATATATATATATATATTCAACAATTGGCTAGTTTCCTTGGCTTGGTTGTTTGTAGATGGGATTGCATGTATTTTAGATATGACTACGAGCCTGTGGAAATCCTGGCTTGCTCAAACCCTACTCGTACTCTATCAATTGTAAGGATGGTGATTCTTAACCGCAACTGAACCAAGTCGACGGGACGCTGAACCAACCGTAGTAGTCATTCTGTTTCGTTTCGGCTGGAATGATCAAAATCTTTCGTTCTAGTCTTCCAGTAGAAACAGAATGGGCAAAAAAAAACTCGGTTTGGATTCCGATCCATTCCGGTCATTTCAGTTGTCCATGCATTCCAGTTCATTTTGGTTGTCTATTCTAGCCCATTTCGGGTTATAGCACAATTTTCACTTTTTTTTATTTTTTCTCAATATTCATATAAAGAAACATGCATAATTTATATTCTATTTTTACTTTTCTATTTATTTATATATGTATATATATTTTTAATTTTTTATTATTCCAAAAAATTACTTTGAGAAGTTTTGCTGAATTTCCAAAATACTGAATTACTCCGTCTTAGATGCTAGACTGAAATAATAACCGAAACAAAATTAACGACTATGAGACCAACACTCTTTAATTACCAGGAGAAAAAAAAAAACCTTTAATTCTGAGGCAGCTACCAAGAAAACAGAATGGCAACTTAAACTCACATCACGATTAGTACAAGCCTACGCTCGACCCAAAAACTAAACTAGTCAAGTCCAATTCCAAAACATGTAACAAGTTATTGTCTGTGTTTAGCCCAAATAAGGTTGAAAGGTAGATTTTTTTTTTCTTTGTGGGGACTACCATTTTAAAATAAATTATTTTGTGGTGGGTCCCACCTATGAATCAACTCAACATCCTATGAGAGCTCAAAATTTTTTTAGGGGTCCATTGCCTCCACCAGCTCCGTGGTAGCCTGATCTCAGGAGTGGGACTCACTTTCACCTGGACCCAGTTCAAGGTTCAGGTCCACATTTACAAGCCAGAGTGTGCAGGCCGCAGGGTCCATCTGCAGGCCCATTCTACAACCCAGCTGGTAATATAAATGATTAACGGAAACCTATCAGACCAAATTGAGTGAGCAATGATAAAATGGTTAAAACCATTAAATTGACAACAATTAGAGGCCATTAGCTTGCTAGGGATTGAATTCTTACAAATTTATATTAAATTCAATTGAAACAAAAGAACATCAAAGAGGTGAAGAGTAAGGTGGAGATGTAGATGAGATCATACTTTTATAATAAAATCGATTTACAAGAGTGATGGCTAGTTGATAATTTCTTACAAAAGTAAGACCATTTGACAAACGATTTTGTATATCCATTTTTATTTCTTCAAATTTAGCCTCATTGATTGTGTTTTTTTTTTGTGTTTCATGGTGCATTAGGTATTGGATGGCCATCCCTATGAGCCACTTCTTGAAGGACCATGAAGGCATGAATCCCTCCTGTACCACACTTTCCATTGATTAGCCTTAAAAGCAACTGGGGCCACTCTCACAGACAGAGAGAGAGAGAGAGAGAGAGAGAGAGAGAGAGAGAGAGAGTATTAATGACAGTCATGTCATGCTAGGGGCCTTGTGGGGCGGTGGTGGATGAATCATTCTTTGCAAAGTGCACATGAGAATGGCCGAACCAATAAGGAGAAGTCTGTCGATTTAAATGTTCTTTATCATGAAACCCGCAGCCTGACTTGCACTCACACGACACTTGGAATGCGCATGTGGATTAAATTGCGCAGCTGCAACCACACCTGAAAAGTCTTCTTCCAACAAATACAAGTGAGAGGTGTGAATCAGCTATTATAACCTTCATCAGACATAAGGCGATATGTTAATGATCCATGTATAAATTTGGACTTCTGTCAGTCTATTTGAAGTCATTTTCTTTCTATATTTCCAAGTCTCATTTGGACAGAGAGGGATTCAATGAGTTATCTCAGAATTTATGAATTCCTGTTTGGATGGTGATAAAATTTTACATTGGCGAGCAATCTATCTAATGCAACCCTCTCCCTCTACCTGGGCTTGGGACCGTGTAAGGTTTATTTGAATGTTGGCTAATTCATTGGGTAATAGACAAAACCGAAAATTCAATTTATAATGAATTTTATAGATGGACTGCCCAGATTGAAAATTAAAGAAGAAAAACCAAGAAATCAGAAGTCCACATTGGGCGCTCGAGCGGACCCCCACATAATGTCAAGTGCTCAAGCTCATCCTTCCTACGCTTGACCCTATTACACGAAGAGAAAGTTTTCTGGAGACAAAACCTCATCCGCTCGAGCAGACCGCATCCTACACTCGAGCGGACAATGCGAGCAATTGGAATCTTGACCCGAAAACCACTTCCTAATTTCTCTCATAATACTAAATTGAGTCCTACTTGCTCTACAAATCTTGAGGCACGAATCAAATCTTATATAAAGCCTTTCTCTCTCATCCAAAACCTAGAAATCAATTTTAGAGATCTTTTCTTCTCCAAAGCTTTATCAAGTTGATGTGCTGAAGTTTAAAGTCCTTAGAGTTTCTTTCTTCTACTATTTAGCAGTAGATTCATCTTGAAGAGGCATTCAAGGTGGTTGGATCAAGTATAGTGAAGTATACGACGAGTAGTCGGCAAGATAGTGCAGTCCTTAAGTTGAGTTACAACTGAGAAAGGGTTGTGAGTTTTCTTCTAACTTTCCATTTATTAGTGTTTAGTTGTCTGTTGGCCTATACGATAAGGACCGTGGTTTTTATCCGAGTAGGATTTTCCACATATAAATCTTGTGTCTCCTTCTCTTTGTGGTGATTTTTGTTAATTAGACTTAGGATTAATCATTAGTTTAATCACTGGTCTTGAAATCTAATAGAGATATTCTCTAAAGGGGCCTTAGCCTGTGTTCAGGCTGTTATTTCAGATCGCCAATAGAAATTGATGAACTTATAAGAACAAGAGATGATATTTCGTTAGCATAACATACCTTTTTTTTTCATAGAATTAGGGTAGTTGAAGTGAGGAAAGCATTGAAACAAATGACGATAGGAAAACCTATGGTACAGATAACATTCCGATTGAAGCTTAGAAATGCTTAGAAAAAGTTGGAAGATTTTGGCTAACTAGAATCTTAAATAAGATATAGTGAAAAAAAAAAAAAAATGACAGATGAATGGAGAAGAAGTATTATAGTACTTATATATAAGAACGAGATATACAAAACTTTAATAACTAGCGTGAGATTAAACTTATGAGTCATACTATGAAACTATGAGAACGGGTAATGGAGAGTAAAGAGTTAAACAGAAAACCAAGATATTTGAAACTTAATTAATTTAGTTTTATGTAAGGGAAGACAACTATGAAAGCTATCTTCTCACTTAGGCAATTGATGAAAAAATATCGAGCGAAGAGAAAAAACTTATTTATAGTCTTTATTGGTCTAGAAAAAGCCTATAAAATGGTATCTAGAGATTTAATTTGATATGTCTTAAATAAAATAAATATTCCAAGATGTTATATTGGAATTATTAAAGATATGTATGAAAGAGTAACAACGAGTGTGAGAACTATCTGTGGAGCCACAAGTAAGTTTCCAATGAGCATAGGTTTACATCAAGGCTCAGCCCGAAGCTCTTATCTCTTTGAACTGATTATGGATGAGTTAACTGCTCATATTTAAGAAGAGGTACCTTAATGTATATTATTTGTAGATGATATGGTGGTGGTAAATGAATTAAGAGATAGTACAAATGCAAAACTTAAGAGATGACGGGAGGCTTTAAAATCCAAAGGCTTTTTTAAGCTATACAAATATAGAATATATGAGTTTTAATTTCAGTGAACATATAGAAAGAGTTGAAACTACTGTGTGGATTGAGAATTAAAGGCCATGAGATACCACAAAAAGATTCTTTCCATTACCTTGGCTGTATAATTAGTAAGCATGGGGAGATTGATGAAGATGTTGAACATACGATAAAAACGGGATGGATGAAGTGAAGACTTGCTTCTATAATGTGTTGAGACTGACGAATGCCAACTAGATTAAAGGAAAAATCTTACAGGACAAGAATTAGACTAGTAATGACCCATGAAGCAGAATATTGGCCAATCAAGAAGCAACATATGCACAAAATAGACCTAGTAAAGATGATAATGTTAAGGTAGATGCATGGTAAAACTAAGAAGAATAAAATTAGAAATGGATGCTTTTAAGAGCATTATAGCATCAATAGGGAATAAAATTAGATAAATTAGGTTTGAAATGATTTGGGTATGTTCAACGTAAGGCGGCAACGGCGCCAGTAAGAAAAAGTTTGACTATGTAGATTGATGGTCCACCAAGGAGAAGGGGAATGCCAAAAAGGACATGAATGGAGGTAATATAAAAAAGATTTGAAGAAGTGTAACTTATCCAAAGATTTGGTTCGGCATATATCAAAATGAAGAGACAGAATTCATATATCCAATGGAACAAGACTTTAATGATGATCACGACGATGGATCCAATGAGTCTTGTTATGGGTATATGAAAAATTCGTTACCCTCTTCACATATGCTGATCCTAGGATTGTAAAACAACAGTCCAGTGGATGTAATTTTGATAAATCTTAAATTCATTTCCCGTCCTTACATTTGGGAGACCACTGACCTGCAAGAAGATGCCGCCTGTTAAGTTGGGCAAGGGTTGCAAATTCATTATTCTAGCTGCAATATATATATATGTGTGTGTTGGTCATCCCTGTAGAAACCTAATCTGCATTTAAATGGATCAGATTATGGGTAACACATACAACTCAACCAACCTATTTAAATGGTTTGTGTTATGGTCGACCTGCATATCTAAATCTATTTAAATATCTGGTGGTTTAATATTTGGGTGTTCAGAATTGTCCATCCTATATAGAATGAGCCAAGCTTGTGTTGCAATTTTACTCAAGTACAGCCTTACTATTTAAAATGGATTGGCTTGGTGCTGAGATTCTATATGTTTGGGTTGGGTTAAGCAGGTTGAACTTCAATGAATATAGGCTATGTGGGTTGGTTGCAAGTTGAAGTTACTTTACTGATTTTAAAAATGGAGGGGCCCATCTCGAAACCCATCCAAATCGTGCACAAATAGGTTCCCCCAATAGTCACTAATACCAAGGTTTGGCACCCATTCGAATGGACTGGACTGTTGGATGGAGGATTGTTTTTTTTTTTTTTTTTTGGAATATGAAGCTATTAACTTACAGGTCACTCATAAAGGAATTAGGGGCAAAGGATTATGGTCAAACTTGATATGTGGGGTGGTCCCACATAGATCTTTTCATCCCCCCAGCTCCGTCCTCAAATGGAACTCATAGTTGGGCCCACAAGAAGTCCTCACGATGAGTTCGTGAATTCAATTCTCACCAGAACAAAGCCGTTTTAAAAATAGGACGGATAAAGATTTAAGATGGACTTCAAATGGTGGATATCCCTTGACAACCCGACCCATTTTAGCCCGACCAAACCCATTTGCCACCCGTACCGTACCTTCAGGTTTGGCTTTAGAAAATTGAGTCTTCGGTTCGGACTGGGCCCGAAGAGACTAGGCCTTGCCATCAACAGCTCGGCTCATATCATTTTGCAACAGGGTCAGTTTGTGATGATTTCAATACGACATGGAGCCAACTACAAGGCTCGAAATTCATTTGCTGTGTCTATTCATTCCTATGATTCTAACCTGAATGTTTTTTCAACTATTACATGCGAGGAATTGTAAACTATCCTAGTCCTACACTAACCTAATCTATTCCTTCTCCGGGCGGCCGCTCCACCAAAGTGTTCCACTCAAGTTCTCCGTTCCACCGCGCTTTGCTCGGATGCCCTTTACCACCAGGCGATCCCACCGTTCTCTTCCAACCTGAATGTTCACAATATAGAAATCACAGCCATTTAATCCTAGCCACTGGATTCGTGACATTCACACGGACGATCGTTCATTTAGAAAAAAATGAGCTGCCTACACAATGCAGCGAAAAGCGTGAAAGGATTAGGAAAGAAGATCACCGTCAAAAAGCTAAGAAAAGCCCCAAAATTCCTTGTTATTTTCAGATTAGCAACATAACAATATATAGAATCCTGGAAACCCTTTCAAATAGTAAAGACTACCAAAAATAGTATAAGACCGTTTAACCAAACTCTAGGTTACTCTTCATGTCTTTCCAAGAAAATTTAGGCTATAACGAACTCAAAATCCCCCTAAATAAGCAGAACAGAAAATTACTATAAGAGAGTATGTTTTTGTAAGAAACTGCATTTTGACCTTCGATTTCACCTCATAGAAATGTCGATAACTTCAAATGAGTACTGATATATGTGAAGAGACAAATCTAAATCAAAAGTTATAGCCGTTTAAAGTTCACACTTATCATTCTAGCTTGATTTCTTACAATCTGAATGTCCAAGAAATTGGACCGCCATTTTGTTCTAGATCACTACATTCAGAGTGGAAGTGGAAAAAAATTGTATCAGCAGAAAACGATCTAAAAAGGGACAATTATCAAAATCTAATTGCAGTCTAGTTCCTGGTCAAAGGGAAACAGTATATAAGGAACTCTGGTTCCCCTAGCATCTTGGTAGCGTCAACTCTTTGTATATACATCCTCAAAAATGACGAACTGGCGCCCAAATCGGTAAACTGTAAGAGGCATGCTACATGGACCGAATTTGGGACCGATCCTTGGACCGGTCCCAAAAGTTCGGTCCCAATATTAGATTGATATTGGGACCGAACTTTGGGACCGGTCCAAGGATCTGTCCCAAAAATTCGGTCCATGTAGACTTTTACAAACTGTAAGGACAAATGCGTACATTAAAAAGGAGTCAACAGAGTTCAAATTGTACTTTTTCTATTTCTAATTAGAACTTTATGTTGAGAACAAGTTCTTAAATGAGTACATATTGCAAAGGCTCACAATAGAATCCACACAACAGCAACAGCAACAGCAACAGAAATATAGAAAGAAAGCTTTATAGAAGTGAAAATATATACAGATTGTCATTTCAAGTAGCTCATGTTTTCATTTTATGACAAGAAACCATTTGCAGAATATGCTGACTTATAATTTCTCAAAATCAGGCTGCATTTCCGGCATAGCAGCACGAAATTCTGGAAGCTCGTTGAACACTTTATTGAGTCTGCATAGAAGAGGGAACTTGGACTGCATGTGCGTGTGTGTGTGTGTGTGAGAGAGAGAGAGAGAGAGAGAGAGAGAGAGAGAGAGAGAGAGAAACAGAATTAGCATGGGCCAATTGTACTGGAGAAGTATATGCTTAGATGCAAATGCTGCAAATCATTAGTAGCTTATGAATCCAGTGAAGAATAGGAGCATTTAAGGATTGTTTGAACAGAATGTAAAAGGAAAGAGGAAAAAGGAAAAAAGGAGTCAGGATGGTATATTTAATGAAACCTGTGTTCGGTTAAAAGTATATTGTGGATGAATGGGCACGATTACAGAATTCAGAAATGAAAAAAGAAACAAATTCGATACTTTCCTCAAGATGTTCATCCTGACTTTTTTTAAATGCGGTTGCTAAAACAAACAATAGAAAGAAGTATAAAAATTAAAAAGAAAAGGTTCAGCGATTAAAAAATGGGGATTTTACCAAAGAAATAAGCATATAGTACAAGTAGATTGTTTTATGAAAAAACACAGTGAAACTTCAAATCAGTTGTTCGTACATCTTTTTTGACGAAAATGCCCAAGGTGACGATATCGTCCATTGGGTTGATGATATCGCCAATCTGGGTTGACGATATCGTCAACTGCCTGTATTTAAGCCCATGAAAACTCTTGATTGTGACTGAGCCCCTCAAATCTAGTCGTCTGCAAGTGTATGCGTCCGCTCCACTTCCCTCCCCTGTAGAAGACAAAGAACAAGCCACATTTGTCATTTGATCAAGACAACCGACAAATCCTCATTTCGTCTCTCAAAACTACTTGCACATCTCCACTCTTCCAACTTAAACATCCTTTCTTCAATCTCCCTCTCATTTCCTTTACTTCTAATTTTCATAGTCTTGTATGTAAGACGTTAACCATCCATTCCATAAGTTCTTTTCCTTGTGGTGATCATCTATGTACAAGATGGGACCGCGAGCTTCTCGTGTTCTACTTGGGCTCGTTTGGATGGCTGACATCTCAAAAAAAAAATCTCTTTCTTTTTTCTTTTAAAGATGGTTGGGTTTGGTACAAAATGTTTGGGGAAAGTGGAAGGAAAAAACCCATACAGATTTTGAAATCCCATGAAGAAGGGTTGGACTTGCATCATACACACCAAGTGTTTGTGAAAAAGACGCTATGCATAGCATGGAACAGTTTAGTTTAGTTTTACAGGTGCACATGTAATGGCCATGCTTCTTGGTAAATGAATCATAAACCTTTGAATAAGAAAAAAGAATTGCGCTTGATTAAACTCAATGCTGGTCAAGATGATCATGCTTCCATCTAAGCAAGTTACTGGTAGACGTTTCTCACAGAATTTTATCTGCCAGAGCTTCCATCTAAATCCAACCCAATGTTGGTCAAGATGATCATACTTTCATCTAAACTGTGACAAACTTGCGAATGATTGCAACAAAGATTGCAGCTTCTTTGTGTTGGCATATGTTGATCACATTTTACACAAAAATTCCTATGTGGCTCACATAAGAGTACTATCGTGCAAAGATCGTCTATAATTGCTATGTGCTACAGTGTGCTCTTCAACTACAAAGAGAAGCAAAACTAACTGAAGGAGACCGATTATGAAAAGGATACGGTAGAAGTTCTACTAACTTGAATGAAACATTAAGGTTTATTAGGTTTAATTGCACTGCACCTTTTTTTTTTTTTTTTTTTTGTGTTAATTTTGTCAAATGAATAATGCAAGTTGTGGATAATCAATTGAGTAATAAAAACTCTGGATCATTAGAATTCAATCAAGCTTTTCAAATTAAGAAATTAAATTTCTTTCTCCTGTTTGCCTGTGATTTGCATGGGCACCATTTGCTAGTAAAAAAATGAGAGGAAACCATAAAAAAATACAAAATAAGAAAATAAAAATAAATGTTATAGAAGATTAATGTCACAAACTAGATTTAAGAAAAATCTATGAGAAATGGAAGCAGGCAACCCACAAAATGAAGAAAGGGACAAAAGAAAGCAGAGTGCTTCACAAAGAAAATGAAGAAAATTCAAGGGCTTAAATAAAGGTAGTTGATGATATCGTCAACTTGGGTATTTTCGTCAAAACAGATGTACGAACAACTGATTCGAAGTTTCACTGTGTTTTTTCATAAAACAGTCTAATTGTACTATATGCTTAATCATTTTGTAAAATCCCCTTAAAAATTGATGTCGAGTGATAGGAGTCTACTACCATATCAACTTGGAATCGGTTGATTGCTGCATGAATCTGGGGGGCCAAAAACAAGTCAGCCTGCAAGAAACAACCATCCATGAGACTTGTGCTTCGGGTTTTATATCCCCCAAATATATTATGGTATCAGAGACTCGGAGCATCAATCAATGCTCTAATACAGTTTCCACAGTCTGGAGTCGAAAAACTGTATTTTCTTGGGTGCGACTTGCATCTTCAGTGAAGCCCACTAACAACTGATCAGATCTAAGGAGTCTGCCACTAGATAAATCAGAGATTTTTCACCAACAAAAGATCAGTATGTCAGAAGCTTCTACTGTTTGGTGCCTAGTATCAGTTTCAACTGTTGATCTTGGAAATCATTGCCCTTTCTTCTGAAATTTTCTGGAGAGGCGCAATTTATCAATGATTTATATTAAATCTGGGTTTCGATCCTTTTTATGGACTTCAGCTTTGGGTTCTGAGTTCTGAGCCATTCTGGAAGGATATCATACCTGGCCATTATTTTTCTGTTTTATGCTCTCTGACGCATATTTTGCTCTGCTAGAAGAATCCTAGTCTGTTTCAATGATTTACCATCTGATATTGATCACACTTTTGGAACCCAGTTTGGCAGTGTGATTTTACTTTGCTACCTAGGTATCATTCACAACTTGTTTGAACTTCAGTTTTTTGGGTGAAAACTGACTTTATGAAAACGAAAAATAATAGATTGGAAATATACTGGATGGAAAGAGTTATCTTCCATGGGCATTCTGATTTTAACACTACTTTGAAGGAAACTTGGTGGACAAGAAAGCTCCAGAAGATGCTGACGGCAAATCAGGGTGGTCTCAAAATAATTCCAAGGCAACTACTTGGTTTCTGAAATCTGTGAAAATGGGTATACAACTCTCGCAGCCAATGGCAGACTCAGGATTTTTATTTGGGTGGGGCGGACAATGGTCAATTGAAAAGGTCAAAATCAACACCGATTAGCAATAATCTTAACTTATTACATGTTTTAAACACATGATTTTTTATTTTTATTTTTTTGGCAAATTAAGTATAAATAACTCATATCCTAGGGTGGGGCGACGACTTTATTAGAATGTGGCATGGGCCATAGGCCATTTTGGATCAGACCTGGGGTGACTGCCCCAAGTTTGTATCATGTAGGTCCACCCCTATCTCGAATCTCCATCTAATAGTCCAAAGTAGAAAATAAAATGGAGCATGGCAATAGACCATTTTGGATCAGACCTGGCGCGACTGCCCCAGGTTTGTTATCATGTAGGTCCGCCCCTGCTCGTAGCAATCCTTTTCTGAAGCCTTAGGTAATGCAAAAATACTTGAAAATTTTGTCTTTCCCAACGAAGAAGGTATGGAAAATCTATCTGGACGCTTTTACCTATGTAATGTGTACAAATCAACTTCAGATCATAAATATGTATCCAAAGAATCTGTTCTCGAGGGTCACCATATACAAGAGAAAAGCTCATGCCATCCAATTCTTAATGAATTATGCCATGAGTTAGGACTGGAAAAGGCAGCCCTGATGCATGGGGAAGTTTTCCCGGACCTAAAACACCTATGTGATGCAGAAGGCGGCCCTGGAATTGCACTCTGGTTTTCAAGTGTGAGAGAAATTGTATGACTTCACACCGTGAAGGGGAGGGAATGACTTTACTATATTAAAGGTTGACCATGAGTTACAAATATAAACATTTATTGCTGACCAACAAGAATACTATCCCTAATACAACTTGTTCCATGCAACCACTCGGACTCCTTTCACTGCAGTTAGGGGACTCTTGGACTCTCTAGCTAATAGAACGTGAACAGTGGTGTCTTTGATAGGAAACAACTTGGACTAGTATCAAAGAAGATATAAAACTTTTAATTCATAAAAGTTATAGTTGACTTGCTAACTTGGACTCCTAACCGACAGGAAACATCCCATGAAAATAGCAAATATGCGACTCAAATTGAATGTGGGACCATTCCAGGAATTGCACATGGAAAACCCATCCATCGGTCACAGATAAAGGGAAACCCAAGCACCAAAGTTGCATGAGGCATGAAATCTGCCAGGATCATGGGTCTCCTTTTTGGTATTCTCCAAGCACCCGACTTTGCATCACTACCCTTCATACAGTAAGATGATGGAGCCAGTTAGCTATAGAAAGGTGAGCAATTGAAGCTGTAACAATTACAGCTTCAATTGCTCAGCTTTCTCTACCATGGGAACTTCCTGTAAAACTACTGTCTACCTTCTTACTGTCTCTTTCTCACTTTGGTATACTGTTAGGAATTATTGTGTTGGCTAATTCATGGGTTGGACAAAACTCTGGGTCTATTTGTGTTGTATTTTTTCTATTTCTTTTAGAATGGACTGTGGATGAGCCGCCGAAAGAACTGAAGCGAAGATTGAAGTGAAGACTGGCAAGTTTTGGATTGTTCAAGCCAAAATCCAGAACGTGTGTTCCCTATAGCAAACATGCACTTCGCTATAGTGAAGCTGTAGCCAAGCCAATGGCCGGAGACAGGGATCTCGCTATAGCGAGCCTGGCGAACATTGCCCAATTGGATATGGACTCGAAGATAAAGTTTGAGACAAATTGATATTCTTAGTGGATTATCATTAGAAGTCGCATGTACGGATTTAAGGCTATTTATTGGGTGATTCTCTCAACCCAAAAGACACAAGAAGTTCCTCTCTCTTGTTCTGAGGTGAGATAATCCTAAGAGAGATTCCTCGATCTCTAGAGCCATTGAGGGATTGTTCTGAAGGGCTAGTCTAGAAGGTTTGAAGCTTCTACTTCTTTGTAGAAGATTGGTTCATCTTGGTTCTCAAGGTGATTGAAGGAGGATCGAGCATGGGAAACGGTGCGCGGCGGGGAAACCGTGGCAAGAGGAATTGTGAAAGAACAACTACAGTCCTTAGGTAGACATACTGACTGGGATAAATGAGCCGTGAGTATATCTTGTAACCGTTCAATAGTGATTGGCTTTTTAGATTGTGGTTTTTCTCCCTGAATAGGGTTTCCACATTAAATTTGTGTTTGCCTTCTTGTGGTGTGTGATTAGTAGATAGTTTTGCTAGTTCTATCTTTGGTTGGTCATCCGTTGTGCATTGGTTATTAGAATAGCACCCATTCTTGCAAACGCACTTTCATATACAACTCTGGGGCATCAAATCATATGACGTCAGTGGAAGAACAACCTTCTTACTCCTGAAAAAAAAAAAAAAAATTGCAGCCAATGGAGAGCATTTTTCAATTAAGTCAAATTTCCAAGTCCTGGTTCTCAGTCATTTACTCTTTATGATGCCTTACTTTGTGCACAAATTGTCTGCAAACTTTATATCCATTGGACAGCTTGTTAAGAATAACTTTGGGTGCGCTTTCTAGATCTAACTGTTTGCGCAAGACCGGCAAACTGGGAGTATGATCAGGAGAGTCAGTAAATGGTGATGGTGAGACTCAGAATCCTTTTCTGCTCATTGGTATCTTACTGCTATTCATGATTTGGATTTAGATAATAAATCTCAAGTTCTTTGGAAAAACATTTGGGGCATTTGAATAATGAATGTTTGTTTTCTCTTTTTAATTCTAAAACAATTCTAAATAAATATAGTGGGAATTTGAATCTGAGATTTTTTAAGAAATTCTCCATATACCAAGGGCTTATCAGGGCAGCAGTGACAATTAGAAAACAATGGGGTCCACAATTATGGAATAAATGCATGGGGTAATCTGAGATTTTTAAAGATATTCTCCATATACCAAGGGCTTATAGGGCAGCAGTCACACTTAGAAAACCATGGGGTCCACAATTATGGAATGGATGCATGGAGTACACTGTACACTCATTGTGGCTCCTTGAAGATGATGCAGTTTTATGGAATTACTCATTGATATTTCAGTAAAAGCTACATAAAAGCTAAGGGTTGAACTAGTTCTGTTGTACAACAGAGATTAGCATGCTTGAGTCTTGAATGTGGCATTTGAGAATGAAGCACAAAATGAAAGTGAACAAAGCTTGGATAAACAAACCAGGAAGACTTCCTCTCCTGTATCATATCTTCCAGCAGATCCTTTTAACAGCTTCTCAAGAGCTTAAATTGGCGAAGAACATCAGGTCAGAGATTGAAAATTAGAAGAAAAAAAAATCCTCTACTTGCATCCAAAAGGTAAGGAAGCACTAACAACAATAATGGGACAACTATTAGGAAAGAAAGTAAAGTAAAAATGATGAAAGTATTAACTTGTATTACAGAATGAAGAGAATTGGGAGTGAATTCGATGTATCATTGGGATACCATCGACAGTCTATAAATATGTTCTACAGCTCTATTTACAGTAAGTTTGAACTCATTGATTTGGGTAATTTACAAATATAAAAGGAAGCTAACTAATGAATGCAAATAATGCTAGCTGTACATAAACCGTCCAATGACAAAGTCATATGGGCCTGCTGTTTTGGGTTTAGACTGACCCAATTGGTTGAGTTGACCCATTTGGGTTGCCTCTATCTTCACACTCCCCCTCAAGCTTTGGATGAGAGAATGTGAGCATCGAGAGCTTGGGGACCAACTGTTGGAACCATGAAGCTGTCTCAGTTTCGGTGGAGAAATCAACAAGTTGATCGATGGAAGGGATGTAAGAGAGTTGTATTGTGCCGTCTCAAACATGTTGACGAATGAAGTGACAGTCAACTTCAACATGCTTCGTTCTTCCATGAAACACCTCATTGAAGGCTAATTTCTTAGCACTTGCACTATCAGTATAAGAGGTTTTGATCTTGTAATAGGAACTCCTAAATCTTGAAGTAACCACCTAGGCCAGATGATCTCAGGAATGGTGTGTCCAATAGCTCAATATTCAGATTCTGATGACGATTTAGCATCCTCTTCTTGTTTCTTGCTTTTCCAAGAAATCAAGAACCAAGAAAAATTGCAAATCCAGTTGTCGAGCAACGGTCATTCACGTCTCCAGCCCAATCAGAATCAGTATAGCCATGTAAGTGAAGACTTGAACCGGCAGACATCAGTAGGGCTCTGTTTGTGGTCCCTTGTAAATATCGTAGAATCCGAAGAATAACAACCCAATGGACAGATGTAGGATGAGCAACGAACTGACTAACGATATGAGCAAAGTGAGCAATATTAGGTCTGGTTGTTATCAGATTTACTAAACTAACAACAATCTCATGATAGTGAGTAGCATCTACAGGAGGAAACACCATCTATAGTCTGGAATTTATTCCATTGGGGTGGAAACAAATTTATGATCGGTTAGGTCTGCTCGTTGAACCGTCATAGTACTTGGTTTGAGAAAGAAGATAGCTCGCTGGAGAATAGGCTACTTCAATCCCTAAAAAATATCGAAGAGGACCCATATCCTTCATTTCAAACTGTTGATGTAGAAATTGTTTAAGACATGTGATACCCATAGATTAGAATGGAGAAATAGAATTCGAGTAGCCGATCCCAAGATAGTTGGGACAAGGCTTTGATGATGATGTGATACCCATAGAATCATTGCCTGAAATGATATCAACATACAGGAAAAGGAAGACACATCCTTTGTCTGAATATCGTGTGAATAAAGCAGAATCATGGGCACTTTGACAGAAGCCAATACTAATAACAAAAGTGCTAAATCGATCAAACCAAGTACAAGGAGCTTGTTTAAGGCCATAAAGTTTTCGCTTAAGGTGGCAGACATGATGTGGTGGTTGAACAAGACCAGGAGGAGCAGTAGTATAAATTTCTTCATGAAGAAATCCATTTAAGAATGCATTTTTCACATCAAGTTGATATAGAGGCCATTGTCTAATGGCTACCACAGAGATAGATGCTTGAACGGAAGTCATCTTGGCTACAGGAGCAAATGTTTCTTCATAATCCATACCATATTCCTGGTTATAACCTTTCGCAACGAGGCATGCTTTATACTGATCGATTGAACCAGCGGAATTGGTCTGAATCTGAAAGACCCATTTACACCCAATAACATTTTTGTTAGATGGAAGAGGAACAAGATCCCATGTATTAGTTTTTTTAAGTGCAGCTAGTTCTTCCGCTATGGTAGATCTCCATTCTGGGGAAGTAATGGCTTCTTTGTACGCTTGTGGTTCAGACAACGTATGTATGGTTGCAAGACAAGACTTATAGGAAGAAGAGAGGTGATAAGTGCAAACAAAGCCAAAATGAAAGACAGGTTTTTGGGTGCGAACAAGATACCTTCTATTGGGAGGAGCATTTGCATCGGGAACAGTGGATCCAAACAAAGGTACAAAAGAGTCACCTTTTGGGCGACAATGGTTGACTTTTAAGGTGGGTGATGGAGGTGGTGGCGGCGACGGAGGTGGTGGCGAAGGTGGGGAGGCCAATGAGCCCAAAATCTCAAAAATCGGGAATTACAAAAAATACCCTCCAAACTTTCCTAAAAATGAAGATTACCCCCTACTGTACCCAAACAAACTCGGATCTCAACAAAACTTCGCAACTTAATCGAAACAGTAAACCAGACTTGCTTAGCTTCTAATCAAGCTTAATTGCCTAAAACTCAATTAACTAACACTAATCGTAATCTTAAGAGTCGGGACCTTAGATGAAGTGTGAATGATGAGGTAACGAGTGAATGATGTAAGGTAGCAATGTAGATGAGACCCTAACTTTCCTAGGATTTGAATTACTAAGGTCATAGCTGGGAATCAATTTTCCATCTTCCCTTGATTCTCTTTCCATTAAAGGAAAGTTTATTTGATGCTTAATTTTTATATTCATCTTGGGTTTTCATTCTAACCACTTATGGCATGAATTGCTATGTATTCAATTTCAATTCATATGTGTTCTATTCAAATGAATAGGCCCTAAAGACCACCTTAACAACATTTGTTATAATGTTAACATAGAAGGCTGAAAAAAATGTAGAAAACATGATGATACCCAAGGATCAAAATAGCGGTTGCGGCGGGCATAGCGGACAGTGGCCAAAAAGCTACGTAGCAGGCGAAGCGCTTGTGGCGATAGCAGTGTAGCGGTGTGAATTTTTTAAGTGGTCAAAAAAATATGAATATTAAATAACGGCCACTCTTGTGTTTTTTTAGTGATTTGACACCATATAAAGGTAGATACAACTTTAGGAAAGGCTATTAAGCAGAAAAAATAGGAAACACAATATTTAAAATTAAAACCGGTTGGCTCTACTAGGTTTTAGAATGTAGTGCGGCTAGTGCCGCTATTTTCAAAATAGCGTAGCGGCCTCGACCACTACAGCCGATAATGCAGGCGCTATGTAGCACAGCGGCCGATATTTTGAACCATGATGATAACTATATCTAAGGGGCCAATTTTACTTGTGAAGCATCCAAAGGAGACTGGTGAACTTCCATTTTCTTACACATGGTTGTTTCCGTCAAGCTGAGGGATTATACACACCATGTAGACATGTTGTGTATAATATTAGCTAAAGGACTATACAACTAGTGTGGCCATGTGGTGTGCCATATTAGGATTTATCTCTAAATATCTCATCTTAGGGTCTAGATCCTTTGTCACAACTATTACACAGGAACCATGCAACAGATGCCTGGAACTCCATTATAGGGCCCACCTAGAGATGATCCGGACTGTTCGAGATGAATTTTAGTCACGCCACCGATATATTCCCAAGTTTCAATTCAAAAAGAGTGGGTACCTTCATACAATTGAGTACCATGACGGAAATGGGATTTACGCCACGTTAGCAGTGATGCCATGTCAGCCCCAGCTGTGTTCCCATGATGGTGGTCAATCAGGCGGTGGGACCTACTCCTTTTGAATTGAGACTTGAGGATATATCACTGTCAAGGATGGAATTCATATTGAACGGTCTGGATTGATTATCTCTATGTGGGACCAAGATGAAGTTCTAGACGTGTTGTGATAGAGGATCAGGACTCCTCATCTTAGGACATTAGATCTATCTTTTGTACCAATACTTAGAGATTAGATAGACATATCCATTTTTTTAATATCTATCTTTATATCTCAAAACTCTATATGAAGGCCATATGGTTGATCACATTGATCATCCAATTCTCAAAAAGATTGTCAATTTATATTGGTATTGGAGTCCTCTGTTCTGATATCCGAACTTTGATCCAGCCGTGGCCCACACATAATCCTGTGTTCAGTGACTTCAGTCTCTGGTTAGTGCCCAATTTCAACCAAGCTACTCTGCTTTAAAGCTACTACAACCTTCTTGGCAAGAAGCTGTTCGATCATCTTCTCTATTCAAAAAAGACACCAGTCTCACATTAGGAACAACAATTGCTCCTGCCCTGTTCGTCCGCAAATTGTCTGTACAACTAGTATTTGGTGTGTATTTCTCCCTCGTAGCAATCTTCTTGGGTTTTCTTCACAGGTCGCATCTCATCTTTGTCTAGAAGATCCTGCGACTTTGTGATCTGGCTAATCAACTGATCATAGATAACACAATCAACAGCAGCATCTATATTCCTTCCCTGAAGCTTTGACAAGAAGAAGAGAGGGATCCGTGTTCCTTCTCTGAAGCTTCAACAACAAGAGGGACCTGGTCATTGATTTGAAAAAAATCTCATAACTGCCATTTATGGCATCAATTGATGGGGCTCACTGAATTTGATTTTTTTGGATATCAACATCACAGGTCTGGTCACCCCCACTTTATGGAAGAATTTTACTCATTTTTTGAGCTTTTTTTTCCTTTTGCACCTCTGAACAGACATTTATGTCTCTCTTCAGTTCAGCTGTTTTTCCAGTGCAGTTTTGATCACAGCCATCCAGATTCTTGGATCATAGCTAATATGGTATATCGCATGTCTACAGAGTGATATAGTCTCCTCATCTTTGACCATTCAGTTACCTTCTCATTTTAAACTTCTTCTTTAACTCTTTCTTATCTGAATGATTCACTTATAGCAGGAATCATCACCAATTCTGATTAACTACTTTCTTTTATAGCACCCATGGCAGACTAGCAACCTTCCAGTTTCTTATGCATGGTTGTCACAGTTTCCTTCTCAGTTTGAACTTTCTTCTTTTACTCTTTTCTTATTTAAATGATCTAGCTATAGCAGGAATCATCATTGATTCTAGTTACCCATTCTCAACAATGCGGGGCAGGTAAAGTAATAATACCTACGAAAAGAGGTACACCCAGTTTAGTTCTGCAAGCTTTTATGAACAGCTGCCAGCTGGACGCTAGGGGGTGGGAATTTCATCATCATATCAGAATCTTAGTTAGCAATTATTTCACTGGCTTGAATTTGTTTGTTATCAGATCAAAGGTTGAGAGAACAATTAGATTTATATGTTTTATTAGTGAATAAATGAGAATATGGCTGTCACCCTTCTCAGATTCTGAAATAAGAGCTCCATGACACTTATCATAGAAGCATGCTTCTTGCAAAGGTCATGAGGACTGGAACCTTGGTTCAGTAGAAGGTTGAGAAAACCTTGGACGTGATCGGTGAAGCTGAATTTGATAAGAGACCCAGTCCATATTGGACTGTATCTCATCAAACATGTGCTGAATTGAGATATTCATAATGGTTAAAAGTGCTGAAATCCTGTCAATATAAAAAAAAATCCTGTTAGAAGAACCCCAATAAAAATCCCTCGTCCTGTTGGTTCGAACTTTGAATTGAACACTTGAAATGTAGTTAAATCTAGGGAAATTTTTAAATAGGCCAATGACCAGTGCTGGATCACTTCTCCTTGAAATTGGCTCAGAAGAACACTTCTGAGGCTGTAACTGATCAAAAGCGACAACCAATTCCATTTCTTATGTCATCTTCTTGCCACAATGTGAAGATAGCCAGTAGAGATGAATGAGGGCCATTGGATTGCACTAAGGTTCCTGGGTATGGGACATCTAGATTGTCAACTTAATAATTGTTAGGGATTTTTTGTGCGTTGCAATTTGATGGATGCACTATCATGTTTATCATCATTTGAATTTTCACACATGCACTGTTTTTGAAAATCTTGAAATCTTGGTTTTAATCATGCATGGTTTTAAATCTTTTAGAACGTGTATTTCATGCATGTTTTGGATTTTAAACTAGGATGCATTAATTTTTGAAAATAAAATTTTCGAATCATGTAAGCCATGGTCCTAGATTTTCAAGTCATCTTAGGCATTTTAGGTTCATGTTTTGAAAACACCTTTAGATTGATTTAAACATGAATCCAAACATGATTCCATGGCCCAAGAATTCCCACAGGCGAAAACTCTGAAAAATACCAAAATTTGGGAAAAAGGCCCAGTGACCGGTTGACCCTATTAGATTGTATGGACTCAATCCATCATATGATGTAATAAATTGATTAATTTCTTTATTCATCAATAAAATCATGCTTTCCTTTCATGAGATGAATGGTGTTTTTATTACTTAAAGCACATGACCAATACATATGATATAATGGTTTATGAGATGAACCGGGTCCCATTAGTATATTAGATGTGATATATGTGTATGGATGAGATCCACACACAGGAGACATGTGTCACAAATCTTATACTTAAATATCTTCACAACCAGTGATGAGACTGGGCATCTCATCTGATAAGGTTGCAACACTTTGATCACTATGAGATAGTATGATTTGTCTCGATCATCAGAATCTGGATCACGGTGCTGGTACATTGGATGTATTGAAGGACCATGAGAAGCACCTTATGAAAAACTGTCTCAATTTTAAGGTTTGCTCTCATAATTCCCTAGCAATAGGCTCTCAATCCTGAGACATTGATGAACTCAAGTTTCTATTTAATCATTTGCTTTGATTCACCAATGAGTGAGGCCAACTGTAGGTCGACACCTCGGTGTCTTGGGTATGTGGTAATAGAACTGTGGGAACATTGAATGGTCAAGATGGAATCTATCTTAATTATCCCCTTGTGCCAATTAATGGATTTGTCATTAGAAGTGCGCACCCATCCCGATTAAGAGTTAATTGGATGGTACTGATGATCACTGTGATTAATTGGGGGCTCAAGGATAATAAGATGTGGATCTAAGATTGGAAGAGACAGACTTGATCCACAATTGATACATGGATATTGATAGAGGGGCCTACTTGTGGTAATCGGGAAGTTTAAAGTCGTCATTGTAATTTATTCTTAAGACTGGAGTGCAATTGCATTTATATAGATGATGTTATTTGCAATAAACCATAGGCCTGGATTGCACATGAGATGTTGGGTCGCGGTGTCCCAGTTGGAGCCAGCTTTCTATGGAATCCCTAGTGGTCCCCATGTTAGCCCAAGTTATCGGAAAGATACTAATCCTACTTGAACTCTAAAAAAAATAAATTAGAAAGCTGCTATTTCTATTTGAAGTGAGACTTCTAATAGTGGTAATAGTGGGTTACTAATTTGTGTAGAAGTGAGACTTCTATTTCAATTAGTACAAGAGGAGGGAAAAGGGTTGCTTAAAGATATAAAAAGGGAACAAGGGGGCTGGGACGTCCACTCTCTTGGATCCACGCCCAACCCTCCTTTTGTGCAAGAGTTGCACATGTTCTTTCTCCTCTTCCTCTTCTAGTTCTCTTCTAGTTTCCTTAAGAGCTTCTAGTTGTTTTCTTTAGGAGATCCCACCCATCTCCTTTAGAGAAGAGATCTGATACGGGTCGAGCGTGGAAGACTAAGAGGTCTTGAAGATCCTAAGTTGCTTACAAAGAAAGAGTTTATTCAACTAGCAAGTCCTCTTCTCCATTAGAGCACTACCGGGCTCCAAAGGTATAATCTGCTTCTCCTTTTATTGTGGATTATTTTGGTTGCATAGTGCTACTGATTTCTATCTTTTAGGTAGGTTATATTGCTGTACATGATTGATGAGATTGAGTGATTACATCCTGGATGTGGTTTATGGCCTTATGGGTACTTGATCCCCGAGTCAAGTGGGTCAAAAGTTTTGAAAACCTATCCACGAGGCCCACCTACTTCCAACAGAGCCACCAGTGTGGCATGGGCTGGTTGACCAGCCACACAGGGGGTCGATCGGGTACATGACCGTTGGGTCACAAATGGCTATATTTTTTACCGTTGTGCACACGGTCGACCAGGGACTATCCATTGGGCATTTTTTTGCTATAAAAACAAGCTCATTCCAAGGCCATTAGCAACCAACTTTGAGGCATTCTTTGAAGGGAATTAAGACCAAAGAAAGGGAAATGAGCTAAGGAAGGCTAGTGGGTCATTTGGAAAGCTAAAGCTTTGATTCATTGAGTTAAATCTCTAAGTAAGCTTTGCTTTTCCACATCATATGTTACATGCCCATATTAAATAATTGGTAAATCAATTTTTAGCATGCTAACTATGATTTGTTGAATCCATTACATATTTTTCTACTTTGAATTGCCTTGTATCTTTGGATTCTTCGTTTAGACTCAAACTAAGTTATTTTTAACTTTCATATCATAATGGTTTCATGCTTTGTTTAAAACTTTGATTTCTCTCATAGAATGAATCTCATACTTGGTTGAATCTCTAGTTAGTTGTTTTCATGCCATAAACACATAGGTAAACTAATTTGTTCAGAAAACAACTATGCCCATGCATCACATGTTTTAGATTTAAAATTTCAATGCAACTTGCATAATTTGATAAGTCATATCTTTACAAGTTGTTTATTTAAAGAACATGTGATTAGCATTTTCACTTCAATCAAAACATTTGTGATTTAAACTTTCAAAAACTTGAAGCTTTTACATTTATTGAGCTATCATTTTCAAACTTGATTGAAGTTCTCATACATACAGCATTCATCTTAACATTCATATAGTGTATGTGTGAGTTGTAATTTCACTTTCATATCTGCCTATTCAAGAGACATTGTATTGAGCTTAATTTGTATCTCTATCAAGTGTATTCCAGACACAATTTTAGAGAGAAAATCTTAAGATTGTAAAGGTTATTGCTTAGCCAAAAAAAGCATATTGTAAGGTTATTGTTTGGCCTACCATTAAAAAAAAAAAAAAAAAAAAAAAAAAAAAGAAAAAAAAAAAGAGGTTATTGCTTTTAGCCTATTGAAAGGCATATAATAGAGGTTATTGCTAAGCCTTGAAAAGCATTTTGTAAAGATTATTGCTTAGCCTATTGAAAAGCATAAGATAGTGGGAATCCGGTGGGGTTTAGGATCACAAGCCGGCAGTAGATATAGGCATTGAGGCCAAACCACTATACATCGTTGTGTTATGGTGGATGCCTTGTGGTGTGAATCAGCACGGGAAAGGAGGAAAACCAACGGGTTTTTCCTCATGCCAAACGGCTTAAATAGGTTGTCTTGGTCTCACACCACAGACGAGAGAAGAGAGAAACACGTTTTAGAGAACTCAAATTATCAATTAATTTCTACATATCCCAAGAGAAGGGATTACATCCTATATATAATAGAGTCTCAGCATAATTTTAGTAATCAATCTCTACTAATTGACTTCTTAATTCTAAGAATCTTGGAAATTAGAAACTACCTAATCAAAGCAATTAAAGAAATCTACTAATTCTAGAACTCTTTTAAAATAGGAAACTGCCAATATAAATCTTTCAATTTCGTTAGTTATGGGCTTCGGCTTTGGGCCTTCTGGAATAAACTTTCAAATGGGGCCCAGTGGTTTGGCCTGCATCACGGTGATTCATTTTGATAGCTTTCGCACTTAGTTTCATAATCATCACTTGTGACTAATTGATTTAAAGAAGTTAAAATTTGGCATAATTAGTCACTAATTCTAGCTCACCCTATTCAACCCCCTTCCCCCCCGGCCCCCCCAACCCGGGGATTCGGATCCCGGACTTTCAATAATGGGTCTAACCTAAGACACGCTACAATAGCATTATTAAGGTAAGGACTGAGGACATGTTTCAAAACTTTGGACTGTGATGAAATGTTGGTTACTGGTGTTTGGAAAATAAGGCTGTGTATTTAACAGTTGAGTGCTATACAGGGAGATTGACAACAGACCAAGGTCGTAGACCATGTCTTTAGAATACTAGAGGGCCCCACCAAGGTATAAATCATCCACTTAAAGTTGATAAGTTTACACTTGTAGATGGTTGATGTGATCTTAGCTTGATATTTCGAATATCAAATATGGACTCTTATTTGCAGTAGTTTGGTTCAGTGTGGAGGACATTGACACTCTTGATACCATATATTGGTCTCAGATGGGTTCCATTGTCATTGTGCAGTCAAGTGAACACATCAGAACTACTGGCCTACAACAAATGGGAAGCAAGAATAAAAGGATTCCATGTGAGGGTAGATGAGTTTTATGCAACCACGTTTTGGATGATACACAAATTCATCTGACCACTCTACTGCAACAAGATTATTTTCCTTTTTTTTTTTTTTTTTTTTTTTTCGTGTGTGTGTGTGTGAGTGTGTCTTGAATGGTAACACGGCTTAACCCACAACCTTGTACTTGCAACACTGAGCACCTTCCGACTGTGCTCTGGACTCTTGTCACAACAAGATGATCAGTTGTGACAAGAGGCCTTAAAGAAACAAGCACATTTCCAAGGTAATTAACTGTGAAGCAGTAATACAAACTAACCTGCAAAACCTTTTCCAATATGATACCGAGTCCATACAAACTTCTCATCAGAATTAATTTTTTCCTCGATGTAGTTCTGCACATTGAGAAAAACCAAAAGAGCCCCGTATCAATGATTTCAAGAAAACATCAAGCCCATGACTGCAATGAAGATGAGAGTGCTTTACCAATATCAGTAATTGTGGTTAATAACATACCACGGCAGTATCATTCTGAAAAGGCTGTATGCTTGACCACGGCAGTATCATTCTGAAAAGGCTGCATGCTTGACCAGACAATGTTTGCAGCCTACAGCAAGAATAATTATGACAATTCTTTAGTGCTTCAAGACAATAATTCAAATGGTATATTTTCAAAATAGAACGCAGAAGACTATGATAACCCAACATATGTATCTGCATCCAGAAGTCCCCAGTGCCACCATACTGATGTACATAATGTTGGAAGTAGGTGGGCATCGTGGATAAGTATTCAAAACTATTGACCCACTTAATGCAAAGATTAAATATTCAAAAGGCCAAGAACCCAAGCCCAAGATCTAAAACCCTAATCTCATGCATTAAGATCAAACATCCATCAAGAAGATAGATCAAGAAACAACAAGCATAACTAGATCTACAAATTTAAATAGATAATAGATCTATACCTTTGGAGCTTGGTTGTGCTCTAATCGAGAACTTGATCTCTATGAAAAACTCTTTTCGCAAACTTTGATCTCCCTTGCCTTTGTGTTCTTTCACACTATAACCCTCTTAGAGAACTTCTAAAGGAGAATGGTGGGATCTCCAAGTAGAAGAAAAACCCTAAATCTCTAGTAGGAAACCATAGGAGAGAGAGGAGGAAGAGATTATTGTGTAGAGATCTCTAACCCTCACCTCTTATTTATAGTTGATGGCACACCTCCCCTTAGACCAAGATTAGAAGTCTCACTTCTATTCTTAGTAAATATTTCTACTCCTCCTTTCCTTAAGAGTTCTAATGAGATTAGTAACCTTCTCTTATTAGGACTAGCATAGGGACCACTAGGGATTCTTTAGAATCTGGCTCCAACTAGGAAACTGGACCCCATATCTCATGTGAACTTTGGACCCACGGTTAATTGCAAATAAGTCCTCTTAGGAATAATTACAAGACGATCCTAAACTTCCCAATTACTACAAGTAGGCCCCTCCATCAATTATATCCATGGATCTATTGGAATAAATCTGTCCAACCAAATTGGATCCATCTCTCATTATCCTTGGGACCCAATTAATCACTGCAATCATCAGCACCATCCAATTAACTCCTAATTGAGATGGGTGCGCACTCACTAATGATAAAATCCATTAATTGGCACAAGGAGATATTTATGAGGATAGATTCCATTTAAGAATTATATGTTCCCACAGCCCCACTATCACGTACCCAAAACATCGAGGTGTTGACCTACAATTGGCCTCACTCATTGATAGCTCAAAGTAACTGTATAGTGGAAACTTGAGTCCATTAATCTCTCAGGATTAAGAGCTTATTGCTTGGGAATTATGAGAGCAGTCCTTTAATTAAAGACAGATTTGTACAAAGTGCTACTATGATACTTCAGTACATCCAATGTACCAGCATAATAATCCAGAGTCTTACACTCTGATGATTGAGACATATCACATTATCTCATAGTGATCACAGTGCTGCAATCTTATCAGATGAGATGCCCAATCTCATCACTGGCTGCGAATCAATTTAAGTATAAGATATGTGATCTATGTCTCCTGTATGTGAATCTCATCTAAACACATTGATCATAGCTAATATACTCGTGGGCTTTGGTTTATCTCATGAACCATCATGTCATTTTGTATTGTCATGTGCAAACATAAAATAAACTACCATTCATCCCATGAATAAAGCATGAAAATATAAATTAATTAATGAAACAAATCAATTTATCCGGACTATCCACTGGATTGAGATCATACAATTTAACACATAAAAACACTTCAAGAAATGCACAACAATTACATCTTGAAGTATCTGAAACTGCAAGAGGTTTGAATATTGCATCTCAAAGTATCTAAAATTGCAAGTGGTTTGAATATTCAATGCTCTGAAAGCCAGATCAGGTTACAAAATTACAAGAGGATAAGAATTGTAACTCATAAATGTAACATCAGAAACTTTCATATTAGTCCAAATTTTTTCATAATATAAAATTATATCTCAGAAATTAAAATACAACCAAAATCTTCTTCCTTTCTATCATTTCAAGTCACAATAAATATCACCATGACATTTTCTCTTTCATATGTTCTACCTTCTAATTTTCAACTCCATCTAAAACCAAGCCAAATTGAACAACATTATCATTTCTTAAAATAATTGAGAGATGTTATTTCGCCTTAATTTTTTTCCAGATAACTTAAAAAAAAAAAAACACACAAAGAAAAGGATAAACGTTTCTGGTAAAAGTTTCGAACAAAACCATTACCATAGGTTTTTTAGGAATAAAAAATAAGTAAAATCATAAGATTTTTTTTTTAATATGAAAAATCATAAGATTCAAAACTGAAATAGTAAAATTATTGAGAAAAAAATTAAGCATAAGATTTAAATAATTTTCCATAAGATTTAATTTGAATTTTATGAAACATATCTTAAAACATAAAATTTCCATTAGTGTAAAAATTTGTAAGGTGGCATAGCTATCAAAAAAGGACATCTGATGAAAAACTGCCTTTTTCCTTTTCTACCAATTTCAATATCAATGTGAATATTGCACCATCAATTTGGGGTCGTAAAGACAAATAACACCATCTCACCTACTGCAGTTCCCCATCTAAGACCACTCCAAAGCACAGCAGGAATGGATAACTGTCTCTTGTCAGGATAATCATATATCTAGACACACTCCTAGAACACAAGGAAATAATGGCTAACCTTTATCCGTACAATTATGCATATAATGCACACAATATGGAAGGTTGGTGTCACTTAGTTCCTCCCCAAGTAGCCAGCTTGATGAAGGGCAAAGAAGAGTCAATATCATATAATGAGCTCACAATTCCATTTTCTCTCTTTAGAAAATGAGCCCGGCTCTTTACCAAAACTAATTTAAAGGCTGACTCACCACTACGCTAAAACGCTTTTCCTCCTCAGGCTTGTGCATGTAGTTGTCATGTAATTTAAAGAGCACAAATGATATTTCAATTACCATCGAAGATTGCGTGTTGGTTTATGACTGCATGGAATAATATGATACACAATGCAAAAAGAACTGAACTGCAAAATACTATGTATCAGTATTAGTGTTGCTTTTTACCTGAAAATTGATGGCTTTTTTCTGAAGATCACAGGGTAAGAGTGGATGCTCAGGATACTTCTCTTCCAAGTACTGTCAATTAAAATTTCCATATGTAAATAAGGGTTGTCAATAATATACTATCTACATTGTGTCTATAATGAGAACATAATGCAATAGACTACATGGGGTCCATGTGGGTCCATCCCCAACGACCAAATCAGATCTAATAGATCCAACCCATTTAGACCCCCACATATATTTAATTCCGAGAATTAAATCCATGATCCATTGAACCCCTACATATCATCTAATTATAATTGAAAGTTAGAATCATAATCCAGTGACCCCAGCACCCCTACGTATATCTCAGTTACTTCTAGAAGGATATGGTGTCCCCCTATAGTTATTTCAGTCACGTGGCATGATGCTGATACAAAGGCGATGCTGATACAAAGGCGGACAACCTGCCAAAGCAGAGATTTCTTAATGGATCATTACAGTTTGATACATTAGAGATATTTCTTACTTAATGTCTTTTTTCATGTATCATTTTCCTTGATAAATGCCACGACACTGTATATTGTTTTTTTCTTTCATATAATTATAATCATTCTAAATATGCCATCTCAAAAAAATAAGGAACAAAAGAGAAAGAGATATACTAACCAATAAGATGGCAAAAGAGTCAGAAACAACAATGTCCCCATCAACCAGTACAGGAACATAACAAAGAGGGTTCAGCTTTGAAAACTCTACAATTCAAGCATGGAGCAATACTGAGATTCAATCCTAATATGGGTTCTTATGGTAAGCATCATAATGTAGGAACCGCAGCCCAGACACTTAATCCACTGTCATCTGTTATTAAAGTCCCTATCTTGCACAAAAAAAAATTGCAAAAAATTGATCCAAACAGGTGAAAATAAATAAATAAATGAAAGTGTGTGGTAAGTTAACATGTAATGAGAATAGCAGCCATTCAATGTGAGTGAATAAACAACCACTACTTAGTTCCTTATATGCACAAAAGTAGCCTAGAAGTATTGGCTCATCATGAAGCTTATACCATACACCTCATTTTTATTAGTTCAAGGTTCCCTTAATAAATAAATAAAAGCTGTTGGTGATTTGGAAAAAACCATTTTATGTTACAAAATATATACACCAAACCCTGAGGTTCTACTTTGTAAAGGATCCCCAAACGTAACATACCATCCATTATTTTCTCCTTAAATGAATGCATAAAGTTGGTGCCTCAACATGTGTTGACCTGTACCACCATGTCTGTTATGTACTTATGTTTGCTTTGGATTTCTAAATTTTGGATTTTTCTAAGAATAATTGGGTTTTATGGATTAGGATTTTTTTTAATATTTTAATTTATTATTTATTAGAGAAATTTCAAAGAAGGCCTTAACCTTTTGCCTTATTTCAAAAAAGGACATAAGTTTCAAACTTTTCAAATTAGTCCTTCAGCTTTCTAGTAAGTTTTCAATTAAGGACATCCAACAATTTAAAGATATTTTTTTTACAACTTTTGTCTCAATTTTTTTAAAATACCCAAACTACCCTTCATTTAAAGCCATGACATGATTCTAGCAGCCACCACATGCCAAACTACCCTTCATTTTGTCTCTTCGACAGTTTTGATTATATAATCAGTGTTCGACTTGAATGAACCTTGATTATAAATTTCTTTTATTGGGACTGTGGGAATAGTCCAATTATTGATTGATTGTTCGAGATTCCCGTAGGTGATCTCTTCCAAATTTTTGATTGACATTTTATTAATATTTAAACTAAGACTAGATGCATGTGATGAAGATGAAGAAGAGTTAGAAGAAGAAGATGAAGAGTTTGAGAAAAAATCATTTTTCAAAGAGCTAAATAACTTAGACATATTTAAACAATAATTGAAATATCAAGTTAGAAGTTACTAGTGGCCTGTCAACCCCAAATGAGGGAACACGTCCTAACGCTCACTGGCTCACGGACAATCAACCTCGGCGCGACAAGAGGCCTCGGACCTAGCTTTTTCCTTCTTAATACACAATTACTATTCAAAGCAGTACTAAGAATTTAACTACTCAGAAAGCAGACGAGCAGCATAACAGATGATGCATGAGTTTTACAAAACATAAACATATATATTAAAAACAAAACAGATAAACAGGACTGGTTACAGGACAGAGTAACAAGACTGTTTAACAATACAGGAGAGAAACAGAACAAAGCTTACAAAGGGAGTAGGCACACTGGGGGCAGTAAGGCTTGGGAACTTGGCTTTGATACCAGATTACAACCAGGGATCGCTACTCAAAACTTGCAAAAAGAAAAACAGGCTAAGACTGAGAGAACTTGGAAATTCTTAGTCTTGCACTAAACTACTTAATTGCTTCTGCTCAGACAAGAGGGCTGGCAGTCCCTTTTATAGACAAAATTTTTACAAACTATTGCGGACTTGAAGACGCTTGAAGTCCGAGAATTATTGAGGCTGCTTGGAGGACTGTATTGAGGTGAGGCTGCTTGGAGGGCTGTATGGAGGCGGCTGCATGATGACTCCGGATGCGAAAGCATTTGAAATCCGGAATACGTATCTTCAGGCTTGATTCAATGCATTGATAGTGACTTGGCACTATTTGGTAGTCGATACTATTTGGTACTATTGAAATAGTAACATGGTACTATTTGAATAGTAACCTGGAATAGTTTATTAGGATCAATAGTGCTGCATAGTAGTCGGTTGTCGATTGATTGATGAATAGTGACTGCTGTATAGTGTCAAATAGTGGCTGCATAGTGCAAATAGTTGCAAATAGTGAATTGTTGAAAATGACATTTTCTGAATTGCGCTTTCGAGCTTAATTTTGTTGACTATGCTGGAGGCTCTTACGGATGCATGAGGAGAGAGCCGTCAGTGTCAGAATGAATTGCTACAGACTGTCGAGTGGCAGACTGTCGGATGAGTATTAGCTTGAGCTTTTTTGACCAAATTGAATATACGTTGGCTTTATAAAGGCTGTGTCGGACAGCTGGAAGAGCTTGATGGAAGTAGCTAGGCTTTTAGTCTGAACTCCAGGAGTCGGACCAGTGAGTTTGAAAAGCATTGATTAATTAAGCCCGAGTCTCAGCAGTGACATCAAGGGTCATGTATGTGAATTTTTCTAATATTTCTTCAAGGATTGCATGTCCTGATCGGATAGGATCATAGAAAACATGTGTTTGATCGGCGAGATCGTCGTCGATACAAATAATTCTTCGACCATCACTCCAAACTCCTTTATAAGTGCTGGCGAATTCAAGGTGACGTTTGAGGGATATGAAACGCTGAATTTGATCTGCTTGAGCATTGTATGATTGAAAACGCTCGATGCTGTAATTGGGCGAGGCTGCATCAGAAGCACTTTCGAACCATTCGGCTGGATGATCATAAGTGCCATAGTCAGAAGGAGTAGCACAGAGTTTCCTGCAGAATAGATCGCCATCTTCGATATTGGTGAGGGTCCATAATTGATATGGTTGGAAAAAGCGAGTTTCTTCACGTTCTCCGAGAGAAGAGGAGATTGTAACTAGGAGATACTACTTGGTGATGCCGAGGCAGCTAAGAGTATATTTAACAATGGCTGGTAGTTGATAGAGCATTGTAGAATCATTTCTATCAATAATGAATCTTTGAACCAGGCCTTGTTCAATAAAAGAGATATTGAATTCTTCCATTGGGAGAAACATTTTTGGAAAGCCAGTGGTCCAGCTGAGATATTGTGCTTTGGACATAAAGCTTTCTTTGAGCTGGCAAGAAAGAGTTTGAACTCTAATTTGCACAGATAAATCATCTGGAAGGAGGTCGTCAACCTTTTCCAGGAGTTGTTGTTTGAATTGCTTTTCAGATTTATAATTGGATGACGATGCGCTGTTTTGTTCAAGCAAATGTATTTTTTATTCTAATGATTTGAGATGGATAGCTAGGTCAGAGATATTTTTTCGCATTTGTGAATTCTTTTGTCCAGAGAGATGGGTGCCAGTAATATGGGTGCTCCATATTCTACCAGTAATATGGGTGCTCCATATTCTATCGAGAAGAGCTTGAGACTCGGTAGAAGGGAGTGGATTGGAAGAAGGAAATGGGATTTGTAGTGGAAACAGTACTGGAATGGTAGGAGGTTCAATGATTGGCAGCTTTCCTTTGTTAGAAGGCATTAGTGGCTGAGAGGAGAGAAAACAAAGTATTGTTTGTGAGAAAATATGTTTAAATATTTTTTGAGAAAATATGAATGAATGAAATTATGCCTCAAATTGAAAAATGACTTTTTTTATCTTTGATAGCGGTATGTAGACCATTTATGGTGGCAAAAAAAGGCTGGATTTGTGTTATAAAAGGTGTCCCAAAAACTAAATTATGTTGTAGATTGGGGACAACAACAAAATTGGTGGGAATACCGATGTTATCTTTTAAAATGATGGCATTAGTTAATTTATACCGGATGGAGCAAGAACTTCCATTAGCAGTGGTTATTGAAGAGGGTTTATTTTCTAAGAGACTTAGGGGAATGAGACCTTCTTTTATACAATTCATATCAGCTCCTGAATCAATTAGAGCAGTAAGTTCATAAGAAAATTCATGAATTTGTAAAGTGATTGAGGTATACCATTTATAAAAAGGATGATTTTGGATAGATCCACAAAAACTTTCAATATTGGTATTAGTTGAATTTTGGAATGAATTTTCTAAGTTGGTAACTTGGATTTGTAATGTCTGGACCAGATGTTTTAAAGATGAGACTTCTTCTTTTAGAGAAGTTATGTCGTTAGAGAAATTCTCTGTTGGATGGGAAAGAATAGAAGAGGTTTGATGTTGCAGTCTATCATAGACTTGTTGCATGGTGAAGACAGGGGTAGTATAAGGAATCTGCTTGACTTGTTTACTTTTGATGTTTTGGGAAATTAGTTTATTAAAAAATTCATTTTTTGTAAGGGGGTCGGGAATATTTTGAATCATTTCGAGAATTAATTGTTCATTTGCAGAAAGCATATTTATTGATGGTGTAGAGGAAGATTCATATTCAGAAAATGATTCTTGACAAGAATGGCAAATATGCTCTGGGTCAGAAGTGTCACTGGGTTTATCGGAGTTAGATTTATGTTTGATATTAGTAATTTTCTTTTTTGTATTCTTGGCAAAGCATTTATTTGCAAAATGACCAGGTTTGTTGCATTTATAGCAGCGCTGGTTTGAATCATGAATTTGGGGAGTTTGATCATGATTTTTGGATTGCTGATGTTTAAACCTCTGGTGAGGACGAGGCTTTCTTCGGGTAGGAAGGAAAGTGTTGTTAGAATTATTTTTTGCTTGAGAAGAGGTTTTTCGTCGAGAAGGATTTATAATTGGGTCATAACCAAATTGATAGCAAAAGTCACCTAATTCTTTTTGGTTATTAGACCTTTCTCTTTTCATTTGGGATTTAAGTTTGAGGTCAGTACAAATACTGAGACCAACTTTGTTAATAGTTTGTATTAATTTGCCGTAGGTATAACGGTGGTAATTTAGATTTCCATCGCCTTTGTCACGCAAGCAATTGCGAACCTTTTCGGCAAATAATGTTGGGAGGCCAGAAATGAATTTTTCTTTCCAAAAAGAGCTATCGCAATTGTCAATGCGAAATAGTTTAGAAAGATAAATATCTTTATACCATTGAAAGTCTGTTAGAGTATGGCATTTTAAGGTTGATTAATTGTTCTTTGTTTTTCTCTGAAATATCACCAAGTTTTCCGAGGAAATGATGGATGATATTAGTTATTAGAGCAAGGACTTGTTCTCCTTGTGGTTCTCCTTTAGAATTAAGAATTGGTTGGCCATGTTCATCGCGTTGAATGGCTTGTTTGATTTCTTCGCGTTGAATTTCAGTTAAATAATCGTTCCACCATCCATGAAGTTGTCCGGTGAAACCAGAGGTGATGGCTAGAACAGTGTTTTCTTGTGCCCAATGGTGAATATAACAGGCATTACAATAGACAATCATGTGTTGCATGACATTGAGTATTTGGTATTCGGAAAGTCCGTCAATGTTCCATTCATAGAGGACATTTCCTTCAAAATGGATTTTGGGCATTTCAAAAATTTCTTCAAATTGAAGATCTACTGGAGATGGGCGACGATAGTACTTCTTTGTAGAAGTTCGTCGAAAAATAGATCGGTTAAGTTGAGGAATTGGATTGACGTCTGCTTCATCATTAGCAGAGTAGTCTGAGTCCGCTGGAGAAACATGATTTTCAGTAATCATTGATAGGTTAGGTTTTTTGCCTTTTGGATCGCTGTCATGAGATAATTTTATTGTATTCAAAAGCTTTGTTAAGAACTCGGTTGACATTGACGAGGAAGGTTTTGGTATTTGAGGGAGATTGGTTTGAATTGTTTGTACTGGGATAAAGAATTGTTTTGAAGATGGAGTAACTAGGGAATTATTATGTAAAATGGGTTGGGGAGTGGATATCCAGTTGGTTCCCATAGAATGTAAAACGGTATTAGTATAATTATTTTGTTCAATGATGTGAGAAATGTCGTTTGAGGTAGCAGGCTTTTCGTCTTTGAAAAGGGAGATTGTTTTAAGAGGGGTGGCTATTGTTTCTTTAATTCTTATTGCGCGAAAAGGGGGTAAAGACTGGGTAATTTCTTCGCTAGAAGTGGTTTCCTATTTTTGCTTATTTAATTGTTGATGTAACATCATAATATTACTTGAGGTATTTTGTTCTTGAGGTATGTTGTATTGAAATCAGTTAAAGAAAGGATATTTTGTTTAATGAGTTTCATGTGGTCAAACCATTGGATTTTTAATTGAGCTTGTTCTTCTTTGTTAAAATTACGAAAGAAGGAAAAGCGAAGGGGATGGCTTTTCATAGTATTGATTAAAAATTGGTTATCAATTTGAAAAGGTATTTCTTGACTATTTTCCTGATCTTCAGGAGTTTCGTCAGATAAGGGTTTGGATGCAGAGATCATTCCTATATATGAGGACTGAAATCAGAGGCAGTTGGGCTATATGATTCAGTAGGGTTATAATTTTTATTAGGATAAGTTATAGCATTATGAGTTGTTGTTTGAGGATAGCAAATATTAGATGGAGGAGGAGGTATCATGACGTCTGGTAGCGTAGAGCGAACAGAGTCGTATTGAGACACAGAAGATGGTCTATGTTGTTCAACTTCTGTTGGATTTAATTGAGAAGGAAGTGATGAAGTAGAATGCCTAGTTACTGGCCTAGGAATAGTTGACTTACCATGATTGAGTCTGATGGCAACTTTTCTGTCGGGATTTTCAGTAATAGTTTCTAAGTCATCATTTATTAGAGGTATTGCTGGTTGGGTATCGTGAAGATCCCATTCGCCAGAGAGATTAACTTGTTCCCAAGAAATCATTTTTGGTATTGTGACTTTATTTTTAAAATCGGTAAGCAACAGGGTCCTTATTCCTTTCAATTGATTGGTGTAGGATATATCAGGCATGATTGAGGTCATTGCTTTGAAATATATTCTGTAGATTATGGCTATATTTTCGGATTGTGGTTTCATGTCGAAACCTTTGGTATGAATAACCAAGTGTACATGCTTGATGAGCACCTGGATCAGAGAGGCTTATTGAGAAATTGGAAAAACAATTAAAAAAGGCAAGGCCATTGTGAAGACTAGCTTCGAGGAGACCTATGAGTGAGTCTTTGAACTTCACATGTCTTTGGTCTCTGACATAAGACAGACAAGAAGTGTTTAAACCAGTTCTAGTGAGAGGTTTAATGGCTACTTGTACTAGTCCAATATGAAGATATGTGTATTGTTGGCTGAATTTTTGTATTGTCTCTTTGGTAATAAGAGTTATATTTTCTTCTTTATTTACTATTGATTTTGTTTTTCGACAGTTTTGATTATATAATCAGTGTTCGACTTGAATGAACCTTGATTATAAATTTCTTTTATTGGGACTGTGGGAATAGTCCAATTACTGATTGATTGTTCGAGATTCCCGTAGGTGATCTCTTCCAAATTTTTTATTGACATTTTATTAATATTTAAACTAAGACTAGATGCATGTGATGAAGATGAAGAAGAGTTAGAAGAAGAAGATGAAGAGTTTGAGAAAAAATCCTTTTTCAAAGAGCTAAATAACTTAGACATATTTGGAAGCTGATACCAGATTTTGAGAAATCCAAAATTCTAAGCAATCTCACTCCTGGTTCATCAGCTTCCAAAAGAACCAAAACCTTCAAGTCCCAGACTGGTTTTGGATAAATTGGTGGTCACTCTTTGGTCCACCTTCTTCCATCCTACCAGATTCCCTCTCTGGCCATTTTCAAAATTTCACCTCAAATAAAGCCTCCTTTCAATCAAGCGAACCTTCATAACTCTTTTTTGCCTATTCCCTCACTCATGGTATCCCCTGGATCCTCAAATGGGACTATTCTAAAACTACAAATCCCCCGTATTTGTTTCGAAGAACCTTTGTAAAACGTTGGGACAAATTTGACGTTTTACCAATTCTCCAAAACCAAACCTCCCCTTCCTCTTCCAATGTTCAACATTTTCCTCCACTACCAAAAACTGTCCCATATAAATCTTTCAAAGCAGCAGTCACTGAAGTTATCAGAAATCCTGCCGCAGGCCCCATCAAGACTACCCCAATAGCAACACCTGCCTCTTTGGCAGCAAACTCCAATACCGACAATAACTTCATAAATTCTCAAGAATATTTAATTAGTCATATTCATGCTCTACACAAAAAAATAGAATCTCTCAAAAAGAAGCCCCTTGCCTCACCACATGAAGCAGTTCCATCCGCAGCATCTTCCGTCAATGAAGACTCTGATGCTACTCAATCTCCTGGCGAAGATGGATTCTAAAACATGCTACGCCATTTCAATACAGCTCCCCTATAATGCCATCATCAAGCTCTTCTAGCTGTCCGATACAGCCTTCATAAAGCTCTTCTAGCTGACCGATACAACCTTCATAAAGCCGACGCATACACAAGCCTCAATTTGGTCAAAAAGCTCAAGCGATCCCATCCGACAGTCTGCCACTCGACAGTCTGCCGCAATTCACTCTAACACTGACGGCTCTCTCCTCATGCCTCCGCAAGAGCCTCCAGAATAGTCAACAAAATCAAACTCGAAAGCACAATTCAGAAAATGTCATTTTCAAGAATTCATTATTTGCAACTATTTGACACTATGCAGTAGCACTATTCAGCAGTCACTATTCATCAATCAACCGACGGCTGACTACTATGCAGCACTATTCATCCTAATAAACTATTCCAGGTTACTATTCAAATAGTACCATGTTACTATTTCAATAGTACCAAATAGTGCCAAGTCGCTATCAATGCATTGAATCAAGCCTGAAGATACGTATTCCGGATTTCAAATGCTTTCGCATCCGGAGTCATAATACAACCGCCTCATCATGCAGCCCCCCTTCAAGCAGCCTCAATAATTCCCGGACTTCAAGCGTCTTCAAGTCCGCAATAGTATGTAAATTTTGTCTATAAAAGGGACTGTCAGCCCTCTTGTCTAAGCAGAAGCAATTAAGTAGTTTAGTGCAAGACTAAGAGTTTCCAAGTTCTCTCAGTCTTAGTGTGGTGGTTGGTATATATTGGACTTTTAAATCTTATTCCGTTTGAGTCTTAGAAGAATAAATGTAGAAGTAGGCCCGATCAACTATTAGCTCAGGTGGATATGCAGTTTGGATTAGTAGTTAGGGTAAGATTTTGCCACTTCCTAGTTGATGCAGTACGGACCAGGCCCAAAGTCAACTGGGCCAACCCATTGACCCATAGGTCAACCACATCCATTGAGTTCAGCCCACAAGCCCAATCTGACCGAGAGCTACTGTGGCTTTCTCTTTCTATCCTATCTCTAATTCTATTTCTATTTATATTTTCTGTTATTGTTTAATTAGAATTGCCATTATCTATTGTTTTTTTTACTTGGACTTCTTTAATTTTAGAAATTCTTAGTTGCTAAGCAAGAGAAGGGATCAATCCCACTCCTCTATATAAGGATTGACATACTGCATTGTAAACTCATGCTTATTATCAACTAATCTTAAATTCTGAGGCTGTCTCTTCAATTATGGTGTTTTTCATTATCATTAATGTTCTTCTTGTTGGAATCCCTTCATTGGATTCGAATCAACTCAATCTGAGGCATTGATCTACTTGATTGCGGGTGCGGGTCTACGCCACTAGTTCAGCCTGGCACGTTAAACTTGGACCATTTGCAGATTGCCTGTCCAAATTTTTGAAGGTTCAACTTGAACCCAACCTAATCCAACCTGAGGTGTTATTTTTTGTCAACTAGATTTGGGTTGAATTGAGTGGGATAGGCTAGTTGAAGCCAACGTGCCAGATCAAATCCAACTTAACCGACCTAAAGTTGGGTTTGGTCGTTTGGGATCAGGTTGGGCCGGACCTAAGTAGCACCAAAAAGGAATTAAACCCCACTCCTCTGCTAACAGACAAGCTATCCCGCTCATTCAAGATGCATCATCTTATAACAGGACTTGTGTTTTTGTCAATTGGGGGCCAAAGAAATTACAAAATCTTACCTAGTCTCTGGAATTTATTGTGTCTCTAATCTGATTACAGACTCATTATCCTCTCTATACCACTTCCAAAAATGCCATAACTGGTAATCAAGCTGACCCTCGCTTCCTACTCTACAATCAAATTTATCAACCTCCAAACCATCAATCAGAGCATTTTTCATTACAACCAATCAATACTCAAAGAATGGCTCTGGTTGCCACATGCATGAGATGCGCTGAACAGAATCCATGGTAGACAAGCACAGTCTCCTAATTGAATACAGATCCTGTTGCCCCTGACCTTTAACTACCCCTCTCTACATTGCATCACGCAAGCTTCGTAATATGCAGTCAAATATGCCCATGCTGCAAAAGGCAGGTACATGTCATGCTTATGCTTCATTTATTCAAAATTAAAGCATCTGAGGTGGGTGGAAGCATGCAGCAAATGAAGTGTTTGGAACATACACATGCATATCTGTAGTTTGTCTCTATGTACTGAAAGGGCATGCAACCGTGCATTATGCTTATACCATAGTTCGAGAAGACTGTATGTATGCACATATGTATATACATGTATGCTCAATTTTTACAGATCCAAGTCTAAAGAGAAAATAAGGCAAAGATTGGCTCTCCTTACCTGGACTGAACTGCTCTCTCTTCCACAGGTTCACTGCCTTGTACTCATACTCTAGCTCTTTAGCAGTTCACGCCAAAAAGCACAGCATCACATCATCAGTTTAGACAACAGAAGACACAAAATTGACTGTACTATAGAACTCCCACAGATGATACATCAGACCATGAACATGCAAAACATCAACAATAGCCATGGCATCCATACACCAATTATAAGGTCTAAAACTTGGATGTAAAATCAGCCCATCCATCTTTAATGCACTGCAGAGGACTAATACATCCAAGAAGCAAAGATTGTTTTTGTATTTGGAGACGCAGGAGAAGGGTTGGCGGGGTGGGGGTCTAACCTCTCAAGTTGACTGCAATCCGAACACGCCATGAACATGAGCTCCGGAAGAAAGAATAGAGCTGCAGCTTCATAAGCTTCATACCGACATGCACAGAATCGGCAGAAACTGCTGTCTAAATATGACAAAAAAATTCAGGTGCAGATCATTCAGCACTTTATATCATTTGTTGATCATTGGTTCAACATCAGCAATCTATAATAATAATAATAATAATAATAATGATGATGATGATGAGGAAACAATGAAAAGAAGAGAGGAGAAAATACCCCTGAATTAGAAGCCATCCAGAGAGTTAGTTAATCACCTTTTCTCCTCAATAGCAACTAGTCCCTGATACATAAATTCATTGGAAGTGTTAAAATATATTCTGTATGGAAGCAAGAAACGAATATTCCTTATTAATTGATCATGTTACACAGTAAACAATAAAGAAATCACAGAGTACCACGATAGCCGTTGCTTGTGCTGCGGTGTTCGATATGTCATGTTTCCTATTACCATTATCGCATTCTTCAAATCTAACATAATTGGCAAATTTGGTTATCATCAATTCTGGATGTAAACAGGGATCAAGTTTCACTGATGGATTTCATCTTTAATTTCATTATATGGATAGTCGAATCTCTAGCAACAGCAAGAAGAACAGAGGCAAAAGGTAAATATTTTTCAACAAAATATGAACTGGGGCGAGTAGTGGGCTGGGTTTTTCAGAAAAAACTCATATTGATCATATTGATACGTGGAAATCGCCAAAAATGTTTTAAGAGACTCCATACTGATTAATTGATACATGGAAGTCAACAAATCGGTTTACAGAAAACCCATCAAACCCACCTGCACAATCAGCAGCTATAAATGAATTGATAAGTCAAAAAAGTGAAGAAAAAATGGGATTTGGAGGAAAATTTTTGAGAACAAGGGATTTGGAGGAAAAGTTTTGAGAAGAAGGGATTTTGAAGAGGAGTTTGAAAGGAGTTGGAGGAACCCAATTTATAGGATAATTACTGGTACTCCTGCCACGGTATCACACCTCTCTGGCACCTGACCCCTGACCCGATCACAACAAACCTTGACCAACGATTGGAAGAATCCCTGCATGTCAGAAACCTCTGCTTTAAAAACACTAAGCCATACCCCAATTACTTTTTTTTTTTAACTCTAATTTTTAAAAGTTCCATAAATCCTAAACCCTAACCACCGTCCCTGACCCAAATCCAAATCCTAATCACCAATCGAACCCGAATCCATATCATTTCATTCCCTCCAAACCTACAATCCACTACACCCAATCGAAATCTGGTGCCAGGTTTGTAGGTTGGGAGGGATGAAATGATATGGGATTCGGATTCCAAATGGTGATTAGGGTTTGGATTTGGATAGGTTCAGTTAGTGTAGGGTTTATGGAATTTTTATAGAAATGAGAGTTTACAAATAATAATTGGGGTATGGATTAGGGTTTCAAAAGCGGTTCTGACATGCGATTCTTGGTGAGAAAGAGATGTGATATGTTCGCAGGGTCAGCTAAAATTCGATCAAGGTCCGTTTGTTGGTATGATAGCAGGAATTATCCTACAAATTGGGTTCCTCCAGCTCCTTTCAAACTCTTCCTCCAAATCTCTTCTTCTCGAAACTTTTCGTCCAACTCAATTCCTTTGAAGGATCAAATCAAATTACATCCCATTTGCTAATATAAAGAGAGTTGTAGGAAAAAAAATTGGAAACTCATGTAACTGCATCTCAACAATCAATGATAGCATTCGTTTAGATTATTTGTTGAGTAGAGGGAAAACCATTTACCTTCGTCTCGGAACCCTTCTTCGTCCAACTTCCACTATGTCTCGGGCCCGTCCAGAATTCAACAAGGTTGGAAGAATAGGGGTGAAGAATTCCTGTGTGTAGGTGATGGTTAAAATTTCGGTATCGGCGTCGGCCGGGGCGAAAAATGGATATGATATTGTATCCGTCGCGGATACCGGTGAGTCGCGGTGTTAATTTTTTTTTATTCAAAAAAATCACAAAAATACCTAAAAAGTTTAGAATATTAGAAAACATTGGAAAACAATATTTTTTTTGCCATTAGTAACAACAATAAATGAAAATCTCGGTTACCTTAAGTTATGAGTATTGTCTACGTCGCAGTTCGTTGTCTTATCTAGTATCTCATATAATACTGTCATTATTGATGCTCATGATCAATTTATTAGTGTAAAATATAAAGAAAACAAATATAACATATCAATCATCATTTAATACTAACTTAATCGTCAAATAAGTTGTGAAATTCAAGACCTTAAAGATGACATATTAAAATCAGAAACATAATAGTGAAATCAATAAATCATAAAGCACTTGGGCATCAAAAGATTCATGGTTTACCTGAAATTAGAGGGGACTAGTAGTCTAGTAGAGAGTAGAGACTAGAGAGAGATTGGTGAGTATCAGTGTATTACAGATTGACAGCCTAATTCCAAGTGGAGTGTCGCCCTGGCTTAATATCATCATCATCATCATCATCATTTCTTCGGTATTAGCTAAAAAGATATGCTCCATACTGTTGCGCAGCACTACCATACCCATGACCATATTCAGATTGTTCTTGATAAGATGAACTATCTTGATGAAATCCTCAAAAAATGATATATTATAATTCAAATATTGAAAATTTCGAATATAAAAAAATTGGAAAAATAAGTTCAAAATCATGTGTATGAGTAGATCTAGCATGAAAGTATGTAGATCTAACTTCTAAATGAAGAACATAACACAAGTGACAAACCCAATGATTTCTATGCTTCATCTAAAAAAAAAAAAAAACTACATAATAAAATGCTTTAAGTTGATATTCTCTTACCTTAGATGATATTTTCTTCAAAAAAATAGATATGGAATTTGAAAATATGAAGAGGGAGTATGACTGCTGCTATGGGTAGTAAGGAGATGAGAAGAGTGGAGAAGAAGAAGAAGATGGGGAAAAAGTTGCAAAAATTAGGTTTTTTACCCTTTTTATAAAATATCGGCGATTTTTTCAGACCGAGATAATTCCATCTCAGCCGAGATATTTCCATCTTGGCCTAGATATGCCGAGATTTTGGGGATTTTTAACCGAGACCGATATCTCAACGAGATATCGGCTGATACCGATTCATATCGATCGATATGAATCAGTATCGGCCGAGATTTTGATCCATGGTGTAGGTGATAATCGTGATATCCACCGTGCTTAATTTGAGAGGCGAGTTAATTTTAAAAACGTTTTTATTTCCATTAAACGGGCTTTTTTTTTATTGAGGAATTTACCTGAAAAATCATTTTAGATGGCCACTAACCAAAAAGGGCCCCATTGATTTTTATGAGATAAAATAAGTTTTCCCTCCAATTTTTTTCTATTTTTTTTTTTTTGGGTCCTTTTTTCAACAAGCATTGACGGCATTGCTCATTTCAATGGGATCAAGCGTTTCAAGATTTTGTGGAGCGACGACGCCGCTCATTTTAACCAATGATAAGACTTCATAAGTTGTTGGGCGATAACGTTGATGCTAATTTAAATTGTAAAGTTTGGTAGCATATTCTGTCAGGCGACGACATTGACATTGATCTTAGTTTGGAAAAAAAACTCATTAGATTCATTAGATCCAAAGAAACCAACATATATCATGTACATACTTCATTGCAAGCACAACTATAAAACATTAAATACAAAATAAAAAACATCATATTCAAACATCTTCTCTACCACCACTCTACATTGATCAATTCATAACAAGTTTCCAACATTATCCTTTTACATTTGAAAAGCTCAAAATTGAGAGAATTACTAGTAGCAACCTTCTAATCTATTTACAACTAAACAACAATGTTTAAAAGGTGGCTAACATAATAATACATACAACAAAGTTTCAGATTAGTATAAAAAGGCCAAAAAACCTTTGAGTTCAACAACATCCTCTTCAGGTATAACTACATTAATCAAAACTTCTTCAAGATTCAATCAGTGTGCATTTAACTCCCAGCTTTTCTTGAAAATCACAAGAACTACTTTGGAAGGTTGAAGGAAATGAAAAGAAGATGAAGAAACCCTCACAAATCATCATTTTGGAAAACAAATAATGGAAATACAACAAGAAGAATATCTCCACATGATGGGATGCTTGAATCTATGATACTTCAATCCAAATGAGGTTGAGAAATGACCTATGAGACCACGTTGCAGGCTGTTGCGGAAGGAGGAGGCAGTGAAATCGTCAGACATGGGAAAACGATGGGGTGGAAGAAGGGGAAAATAGGATTTTAGGGTTTTTGTAGGGTTTAAATGTCATCGTTCAATGAAAACTTTAATAAAAACCGAAAGTGGTCATAGGGGACCACTTCCGTGTCATATAAACTACTGGGGCCTTTTTTACTTAGTGTCTATCTAAGGTGATTTTTTCAGGTAAATTCCTCTTTTTTTCTTTCTAATTTCACTTCAAAAGTTCAAATTGATTTGAAACAACATGACGTATTTGTTTGCATTGACATACATAAAAGTTGAATACATGGGATGATTAAAAATGACGATAAAAAATGAATTTCAGAAAATAAGCATCAAATGACAGTTCGATCGGTGTGAAAAAGATCTCGGACTCTTAGAAAGAAGATGTCGAGAAAGAATAGTGTGAAAGGATCCGGTACTCTCGGCTAAAAGATATTGAAAAAGAATATGAGTGTTTTCACCAAGGTTTTATGATGTGGGGCGACTGTTTATTAGATATATGTGAGATAGGACCAGGCCCATTCAAATCTTTGGAAGTTTCGAAATTGACCTGGGTTCATACATAGGCTCGCCTTTGCCATATAGTTCAAAATGAATATCATCCATTCATTGATATATTCTCAAATTTAAGATCAATAGAGAGGACATAAACGGTGGTGATGAAGACAAGTCAATATCCGATGTTGCAGCAATTATATGTGAACTTATTGGTCTCCGGGAATCCATTGTGGGGCATATATAATGATAATCCGAACTATTCCAAATGAATGTCATCCCCTCCAATGACATATCCTAAAATTTCTTTTCAATAGATGCAGGTCCCGCCGTTCAAGTGAGCACATGATAGAAATGTGATTAACTCCTTAATAAGAATGAGCACATCGGCCCACGACTCCATCGCGGGGCCTAGTTGGAAACATTATGGATTGTTCATGATGAATCTCTTGCACTTCAGGGATATATATACTAAGATTTCATATCAATAGAAGTGCAGCCCACTGCTCGATTGACCACATGTTTGGTTGTGACTATGTGATATCACAGTTTTGAAAAAATATTTAAAAAAAAAAAAAAAAGAGAAACAACTTTTTCATTTAAACTATAAAAATCAATTGTAATTTCAAACCACCACTAATTTCCAATAACCTGACATTTAACTTCCTACTACTTTACAAATAAATTGACCAAAAAGCCCCTCAAAGGATTTGTGCATTATTATTTCCGTTTCAAACTAGAAATATGAAATAGGGTTGAGTGGAAAAATTGCAAAGCAGTCTTCAAGTGAATGGGATATGACTTGCATGATGATATTTTTGTAAGTGCATCTGACCCTTTTTTATTTAATTGCAAGCTTAATTAGAGCTCTGTTTACATTCTTAGCCTCTAATCAAACTTAGGCACTGTTTGGTTGGGCTCTTTAAATTAGACATGGTGGAGTACTCAGTGTGAAACCTTACTCACCTATGGGATTCGGTGGACCGAAAGGATTGATCCTTGGGCAAGTGTGCAAAATAAAGTTTTTCTTTCTTAAACATGTCGAGGGTTCTAGATAAATTCAAGACATTATATTTTGATTTTAACATTTTTAGAAGTTAAACCCAGCCGCTCCCTCTAGATAAATTCCGCCATTACCACTACCACTACCACCACCACCACCACCACCACACACACACGCACGCGCGCGCGTACGTAAAGTCGCACATATATGACTTTTAGGTGGGGCCTTTTTATTTACCTATAAGGCCCCAATATATACTATGTTAATTTATTTTTATAAATATTTATATAAAATATTTTATTAACATGTGTATATGAGTGGATTACATGTGCAATCCAACTCTATGGAGCTCACTTGGGCCCACCTTTGATTAGTACAGCTCCTTTAACACTATTTTATCTTATGATCAATCTCGCATGATGACAAATTTTACGTTCATTGAACCTTTGCTCACCATTGGATCGAATCTAAAAAAAAAAATAAATTACGGCTAAGACATCATTAAACTTTAAGGTTGTTAAATTAAAGACTAAGATATTCTAGTGCAGGCAGAATTTCTGCCTCCCCGCTAACCATGAGAAGACCTTTCCATTTGCCATGCTCCCATTGCAAAACATGTATCCAATTGGGCCGTAGGAGCTAGTCAGCTAGATTGCATACTAACAAGATGAAGTCTCTACTTCAATCGTAGGAGAATATTGTTCGTTAAAAGCTACTTATTATATATTTAACCAAACAATTTTAGATGCTTTTGTTGTTAGAAAATAAATAAAAAGTTGAGCTAACCAAATATGAAACAACCTTTTCTCTTAAAAAACTACTTTGAAAAGTAATTTTATTAAAGCTACTTATTAAAAAAAAAAAAAAAAGCATTGTTGGATTTGGATTTTTATAAGTGGAACCAAATACATCCATAAGTAGGGATGTCAATGGATAGGGTTTAAACGAGGACCTACCTCACCCTCTCCTATTAGGAGTGAGTTTGGTAGTGTGTTAGTAGGGTTCATGTTGGATATGGTTTTCCATGTACTAACCCAACTTGGGGCAGGTATGGGTTTTGGGTGTGTCTAACTTGCCCTGCTCCGTATATATCTACTTTATATTACTAAATAAGATTTTGTATATAAACTGTCATCAGTGCAAGTGGTAATAAGGAGTGACAATTTTTTTTTTAAAATGTCATGGGTGTAAATCTTTACTAACACATATAGTTTTTTATACATTATTTTAAATATATTAAATCAACCACTAACAAATCCAACCAGACCCGTGACTATCATGGAACGGGTTTGGTATGATAACCATAAAACCCGCTATGGGTTAGGGCGGGTATGGGACAGTGCAAATACCAAGCGGGTCTGATTCATCTTTGCCTAAACCGGAACCCGACGCCCTGTTGCCACTTGCCACCCCTACCCTTAAGCCTTTCCTTAATGAGAGCCCCATTTGCAATCTTGGGCTAGATGTTCCAACCCTGGCCCCACATGCTTCAAAAAATTAGAGTCCCTGTAACTTTGACTTCCTGTTGAAGAACACTATCCAAACCTTTGCATCAAATAGCCTGGACATCCATGTGTACGACAATAGTGTAACTTTCAAATTGATGCATCCGGCCCGGTGGACATTCAATCTTTTGTGGCCCAATTAAAAGGATCCCAATTCCTGGATCTGTTCGGTCTTATCTATCTATTCCAAATTATTTAATTTCCCAATAATCTGTTCCTAAACACATGACTGCATACAGGAGCCCATATCACACATGGAAGGTGGTCACTGACTCACTGCGGCAGCTACAAGGTGGTGGGTTAAGTCTCTGTTACCGTATTAAAGCAAACAACAACTTTCATATTCTCATCATGAAATTATTTGGTCCAGATCAACAGAATAAGATAACATTTTTTATGCAGCTCAAATTCTCATCATGAAAATTGCTAAGGAGTGTGCTCACATACACATTTCAGCAGAAAGTAGGGTACTTAGAAATTCCCTCAATGACCCTTTTCTCTCCTCTTGGAACAATTGTTTTAAGGCAAGAAGGATGAATGACCTTGTTATTGTCCTCAATGCTACGCACTGCTGTATTTCTTTTCAGAAGGTTGTTCGATGGTCTAAAATAACTAGAGGGCTGAGATTTGATAATACAGTAACCTTTGACAATTAGTTTGTTGCTAATTCAATGCATAGGTAGTGGGAGATTGTTGCTAGTATGTAGCTTGGTGATTGCCTACCATTCTTCTTTTGGGCCTCTACTTCTCTAATCTTATAGGTTGTTTGAAGTTGGAAGTTCTGCCTCTCTGCCCTTTTCTTTTCCTTAGGTTGTTTGTAGCATTACCCAGGCTGTGGGGTTTTTTTTTTTTTGCTAGCCCAGATTGTGGGGAATGTTCTTCTTTTTGTTGCTTGTTTTGTTCTATTGTGGTAATCTTTGTTCACGGCGGTTGGAAACATGTTACGTCCTCTTTTACGGCCATATATTTGATTTATTTGTTAATATATCAAACATTACCTTGAAAAAAAAGAGAGAAATTTTCAAATAAGGCCTAAAGTTTTTGCCTAATTCCAAAAAAGGACACAAGTTTCAAAACTTCTCAAAATAGTCCCTAAGTTTTTCAGGAGCTTTTCAATTAAGGACATTCGTCCATTTAAAGTTGTTTCTAGCAAATTTTTTCCTTGATTTTCTAAAAATACGCAAAACACCAATCGTTGAAATGAAACTCTCATTCACTTCCTCTATATCTTCCTCATTTCATTCACCTGTGTCATCCCAATGATCAAGGATGACTAACGACCCCATGACAATTGCTCGCATGTAGTGGCTGCTTGAACCATATCATGTCTTTTAATGAAGGTAATTTGGGTATTTGACAAAAAAACGTAGGGAAGAAATCATCAGAAAATACATTTAAGTCACCGTCGTCCTTAATTGAAAATTTACTGAAAAACTTAGGGAATATTTTGAAAAGCTTTAAAACTTATGTATTTTTTTGAAATAAGGAAAAAACTTAAGAATTATTTGAAATATTCCAAAAAAAAAAAAAAAAAGAAAAGAACTAACTTCATTGGCATACCAGACTTTTGCATATTCTAGCTCTAATGCGGTGGTTTTATAGAGAAGTAAGAACCAAACAACTGAAACTACTTTTCATAAAACTTGTCGTACGGCTTTCACTTCCGAAGTGAAAACTGTGAAAAAATGTCACAAGGAAGGACATCATTTCCTTTTTTGCAAAATGCACCACGTAAGTGTACCATCAGACATATATTAAGTCATTTCTAGGATTTTTTGGACCGCCTCGATTGGCATGAAATTAAATTTCTATGAATTCAGAACCATGGGTTCCAAAGAAGGAATGTTATAGAGGTATGGGTGCAGAGAGATGTAGATGGGACTCTAGCTTAATTTCCTAGTATTTCATTTATTAGGGTGATGCTTGTATAACCACTTTCTACCTAAGTGGAGATTATCTGATATTGTCAGTTCGTGTATCTCCACATTTGTTTCTTCAATTTTAGGTACTTTCAAGGAAATACATGTCTTATCATTTTTAGAAATTCAATTTGCAGAGGCGCTGAAATTCACTCTCCTAATTTAAACAAGTACTTTCACTTTTCCTCCATAAGCTATCAATAAGTAGTGGGTTAATTTGAGCGTTTGCTCCAAGTACGAACTCACGATAGAGTGTAGATTTGTAGAAATGAGCAATCCAGTTTGGTCAAGTAGTACTATGTCTTGGAAACATAGTTGTGTGAGCTGAAATGTTTCCATGTTAGCAGGTGGAAACTTATTATATGCTCCCTCAAAAGTAACTTATTTTAAGAGATCATTCTCAGCAGAGGATTGCACAGTTGCATTGATTCTCGCGTGCCCAAAAATAAACGAGTGAGAGGTGTTACCAGGTGGTGGGTGTACTGGTTTGTCTATGTGGGTTTATCTCGGGTGCCTTTGTGCAACAAAAGAAACATGTTATAGAAAGAAAATTCCATACCAATTTTCCATGCAGCCATTTGTTTGTAGTTTGGTGCAAATGCAATACATTTTCCTTGTATAAAATGAAAAAAAAAAAAAAAAAATGATTATCCTCCATAGAAAGGATTTTGAGTTGCAATGTAATCGTAATGGATATGGAATTCAGGATTCCTCTGGTTTTAAAAATTAGAAGTCCGTAGAGAGACAGAATCATCTTGTGGCACAAATACACCCTTAGTTTAGTGTATGAGTAAGAGCTTTATGTTTCTTATTGTGAGAAATTAATTTACTCATTTGAAAGGAGTTTATCCCATGAGATTAAATCTTTATCTTCTTTGTTTGTAATTATGAACTCATTTGATCTGCCACATTCATACACCGCCCAATCATAAAGACCTCACTACAACAAAATATAGTTTTGCCAACACAGTCACCGCTTATGAAAAGGTAGGTTTAGTGTCGGCAAAGGGTTTCCCAACGCTTTTCAGTGCGTCCGCCGCTCGTCGGCAACTATGTGAAGCTAAATCCATAGCCGATGCTATTTTAACTGCGTCGGCATATCCCTGTACAATTGCCAATGCAATGTAGTGTCAGCCAATACGTCGGCAAAGAGATGTGTGCCGGCAAAAAGTCCAACTCTCCTTATTCAAAAACCATATTTGCAAACGCAGTACCAATGTCAGCAAAATAAACGACGACGTTAGTAGTGCGTTGGGAGTTCTTAGCAATGGCCGACGCTGGCAGTGCATTGGGAAATTCATAGTAATGGCCGACGCTTGTAGTGCGTTAGAAATTCCTAGTAATGGACGATGCTCGTAGTGCGTTGGGAATTCATAGTAATGGTCACCCGATGATTAAGCTCTGGGAATTCATGAAATAGCCAACGCTACCAATCCATTGTGAATGCATGAAATAGTCGACGCTACCAATGCGTTGGGAATTCATAAAATAGCCGACGCTACCAATGCGTTGGGAATGCGCTATATCTTTGGGTTAACGCATTGGTAAATGTAACTTTGCCAACGCACAAATCACGTCGGGAAATATTGTAGTACATTTTTTTTCAACGCACACTGGTATGTCGGTTAAGATTATTATTAAATTTTTTAAAATTAAAATTTCATTTCTCCTAGCATACCACAAATAAAAATCTGAATACCTGTTCAAAGCAAAAAACTTGAGGCACAACCCAATTTAATATAGGTTCATCAACACTTCGAAAATAACATTCACAACCATCCTACATCCATAAACCAAAATAAACCCACAAATCTCTAAAATACATAAATATCACTACTTGATCATTTCCAAAAATCTCTAACATCCACAAATGTCTGTGATCAAAATAAAAAAGGTAATCCCTAAGAGCCCACAACCAGCACAATAAAATCCAAAATGAATCTGCAAAACAAAAAAAGAACATCATTAGAATACAAGTAGCAATAAATTCTTACAAGGCAAAGCATCACTTCAAAAAAGATCTTGGGATAATGAGACAATATTAAATTAGCATAATAATTTTATATAAACGCTTTCCAATACGCATATGACAATAACAAAAAAATTACCTGGAGAGTATCCTATCCAAAAGCTTTCCACCTTCATATAACCTACCCTGAAACATGTGATAATGAGACATTAAGTTCTAAATCATTAAGCATGTGTTTACCTAATAGTAATAGTAAATGAAAATGAGAAAGGAGAAAAACATCAATATCAGTGCACTTGAGAAAAAAAACCAAACCCCTTTTACAAGGCTCAGCAAGACCACCATTAGACAGATTTATATAAAGTCAGCAAGGTTTTTCCATGACTGGAACAATCAAAATATGAAAACCCATGAACAATTTCAAGGCCAAATACAGTTGTTTGGACATAGGCTTGGACAATCGAAAGGTTTCTAACATACATGATATAATTCTATATGGAAATTAAATAAAACATAAATATAAAATGTATTTTAGAATTTATCAAATGTCATTGGACTCACCTACCAGCTCTGTGTCTCACGAAAAGAAATGACGAAGTTCTTACAACAGTACCACATTGTTAATCTATGTAAAGAACCAAAAGAGTGGATTCTGAGCTATGATGGGATTAGATCACCCTTGACAGACTGATGTGGTCATGTTCACTTGAGTGACCTTTGGCCACTTCCTAAGGACCTTTAAAGATTTTATTTTTCTTTATAGAAAACTTGTAATTTTGTACATGTAGTCTGGTATTTCCACGTGTAGGAATGATAAAATTATAGAGGCTTCAAGTGAATATAATGAGTTATAGTCTTTGGTCAATTAAATATACAATCAAAAGTCAAAATTTTCTTTAACAATGAACCATGTTTACTTATGAGGTTACATCTATGGTGAACGCAAAATGAAGGTGTCTCAAAATAGAAAAAGAAATTAAGCACTGATACCAACATTTGGTAAGCAAAGCAAAGGATGAATGCAAATTGAAGTTGTTTCACAAAGATAAAAGAAAATAAATGTTGATTTCAGTATTAGTTAGGCTGAGCAAAACAAATCTAATCACAGCTTGTCCAGAGAAATCAAGAAGATTTGGGCAGCATGATATCTCCATGACATAAGCAATAACTGAAAAAAAAGAAAAAAAAAAAAAAAAAAAGAGAAGAGGGTAACACACTAACCTTGGGTGGAGACCGGTGGTGGCGGAACTTTGCTTGAACTTCTCCTGTTAGCCTATTGATGGATAAATCCCTACAATTCAAATAATAAATGCTTCATGGTGAGATAAGAAAGGCAACATGTCTGAATATATGGCAGACAAATACATAATGTAAAAGGGAACCAGCTTCAAGCATGAAAATGAAATATTTACTTACAGAACTTGCAGTGCGCTGACATTTTTTCTAGACATAAGAATAGAATCGGATAGGCTATTGTTGTAAAGCCGACTATCCTTGCATAAGCATTCCAATGAATAACACTGTATTAAATTCTATGATAGTGGGTGTTGTGGATAGCACACCCACACCCAACAGTCCCACCCAGGGATTGATGCATAGGTGGGTGGGTGGGTTTCCTTACTCTCTGGCTTCAGGCCAACTTGGCATTTTTCTTTTGTTCTTATTGTTGTTGTTGGTTCAAGTGTTCAAGGGTTCAAGTCAGAAATCCATCATTCACAGATATAGGAAGATGATTAAATAAAAGAAAGTTTCCCACACAAGAGTCATATCATATTATTATAGCTGCTTGGAGTTGATCTTTAATGCTCTACCAACTCCCCCACCCACCATTTGGTTTGTCATAGACAAAAGGGCATGGATAAACAACATTTATCTTCTTCCGCCACAAAAAAAGGCATAAACAAGCAAACAAATATCATTTGCTTTTATCTTGCAATTGGGTAAGTAGTACCCCCACCACACCTCCATCACAGAACAATCCAATCACAACGTGATAAGGTTTTAAAATATGAAACACATCTAAATCTTAGCGACCATACCCATCACAGCCCTTCAAATGTAAAATTCCTTAAACAAACACATAGCAAAGAATTGTTAGAACTAAGAAAATGATGCACTCCGCTTAAGAATTTGAGATATAATAAACAAAGGGGTAAAAAAAAAATTAGTATCCCCTACAAAATTTGTGAATTACTTGGAGACCCTTATAAAAGGATGCCTTATTTCCCTACAAAGACATCCCTATACTTAAAAACAGATCAACATCTTAGCCTCCTCACCATCAAAACCTTTCACGTGCAAAATTCCTTCACGAAGTGAAAAATGTTGACAATCTAACCGAAAATGTACAATGAGAAGGTGATGCCAGCATTGTTGGGAATTACTTATTCGTTACAACTAAAATTGGTGATAATATGAACTAATCTGATGCACAGTAATTTAGAAAACTAGGATGGAGTTGGAGGAGAAGAGGTATGTTTGGAATTACAAATATCATAACACAGTAATCAGAAAAGGAAATGAACTTAGAAAACTATTACATCTCTTGAGGCTCCAAAATTGGATGCTAGGATTATATGAAAAGAAAATTTGAGAAAATGAACTTAGGAGTATAAGTATTGCAAAATTGTGAGTTTTCTGACTGGCTGATATGCCTACATAGCTGATATGGCTGAGTTTTCTGACATGGCTAAATTGTGAGTTATAAATGGTAAGCAATCTGCACTTTGTTCGAGCAATAAAAATATATTTAAGACTTAGGTGTTTTGGTGATTCTGAAATCAATGGCACATGAAAGGCAAGCCACCTGAACTGGGTTATTTATGTGGAGGTCTTGCTGGCATGACAGAAACAATAAGGAGTATGTGATGATTGAGAACTTCAATAATAAGCCAAACAAAAAAAAAGTAATGATACATGGAAATATACAAAGAAGATTACGTTTGGTCTGATTAAATGCAATTTTGAGATAGAAGATCATCTCAAGTACCAACACATCAATTTTAAGCACAAGAGCTTAATAAATGAATGAGCCTAATAGATGAGTTCATCTGCCTTCTCACATAGAAGCCAGAAAGTGTATTACATCGATCTATCAAAATTCATCCCACATATCATCTTATAATATTAAGTCTGTTAGAATATATGTAAATAGCGCAATTATCCTTTGTATATGTTAGGTGTATAATTAGTTATTTGTTACCGTAATTATAGCCTAGAATTAGGTGTATAATTAGTTATTTGTTACCGTAATTATAGCCCAGAATTATGTTTGTAAATCTTATATAAGACTGCCTTCGGTCAAGGAAATGATCAAGGAAAATTACCTTCTTTCATGGTATCAGACTAGGGCACGATTCTCTTCTCCTTTCTCTTCCGCCGCGCCCTAGCGTTCCCCCCACCTCCTTCTCACCGTCAATCCTCTTCCCGTCAGCCCCCCATGACTGACTCAAAATCTAAATTCCACCCAGCTCTTGCTGTCTCCAACATCAAGAACCATATCTCCATTACTCTTGAGATGGAAAACGTCCAATATGCGACGTGGGCGGAACTCTTCAAAATTCACGCACGATCTCACCGGGTCATCGACCACATTATCTCACCGGAAACAGGCAAAGGAAAGGTGCCTACAACCGATGACGAGAAGGAACTCTGGTCGACCCTTGATGCTACCGTCCTTCAATGGATCTATGCCACAATTTCGAACGACCTATTGCATACCATTCTTGAACCAGACTCCACGGCAATGGAAACTTGGAATAGGTTGCGTGATATATTCCAAGACAACAAAAATTCTCGTGCAGTTACTCTTGAGCAAGAATTCTCTCACACAAACATGGAGGATTTCCCGAATGCCTCCGCCTATTGTCAAAGGCTCAAGATTTTGTCGGATCAACTCAAGAATGTAGGAGCACCGGTTTCGAACAACCGTCTTGTCCTTCAAATGGTGGCCGGCCTCACCGAAGCTTATAAAGGGGTGGGAACGCTTCTCCGTCAAAGCAATCCCCTTCCGCCCTTTTATCAAGCTCGCTCCATGCTCATTCTTGAAGAGGCCGGTTTCACAAAACAGGTCGCTACCGGGTCGAATGCCGCCATGGTTGCCAGGGAGTCCGATGAAAATTCATCCTCTGAATATAACTTTCAAAACCATACTCCTAGTGGTGGCAAACAGGCTCCAAACCGTAACAACGGTGGTCGGAATCGCAGCAGGGGCAGCGGCAGCAGGGGCGGTGGTAGCAAGGGCGGTGGCGGCCGGACTGTCAGTAGCAGCAATGGTGGCCGCGACAGCAGGCAGTAGCATCCCAGCCAACAACAGCAGTGGCAACCATGGATGGGGAGTGGCCAGCAGTGGCCTTGGCCTTTCATGCCATGGGCTGTTCCTCCCTGTCCTTACCCAACAGCTCCATGGGCCAGGCCCAACACACAGCAGAGGCAGGCTGGAGTCCTTGGCCCACGCCCACAGCAAGCTTATTCTGCAGCAGCACAGCCCACTCCAACCGACATCGAGGCCGCGATGCACACACTTGGGCTCACTCCTCCGGATGCAAACTGGTACATGGATACCGGAGCCACCTCTCATATGACATCCGCGCAAGGTAATCTCTCATCTTATTTTAATTTGAGCAATCATCGTGGCATAATTGTCGGAAATGGTCATTCAATTCCAATTCATGGTTATGGTCATACAAACTTGTCTCCCCCAAACCCACCTTTATCCTTAAACAATGTCCTTCATGCTCCTCAACTTATTAAAAACTTAGTTTCAGTTCGGAAATTTACTACTGATAACTCGGTTTCTGTCGAATTTGATCCTTTTGGTTTTTCTGTGAAGGATTTTCAGACGGGGATGCGTCTAATGAGATGTGATAGTCAGGGCGAGCTTTATCCCATCACCACCACCATCCCTATCAATCAAGCCACCTTAGCCGCTACATTTGCAGCTTTAGCACCGTCTTTATGGCATGCACGTTTGGGTCATCCGGGGAGCACCTGTTTTTGACTCCCTTAGGCTAAACAAGTTTATTAAATGTAATGGAACTCGTAGGTCTCCTGTTTGTCATTCTTGCCCACTAGGCAAACATGTTAAATTGCCTTTTGTTGCTTCTAATTCATGCACCTTTATGCCATTTGATATAATCCATACTGATCTTTGGACATCTCCCGTTTTGAGCTCTTCGGGCCACAAATATTATATTCTTTTGTTGGATGATTACTCTAATTTTTTGTGGACATTTCCCTTGTCTAAAAAGTCTCAAACTTTTTCCACTTTCTCAATTTTTAGAGCTTTCATTCGCACTCAATTTGACCGGGAAATAAAGAACATTCAATGTGATAATGGTAAGGAGTTTGATAATGGTTTGTTTTGGGGATTTTGTAAAGCTAATGGTATGTCTTTTCGTCTTTCTTGTCCTCACACTTCATCTCAAAATGGAAAAGCCGAAAGAAAAATTCGTACCATTAACAACATTGTTCGCACTTTACTTGCCCATGCTTCCTTACCACCATCATTTTGGCATCATGCATTACAAATGGCAACCTACCTTCTCAACATCCTTCCAAGTAAACAATTAGCCTATCAATCTCCTCTCAAACTTCTCTATCAAAAAGACCCATCCTATTCTCATCTTCGAGTGTTCGGTTGCTTGTGCTATCCCCTTTTACCATCTACTACGATTACCAAGTTACAAGCCCGCTCTACCCCGTGTGTATTTCTTGGTTATCCATCTCATCATCGTGGCTACAAATGTTATGATTTATCCTCAAATAAAATCATCATTAGTCGTCATGTCATTTTCGATGAAACACAATTCCCGTTTGCTAAGGTACATACTCCATCACATTACACTTACAATTTTTTGGATGATGGTCTGTCTCCTTATGTAGTCCATCATTTGACCTCACAAAGAAGCCCAACTCTGACAGAACCCAACTCGCCTAACCAGTCTCAGCCTACTGTACCCCAGCCGGCCCAAACACAAGACCTCCCTTTCAGCTCCCTTTTCAGCCCGCCAACACCTCTTGGCAGTCCATCAATCCTAACCACTCAGCAGCCCACTCCTGCTCTCCTTGGCCCACCTGTCGCCCAACCCACTCCTACTCCAGTCCAAAGACCGGTTACTAGAAGTCAACATGGGATCTTTAAGCCTAACAAGAAGTACAGTTTTCTTACCAATGTTACTAAATCACCTCTTCCTCGTAACCCCGTGTCTGCCCTTAATGACCCGAATTGGAAAATGGCTATGGATGATGAATATAATGCTCTTATTAAAAATAAGACGTGGGATTTGGTGCCCCGTCCACCTGATGTTAATGTAATTCGGTCTATGTGGATTTTCAGACATAAAGAAAAATCTGACGGTTCTTTTGAGAGGCATAAAGCCCGACTTGTAGGTGATGGCAAAACTCAACAGGTTGGCGTAGATTGTGGCGAAACTTTTAGCCCGGTAGTCAAACCGGCAACTATTCGCACTGTTCTCAGTTTGGCTCTCTCTAAAGCATGGCCTATTCATCAGCTTGATGTCAAAAATGCCTTCTTACATGGCGAACTCAAGGAAACTGTATATATGCATCAGCCCATGGGGTATCGCGACCCAACACATCGTGACTATGTTTGTTTGCTGAAGAAGTCTTTGTATGGGCTCAAGCAGGCTCCTCGGGCCTGGTACAAACGGTTTGCAGACTATGTTTCCAGTCTTGGGTTCTCTCACAGCACGTCTGATCATTCTCTTTTCATCTACCGTAAGGGTACTGATATGGCTTACATTCTTCTGTATGTGGATGATATTATCTTAACTGCTTCCTCTGATGCTCTTCGCAAGTCTATCATGACACTTCTCAGCTCAGAATTTGCTATGACGGATTTGGGGCCACTAAGTTATTTCCTGGGCATAGCTGCCACTCGTCATGCCGGTGGTCTATTTTTATCTCAGAGGAAGTATGCTGAAGAGATCATAGAACGGGCTGGCATGTCATCTTGTAAACCCAGTCCCACTCCAGTTGACACTAAACCGAAGCTGAGTGCTACTTCTAGCACACCATATGATGATCCAACACATTATCGCAGCCTTGCAGGAGCACTACAATATCTCACTTTCACAAGACCCGACATCTCTTACGCTGTGCAACAAATTTGTTTATTCATGCATCACCCGATGGAGGAACACATGCATTCTCTCAAGCGCATTGTGCGCTATATTCAGGGCACTCTGGATCATGGCTTGCATTTATATCCATCTACGACGACCACTCTCATTTCCTACACCGACGCTGATTGGGGTGGATGTCTAGATACCAGACGCTCGACTTCTGGTTATTGTGTATTTCTTGGTGATAATTTGAACTCTTGGTCCTCGAAACGGCAGGCTACTTTGTCTCGATCTAGTGCGTAGGCCGAATACCGAGGGGCCGCCAATGTGGTTTCTGAGTCTTGTTGGTTACGAAACCTTCTTCTGGAGCTTCATTGTCCTATCCAGAAGGCTACATTGGTCTATTGTGATAATGTTAGTGCCATATATCTCTCTGGAAATCCTGTTCAACATCAACGCACTAAACATATTGAGATGGATATTCACTTTGTCCGCGAGAAGGTTGCTCGTGGACAAGTACGTGTATTACATGTCCCGTCGCGCTATCAGATTGCAGATATCTTTACGAAAGGTCTTCCTTTGATTCTATTTGAAGATTTTCGGGACAGTCTCAGCGTACGACGACCTCCCGCTTCGACTGCGGGGGTGTGTTAGAATATATGTAAATAGCGCAATTATCCTTTGTATATGTTAGGTGTATAATTAGTTATTTGTTACCGTAATTATAGCCTAGAATTAGGTGTATAATTAGTTATTTGTTACCGTAATTATAGCCCAGAATTATGTTTGTAAATTTTATATAAGACTGACTTCGGTCAGGGAAATGATCAAGGAAAATTACCTTCTTTCAAAGTCTTTATTACTGAAATCACCATGACAACAACAATCCAGCTCTTATTGCATTCTTATCCATGATTTCCCTGCTTCTTACGTACATTTGAACTTTTACTTTTCTGTTTTACTTTCCAAACCATTTTTATTAATGTAGACTACTCTCCTCTCAAGAGTCCATATATATAAATAATAGAAGAAAGAGAACTTACCAGGGCTACATTTCAGTTCCAAGATTGGAGGGCAGAAGCGAAAAAACCTAATTTCAGAACAGAAAAACACCCATTAGAAAAGGAAGAAGAAAGTACAAAAGATTTAGATTGATTGATTAAGGTTGACTGCCAATGAAATTTCTATCATAACACACGGGCGAATTAAAGGAAAATCTCTTCAGGAGTAACTATTGGGAATCTGGCTGGGCTCAATTAAGGAATTAACCTAACCTTCATTTACAGTATTAGTCAAGGAGCAAGTAACAAAATTTCCTTTTAGTTGTTTGGGCAATCATTTCTTCTGGAGGCAACAACAGTTCATTGACTATTCCCAACAAAGTCTCAAATTTCAAATTTCATTCATGAGTGCTCAGTTTTTTCTTGGAGAAGGACTTCACAACATTATTCTGTCATTCATCACTAAAAGAACCCATGGCATAACTTTCAAAAAACATGCCTAAACCTACCTTTCTTCGATTCATACTGATATAAGACCACGTGTCTCTTGAATTTTTTATCCTTAATTGCCATATGCTAGGAATACAAAAAACAATCAGTTATTAATAATTAATAGAGTTTTTATACCAGAACAGAAGGAAGAATGACATAACAAATAAGATGCTTGGAGAACTAAAATTTCATCAGAAAAGAAGGATTAAAAATGCATGTAAAACCAGAATAAAAAGATAAACCTAGCTAGCCTCTCAGTCTTCCTATTATCATAGAAAAATCAGAACAAACATCCATTGATACTTATTCTAAGGGATACTCATCATCATCATCATCTCTAAATCAACAACCACAGACAAAAATATTTACTCATTTCCACCAGAGCACAAATCAACCCCAAGATTTTCTATAATTAACCATCAGTAGAGAAAATTACCCATCTAAAGAATGCAGCAGAGGATCCAACATAAAAAGGGGACAACATCGGGTAGAGAGTTGAGACGAGGAAAAAAAAAAAACAACCCAATTAAAGAAACCCTAAATCCACAAAATCACCAAATTAAAAAAAAAAACCCTGAATCCCCCTTGATGCATATATGTTAGAACCCTAACACTCAACAACATGATAATGAAGAAAAACAATAAAAAAACATAATTTTACCTTGATTCAAAAACACTAAAAAACAATCAATTGGTTTAACACATCTTGGTTACAAACAAGTTTATTAAAATGATGGATAGAAATAAAATAAATGAAGAGTACTATCACACACAAAGAAAAAAAAAAAAAAAAAAACCCTAAACTTGGTTCATATAGATTTTGGTTCCTTTCTCACGCAGTTCACTTTCCATATAGTACATGTCAACTTATAGAAAAATAAAATGTTGTCCTTATTGGCATAGCAAACTCCCTGTGAGGCGTTTTAACAAACAAATAGTAGTTTTTAAGGAATTTTTACTAACAGATAATAGTCTTTTAGGAATTTTTACGAACAGATAGATGTCAATTGCATTCAAAGTGAAAAGAAAATACATTGAAAAAAGAAGATGATGGGTAGGCGATTACGGTTGGGTGAATCAGCGAGATGGGGGTTCAATAAGAGGGCCCGTAAGAATATGAGGGTAGTTGTTAGAGTCAAATTTAAGAAATAGCCAATCAAAAAATAAATCAATACATTATTATCTGAAAAGTATTCAAATCCACAGCCTGTTATGATAGCATTGAACAATTTGAAACCACATGTATTCTTCAGTCACATTTTAACCATTTACTTCCAAACAAGTCGTGTAGTGTGAAGAGAGTACTATCAACCCTTCAATCCATGACATATTTTCATATACCCTTCAACCAGTTTATTTTCTCACTTGTATGTGTTAGATTCTATGTACTCATTCCACTGATGCAAATAAATTATTATTCCTTAATTAATTTATATAATCATATTTTTATTTATGTGATGGGTGATATTTATTTCATGAGATGAATGATATTTTATTTTATTTCCTGTTTGCATATGACCAATACAAAATGACGTGATGGTTCATGAGATGAACCGGAGTCAACAAGTATATTAAATGTAATCCATATATGCGGATAAGATCCATATACGTGGGACATAGATCACAAATCTTATACTTGAATTGATTTACCACCAATGATGAGATTAGGCATCTCCTCTGACAAGGTTGCAGCATTATGATCACTGTGAAATAGTGTGATTTGTCTTAATTATCAGAGTGTAAGACTCTGGATCATTCTGTTGATATATTGGATGTACTGAAGGACCATGATTTGCATCTTATGTAAAATTAATCTTTGTTTTGGGCATGTTCGGTAACAGGCGAGGAATCCATAGATGTTATGATTCTTCACTACCACTGGAACAATGATTCCTTGTTGGGAATTTGTATAGTTTAGGATTTCATATTGATATTATTTGTGTGTATCGATGAATATAGCTGAGAAAAATAGGGTTCGGTGTGTAAATCCACGTAAGTGAGGATTTTCAAATCTTATTTTGCGGGGAAGGGGGGGATCTGAAAACCCTATCAAATAAAGATTTTCATTCATCCAAATCCTCATGAATTTACAATTGCCAAATATGGATTTACTACAAATTTAGAGAAATCGAAAATCTTTTCCTTAAAGATTTGGTTGCCAAACGTGACCTTAAGGACTGCTCTTATAATTCACCGGTAATAGGCTCTTACTCCTACCAAAATGCCAACCTAATGCTGACTCATTTATTAATTGGATAAAAAAAGCTAACCCAAACCAAAAAAAAAAAATAAAAAAAAGAAAAAAAGAAAAGTAAAAATGAAAAAGAAAAGCAAGGAACTTGAATTTTTAATTACCTGGTTGGGTTTTAGATCGGTTGGGTCAGATTAAAAGTTCCCATTCTTAATTGGTCTATTAAACTGCTTGTAACATCTACAATTAGAAACTTTGATTTAAGTGAATTACAAAATTTTGATGTTAATAGATAGACTGCCAGGCAATCAAGGTAAAGGGCAGAGACTATTGAATAATTTGATGTTAAATCAAATCCTAAGTTTCACATCTTCATCTCTACATTTTATCTTTCACTTCTCACCTCTTTAATATTTTATTAGGATTTACAGTACGATGAACTTTATTACCTATAAGTTTCATGTAATTGAATTCCCAGGAATTCTAACCTATACACTTTTTTTTTTTCAAAAATGGTCAAAGATGAAGACACAATAGCTGGATATATAAAAAAAAGGATAAATTAGCCACAAGTCCCTAAGGATGGTCTTCTAAGGCCTCCAGTCCGACAACTTTTTCTCTAATGTTTATAGTCCATACAGCTGGAGATATTTTGGTGAGAGGTTCCTAATATGCCACATCATATATTCTCATAACTAGTTTGCCCCTTTCAACGGTTTGAGCTTAAAACTTTGAATTTTAAAATTTTAAATATTTCATTCTCCCTCATTCCTAGGCCAAGTTCTCTCTCATTCTCTGTTGTCTCGGAGAACCCTTTCCGTCTTCTTCTCTAGGAACGAGGGACTTCACCAAAAAGCTCTGCAGATCGAAGTCGGTCATCTCCGACTACACCAGCCATGATGGCGACGGCCCGGCAGTGGAAACGCGACCAGTCCAAGCCTTCTTCGGCGACGGGTTTTGCATAACACAAAAACCTGTTGTTGTCTTTGCCTTTTCTTTCATTTTTCCGTTTCATGTAAGTCTGTCTCAAATTTTTGTGGGGCTTTTGGGAAATAAGTAGTTTGGAAGGAGATTTTGTTGTTTCATTTTCTGGATTGTTTTGTTTTGACCCGTTAGTATAAGCCTGACATATAGCAGCAAGCTTCTTCTTATGAAAAATTTATCTAAGTTTAGAAAATTTATCAGAGTTTCAAAGAAACTCAAATAAATTTGCTAAAAACTAAGATAAATTTTCCAGAAACTTGATAAATTGGCCAGATAAATTTGTAAAAACTCAGATAAATTTATCTTTTTGAACAAATCTTTTTGAGTTGTTTGACAAATTTCTTTGCATTTTATGAAATCTATTTGTGTTTTTTAATTTTATTTGTGCATTTTGAAATTTATTTGCATCTTTTTAAATTTATTTGCTTGTTTTGAATTTTTTTTTGCGTTTTTTGAAACTAAGTTGCGTTATTTTGGAATTTATTTGCGTCTTTTTAATTTTATTTGTGTTTGTTTTAAAATTTATTTCAAAATCTCATTAATGTGATTTTCATTAATCTTGGTCAATTAAATAGTAGCTGGCCCTTATTAATGGCATATCCCATTGATCGTGGGATATGATTTATCTTTAAATGGATAAGAGCTTTTACAGAAAGGGTAACTTGGACATTTTATATCTTCAAATTTAAAAAAGAGACCTACCACACTATGAAAAGAGAGTGTGGATCTAAGGCCATAAAATCAAATGTTTAGGGACCTGTCGCCAATGCCTAATAAAAAAAATGACTATATGATCAAATGAAGATGGAAAATGATTAACCATCCATCACCTTAATTAGTAATTCAAATCCTTTAGGAGTCAAAGGTTCCATCTAGATCTATTGAATATACCCTTTGAGTAATTGGGTCTTCATTGACCTGGAGAAATCCTGAGTTAAATTAATAAAACTCTACAATATGGGCCACCTTTTGAGAATCTAAGTCACCCAAAACGAATGCCCTTTTATTGTATAGGGTATCTTCTAATTTTATTCCAATTGAAGCTGGTCCCACTGTAACATTGATCATTTGATTAAAAATGTGGTTAATCACATTTTTAATCAAACAATCAATATTATGATGAGACCAATTTCTATTGAGTAAATTTCAAGGATATTCTATACAATAAAAGAGTATTTACTTCAAACGACTTGGATTATAAACAGATGAGCCCCATTGTTAAGTGCCACTCCTTCAACTTGAGATTTCTTTAAGTCAAAGCCCATCCATATTCTATATCCTTCACCCTAGAGCTCTTTAATAATCCTACCCTATTATGATTATAAATCCTTACATATTCAACTGCATGCAAATGTAGTTGTAGGCGTGAGCAAAACAAGTCTCAAAAGAGCTAGATTTATTGGCGATTGATACAGAAGTTTCTCATGTTTACTCGCCTATGGAAGCATGCATCCGAAGAGTCCCCAAGGGTATGTATGTTTGCATGGGGGGCTGAAATAAAATAAAATATTTCTTTACTCTTTGTCATTTATTATCTTTTAAAATTATAATATCCGGTCATTTTGTGCTTTTGCTTTCAACTCCCTCTTTTCTCTTTTTCTCTTGATTTGAATCTTAGTTTTATTCCATTCTAACCCTAGTGCAAACAAACAATCTTAGGAGGTGTGATCCCCTGAATTTCACCAGGTCCCACCCATAATTGGGCAGCAAATCACATGAGGCAAAAATCATCCATTCATTGTAAGGTAGGAAGTAGGGAAGGAGGAGTGGACCCACGAGAGCGCTTCCAGCATAATGCAGGCCGAAATACAATGACAAGAAAGTTCTTCTAGAACGCAGGCCGAAAGTCTAGAGACAAAAGTGGAAAACTTCCCGACTCCCGACGGACAGACAAGGGGGAGCCGCGCATCATATTAGGATTCGGACCCCTATTTCGTCCAAATAGGGAAGCACTGTTTGGACGACTCAGGGGTCGCCGCGCGAGGGGGCGGAGGAAAGAAAAATAGTTTTTTTATTTTCTCTGCACGTGACGACCCCTAATTCATTTTCTCTTTCCTCCGCCTCTACGTGCCGTGACCCTTAATTAGTCCAAACAGGGCTCCCTGTTTGGACAAAACAGGGTAGCCATTTCCATCATATTAATGTATGACCAGAAATCTGATCAGTATGAACATTGCAACCCATTGTTAAATGGGTCTGACATGGGTAGACCGGTCTGACTGGTCAACCTGCCTCAAATTTTCGGGCATGTGGGGTCATTTGCTACTATCACTCTCATTATATTTCACTGCTGAAGTTCGATTATAGTTGTGAACCATGGATAGATTTCGATCATAGGAGTGTGCCATGGATTTAATTATAGCAGATTGAATGGTGGGGATCCTCTTATATCAATGTAAATTTTTTCACATGGAAAATCCTCAACTGAGCACCACCCTTTATGAGCATGTTATGTGACCAACCGCCTCTTTTTATTTTATTTTATTTTATTTTATTTTTATTTTTTTTTAAGCACGTTTTATCCCTCATCAATGAACCCTCTCACCCCTTACTACCACCTTTTGAATTGGCACCCGTCCAAATTTAACAGTCTTCTAACTATTAAATACTTTCTTTCGAGTTTCTGAAATCGTTAAACTTAAGGCCTGTATGTCAAAAGGAGCTTCGCTTTCAACACTAATTAACTAGCAGAGAAGGCCTGTGCTAAGCCCGGCTGGGACCTATAAATTTTTTAATATTAATTATTGAATAAAATTAAATATATTTTGATTTTTATTAGTCGAAAGAAGTTAGAGAATAAGAATTAAGAAAGCATTAAAATTTGATATCTATCAATGAACAAAGGTGTGGTGGAATACAAAATTATCATAAATTAAAAAAAAGAGATAATTAGAGTTAGAAATTAAAAAATTCCCACTGATCACATATGATGCAAGTCTGCATTTAAACGGTTTAGACTTATATGTGGCCCACTTCTGATTAATACAATTATACACCTCTCATTGAGCAGTTAGCGTTCCAAGCTTCCACCGGTTAATAAACACTATTAGGTTATGCAATGCATGGAAAAAATAATTGCATTAAATAGTTAATTCCCGAACATAAGATTCTTTTATACTTTATTCATTTCAATTTCTCTCTATATTTTAAATATTTTAGTTATATTTAGCTCTTGATATAGATTTACATACTTCGTATCTCATGCTATTATTTACGTACAGATGAAAGAAATGTAGTGATAGGAAAAAAAGTTGGAGAGTTTTCCTAGTAACTCATTCAGAGGAAAAAGAATAGTAGCTTCGACCTCCTCAAAATATAGACAACAATAATATAAAAGAAGTTCTATGATAACAACTCAATCTTTCGTACGAAAAATATTATGACTGAATTTCTATTTATCTTCTATATAAATCCAATCAAAATATCTTTTTGATTAATTAAATAAATAAGAAAGCAATGATTCTAAATCATTGTAAAAATAATAGAATGATTATCCCTTTTTTTTATCATGAATTTCATGTAAAATATCAAAAGATTCTATTTTCTTTATTTCGAAGCTAAGAGGAAAACTGATAGGATTTAGGGATGTAAATGGGTTTTCGATTATCCGATTACTCGAAGCTTCTCACCCGTTAAAAACCGGGTCTGGGCCCTTATTTAGGCTCCAATAAGTAAATGGGTCTGGGTCCAGTTCCACAATATTGGTTCTGATCTGTGGACCCTAGACCCGACATGCTACCTCAATTTTCGAAAATCACTCCTAAAAATTATTTTTTTTAATATCATTCTCTGCCTAAACCAGCTGGACTCGGATCTAGACCAGTCCCAAATATGGTTCCAATTCCGGAGTTAAGAAACAGGTTCCGAAACGGTTCCAGGTCCAGATCCGGTTGCACCTTTTCCTTAATGGTTCCAGTCCAAGTCCATGTGGACCCGGAGCTGGAACCAACTCGTTTACAACCCTAATAGAATGTAAGAAGTTAAGGATAGGTAAGTAACATAAATGTGTTTTATTTAATTTAAGAAAAATGGAATTGATTGGAATCTCCCTTTTCCATTATGATATGCTTGGCAATGAAAGCACTTTTAGAAACCTCTACAACTCACGAAGAGAAAGAATCTTCCATGTGTGTTTATTAACGGGTGTTGTTCATATTGTTATTTTTTGCCACAATACATAATTTCTGTCATATACATAATAAAATATGGAGAGATCCAGAAAAACATAATCGTTAAAGAGGAATGTGAAATCAGAAAAACATAATCGTTAAAGAGGAATGTGAAATCAGAAGAGGAAAAAAAATCATTGCAAAAGGGGATAAGTAGAAGAGGATCCCACCATAGAGGATAGTTAAATTAAAGGCTTTGCTTGATCCTCTCTCTCTCTCTCTCTCTCTCCTTCTCTTAATACTTACAAATTGTTATTATATAATTATTATAGCAAATAAAGATGATGAAATAGAGAGGGTTCTCCCACGTGAGAAGAGTATGATAAATAGACAAGATTTAGAACAATCAGACATTACAGAAAATGTAGAAAAAAAGAAAATGAAACCAGGCGTTCACTATTTTTCAGTGAATTGAACGCTGGTAGACTTAGCTTTTATAGACTGATGTTAGTACATTCAAAGATGATAGATACAAATGCAACAGCTTCCATTTTATGCTCAACAGTAGATGGCAGGTGGCATAGAATATCAGGGAGGTTGTTCCGACTGTTTGCATTTGACTGAGCATCTATTTGACTGAGCATTATCTGGTTGATTCTGATCTGGGTCAGTGTTGGTTCCGACTTGGGTTTGTGTTGACCCACTACCTTTATCAGTCCCCCTCAAGCTAAAGGGTGGAGGAGGTCCAACATTTAGCTTGTCCCTGAGATGATAAAACGCATCTTTGGTGAGTGGTTTTATGAATACATCAGCGAGTTGATCGACAGAAGAAACAAAGCGTGTCACAAGTGCACCAATCGCAACTTTTTCACGAACAAAATGGTAATCGATCTCAATATGCTTTATCTGAGCATGTATCACTGGATTAACTGTGAGATAGAGTGCACTCATATTATCACAGAAAAGAATAGGAGGTCTCTTGAGATAGAGGACTATATCCCTTAATATGTAGCAAATCCAAGTCAGCTCTGCTGCAGTGGTGGCAAGAGCTCTATATTCTGCTTCAGTACTGGACCTAGCCACAGTTGGTTGTTTCTTAGCCGCCCAAGAGATGCAATTAGCACCAAGATACACACAATAACCTATAGTGGAGAGCCGAGTCAGCGGGCAACCAGCCCAGTCAGCATCGGAAAAACTATAGAGATGTAGAGAAGATTGAGCAATAATTCGAAGTCCATAATTTATTGTCCCTTTGATATAACATAGAATTCTTTTCACAACCTCATAATGACCAGCATTTGGTGTAGCCATGAACTGACAGACTAAGTTGACAGCATGTGTTAACTCCGATCTTGTGAGGGTTAAATACTGTAAAGCCCCAACTACACTGCGATATGAGGTCCCATCAATTTCTGAGGTCTTGGTGAGTTGGAGATTATGGTTAACAGCTAATGGAGTGTTAACAGGTTTAGATTGAAGCATTTTTGTTTTTGTCAAAATTTCAAGGGCATATTTAGCTTGAGTAAGGAAAATTCCACCATTATAAAGAATGACTTCAATACCGAGAAAATAGTGAAGCGGACCAAGATCCTTCATTTCAAATTCCATGGCCAAAGTCGCAAATTAATCGGGAGAGAAGGGATTGATTATCACTGGTGATGATGATATCATCGACATAGAGAAGTAACAGTATGGTGCCTTGTTCACAATGCTAGACAAATAAAGATGGGTCAGCCGAGCTACAGAAAAAACCAATCTGAAATAAGTAAAAGCTAAATCGGTTAAACCAGGCCCGTGGAGCTTGTTTTAACCCATAGATAGCCTTTTTGAGAAGACAAACATGTGAAGGATATGTGGGGTTAACAAACCCAGGAGGCTGCTCCATATAAACTGATTCCTGAAGGAAACCATGCAGAAAGGCATTTTTCACATCAAGTTGACGAATAGGCCAACCTTTAACCACAGCAAGGCTTAAAACAATGCGAATGGTAGTGGGTTTCACAACTGGACTAAATGTCGCATCATAGTCAATCCCTTCTTTTTGGCTGTATCCTTTTGCCACCAATCGAGCCTTAAACCGATCAAGAGACCCATCTGATTTCAACTTTGTTTTAAACACCCATTTTGAGCCCACAACATTCATATTATGAGTATGGGATACGAAGACCCAGGTTTGATTTTGAGTCAGAGCATCAATCTCTTCGTGCATGGCAAGCACCCAATTTGGACGAGTTAAAGCCTGCCGGACTGAGATTAGTTCAGCAAAGTCCTTATTTGTGACTGGCAAACCTGAATGTTCTAGAGCAGACTTAATAGTTTTGGGCGAAGATGGGGTGGCATCAGCAAAGCATATATAGTCCGATGATAAATATTTGGAATTAGGCTTTAGAGTGCTATCCTTAGAACGTATGGTCATGGAGTGACCCAGTGGGATAGGTGGTTGTGGCTCATTGTTTAAATATGAATGAGGAAGTCCTGGTGGAGAATGCATGCTTGTAGTGGTGGTGCCCAGCACATTGGTTTCATTAAACACATGTGACAAAGTAGTGTCTGCATGAGACATATGTGGCATAGTAGTGTCTTGTTGAGAAGGAGGTGGCACAACAGTGCCCAACGTGGCTTCATTTGACTGTGCTATAGTAGAGATAGAAATAGGTTGTGTGATGTCAACAACCTCTGGAATTTGGCATGTGGGCTGGTGATCAGAATTTGAAGTTGAAGCTGCCATCGGATGCACATTCTCTGTACGACCAGTAACGCCTTGTAGCAGTGTATCCCCATTTTGTAATTGATGATCAAGTGGTAATGTAGTACAGGTGGAGCTTATGGACTGCTGACAAGAAGCTGGAGCATCCTGCACTACATCACTTATAGAGGATAGAGGCGGATCCACCAAGCAAGGACATGTGCCATTGGGTGACTGTGTGAGTGTAGTTAACCTGTCTAGAGTGTTGGTCTGCTCCCCCTGAATAAATGGTGAGTCATGGTTCTCAGGATTTTGCCACTGATCAAACTCCTCATATGTGGTGACAGTATTGGTCCCCTGCGAAGTACTAAACAGAGAGCGAGGATTAGCATAAGGGAAAACATGTTAATCAAATACAACATGCCTGGATAAAAACACTTTCCTGGATGGGGGATGTAAACACCTAAATCCTTAGTGAATTGTGCTATAACCAATGAATACACATGGGTAGGATTTTGGTTCAAACTTGGATGATGCCCGATCTCTTAGATATGGAAAACATCTACACCCGAAAACTTTGAGAACAGAATAATCTGGATGCTTCTTGAATAGCCTGTGAAAAGGACTTTCCATTTTAAGAGCTTGTGAGGGGAGCCGATTGATAAGAAATACTGCAGTTAGGAAGGCTTCGACCCATAGAAATCGAGGCACTTTAGCATGAAACAACAGTGTGAGACCCCGTTTCTACTATGTGTCGATGCTTCCTCTCGGCAACATCGTTTTGTTCTGGTGTACTAGGACAAGACACTTGTCTTTGGATTCCACATTGTTCTAAGTGCTCAATGAATTTAGTAGATTGAAACTTGCCCCCTCCATCACTTTGGAAGATTTTTATTTTCCTTGAGAATTGATTTTCCACCAAATTTTGAAATTTGAGAAAAGTAGCAAAAAATTCAGATTTTTTCTTAAGTGGGTATAGCCAGGAAAATCTACTGAAATCATCTACAAAGACAACATAGTACTTCATCCCTTGGAAAGAGAATATTGGTGCCGGCCCCCACAGATCACTATGGATCTTAGCAAGGGGTTCAGTTTCGAATTTATTTCGCAAAGGAAAAGACAACCTGCAGCTCCTGCCCAATTGGCAACTACTACATAATGTTGGAATTTTTTTCCATTTATTTACATCTATCACATGTTGAGAATTCAGAATCTTCAAGAACCTTGAGTTGGGATGACCCAACCTCTGATGCCATATGTCTTCCGTAGCTTTACCCGATCTAACAGCTGAAAGAACTATCGCAGCAGTTTTATTTAGTGCATATAGATTCCCATGTTTATGCCCCGAGACCAAAATTGTGCCCGTTGCTTTGTCCTTGATCACAAAATCTGAGTAAGTGAATTCACATGTGCATGCATTATCTTTTGCCAATTGTGAAACAGAAACAAGGTTTTTCTTCATTTTTGGAACTACAAGAACATCATTGAGTTTGATATTTCTATATTGCATACAATCCCCGATATAAGAAATATTTAAACAAGAGCCATCCCCCACCATAATTTTGTCAGAGCCAGCATAAGGTACTAAATTAGTAAGATTACCTGGATCATTAGTTATTTGTGCACTTGCTCCCGTGTCCATGTAGAGGGTGGGGTCAACATCCTCAGCGGCCAATGCTTGTGGTATATCATCATGGGCTTGATACGCATAATCCCATCTGTACCAACACTTGGCAGCAGAATGACCTCGGCGGTCACATATTTGACAAATGAGTGGGGCTCTTGTGTTGGTGAACTCAGTTGGAGCAGCAGTAGAATTCTGAGTCACAGGTGCTGAATTTTTTGGAACAGAGGTGGTGGAATGTTGAGCATGGTTGGGCTGCTGAATGGGACCAAAAGCACGGTAGGTGGGGTTTGAACCTGCTGAGTGCTGCCCATTGTAATTACTAGGTGTGAATGCACTTGGACTATTAGATATGTTGAAGCCACTATTTTGGCTGGCGGGAACAAACCCACGACCCTTAGAATTAAACCTATTGCTAGAATTTCCTCTGCCTCGGCCACGGCCACGTCCACCAGTTGGGCGATTCGCGTAGAAGGCCATGTTTGTGTCAATTTGCGAAGGTGCAAAATTCATACTTTGCACACACAAATCATAACTTTGGACTGCTGTAAAGAATAGGATGGGAATGGAGGTTTTGACAGCATAGAAGTGACTAGAACATTACACTTCTCCCCAAGCCCACGAGACAAGTATATTACTTTGTCATCATCAGGTATGGGTTTGTGAATTGCAGCCAAGCCATCAACCACCTTCTTGAAAGATTTTAAATATTCACATAAAGACTAAGAACCAAGTCTCATGTCTTGTAGTTGCTGTTTCAACTGTACTTCTAGGTCCTTAGTGACTTGGAGAATATTTTCTTTGAGTGCATTCCAAATATCTCGGGCTGTATTACAGCCAACTACATAATATAAGACTTCTTTAGACAAAGTACCTGTCATCCAACTTCAAAGAAGAAGATCGCGATCTTTCCAAGATGTGAAGGCTGGATTTGGCATTGTCTCATCTTTATCATTGAGTACGACTTCAACTGGTGGAGCATTTTTGAGATGACCTTCAACTCCAAGGCTTTGAATTAATGGAAGTATTTGAGCCTTCCAAATGAGATAATTTGAAGAGTTTAACTTCACTGATATGATACTAATCAGATGGTGAAGAGAATTTATAGAGAGTAGCAGTGAAGATTGTGAAGATGCCATTTGTTTTTTGTTTTTTTTTTGAAAAGGAATGTAATGTCTGAATCACAAGACTAGCTTTGATACCATGATAAATAAACAAGATTTAGAACAATCAGACATTACAGAAAATGCAGAAAAAAAAAAAAAAAAATGAAACCAGGAATTCACTATTTTTCAGTGAATTGAACGCTGGTAGACTTAGCTTTTTATAGACTGATGTTAGTACATTCAAAGATGATATATACAAATGCAATAACTTCCATTTTATGCTCAACAGTAGATGGCAGGTGGTATAGGATATATCAGAGAGGTTGTTCCACCTGTTTGCATTTGACTGAGCATCTATTTGACTGAGCATTATTTGGTTGATTCTGATCTGGGTCAGTGCTGGTTTCGACTTGGGTTTGTGTTGACCCACTACCTTTATCAGAGTAATGCACTCATTGGATAGTTGGATGAAAGGAGAAATTCCACGTGATTCATGCCCCATAGTGATTTTAAGGCCTTTCTTCTATCTCTTATCCTCGTTTTAGATCATTGCTCTCCACCATCAGCTATCTTCTCAAATTGTTGCTGAATTCAGATTTGTGATTTGTTCAAATCACAAGATGGGCAGCAACAATTTTTTTTTATGGTAGTGTTGTTGCCATCGGTTGACACCAGTAGCGACCAACTCGATGTGTAAGGAGTAATATGTTGGCTGAGATTGGTGCGGTTGGGTGTGATGAAGTTGAACTTAATTTGGATGCTGGAAAAGACCGAAAAGTGGGATGAGGTTGGCGATGAATCTTAGTTGGGTTCTGCAAGACTGGGATGAGAAGATACATTGGGGACTTGGAGGGACAGTGGGGATTCTCCTTTTTTTTGTGTTGCAGAGATAAAGATCTCGTTACTCCTCTCTTTGTAAACAAGAGGGAAGAAGAGACAACGATGATCAGTCATAACACGACCGTTATGGAGAATTATATCCCTAATTAATCCATTTCAATTACAATAATAAAGCTCCATAAGTACCCATTTCAGTTATGGTTTGTATAACATTTTCTGCGTCTTTAATAAGAGTCAAAATAGGAAAGAGTGTCTAAATCAATCCTCAAAATCATGGGCGGCTCCATATAGATCACGGTGGGGTCAATTGACCCCACTGAGATCCGAAAAAGCATTTAAAAATAAAAAAAAATTATTTCATGAATTGAACTTATGGGAAGCTTTTGACCCCACTCAATTTAAGAGTTTCACCCCACATTAGGTAAATTTATATTTTTTCTTTGTTTCTATGGTAGTGAACAAAAGTCACCATAAAATACCCACCGCCTAAGTTAATGGGCCAACTGTCTACCAAAAATTAAAGAAAATTAATGGGCCCACATTACTGTTATGCGCTTTAGCAACAAGTTTGTAGAACTTAAAGGAATTTATGACATTGCTAGAAACTAGTGGAGACAAAGAATAATATCGTATACCAATTGGTTTATTTGCTTTTAAAATTGGTGTTGATTTTATCAACAGTAACTGCCACGATAGAAAGAACTTTTTCAACAATGAAATACGTAAATAACATGTTGCGTAACCAAATAAGAGATCAATAGATGAATGACTATTTGGTTACATATATTGAAAAATTTGTGGTTGCTAGTGTTTAATATGAATTTATTATACAACGATTTCAACGCATGAAAACTTGTTGATGGTAGCTGTAAGAGTTTATGTATTTGGATTTTGCTTTTGGATTAAGAACTATTAGTAACAATGTATATATATATATATATATATTTTTGGAATTCAATATTATCTTTGTCGGATTATCGGAAATAGATTATTTGAGAATTTTATACTATACTTGTCGAATTATTGAAAGTAGATGACAAATGTTGATAAAGGGAAAAATAAATTTATTCGATTTGCAGAATATGAGTCTTTTATTGATCCCATTGACTTGAATTCCTAGAGCCGCCAGCGCTCAAAATCGAATTGGAAGTGGGTTGGCTTCATATATTATAATTTCACAGTCTTCCCGACCATTGAAATCACTTTCAAGCCCATGCTTTTGCCCTTTTGGGGTTGTTGTTTTAGTGCATGAAACCAACCTGTTGGACCTGGACTTGATGAACTACGAGTCTACGAGGAAGAGCAGAATCGTTTTTCACCCGTGATGGGTCCCTTGGATTTTTGTGATAGGGCTCTTGTCCACGAGCTATGCATGTGTCCAGCTCTTATCCACAAGCTGTATCTTTCATGTGCGGAAACTACCAGCGTGTTTCTCTCGTGTTTGTGCACGTTCCTCATCTCATATATCAGTGTATTTTCCGCGTATCTAGTACAACGGTCCTCACCAACTCACTCCTCTCCTTTATAAAAAGAGTGCATTCACCTCTTATGTCCCTTACCTAACTCTCTCTCTCTCTCTCTCTCTCTCTCATGGACTTGGGTCAAGAGTACTCCACAATATCTTCCTCATCCAACAACCAATCTCCCTCACAAGTGTCATCAAATGGTTCTACTTCCTCGCACGTGCAATCACCGAGCCAGCCCAAGCGCCGTGCTGGCCGAAAGAAGTTCCGGGAGACGCGTCACCCAATTTATCGAGGGGTCAGGCAGAGGAACGGCGGGAAGTGGGTGTGTGAAGTGCGCGAGCCATACAAGAAGTCACGAATATGGCTCGGCACCTTCTCATGCCCCGAGATGGCAGCTTGGGCGCATGATGTGGCCGCTCTTGCCATGAGGGGAAGAGCGGCCACACTCAACTTTCCTGATTCGGCCTGGCTCTTGCCACAGGCCGAATCATCCTTGCCCAAGGACATACAAAGAGCAGCTGCAAAGGTGGCTGATGTCTTTCGTAATATAAAATCCTCTTCCATTATTGAAATGTCTAAATTTACAAGTAGCAACAGGATTTCTGAGCATGAGCCTGAGACCGAGCATCATGTGTTTTTGGATGACGAGGAGTTGTTTAACATGCCAGGCCTGCTCGCCAACATGGCCGAAGGATTGCTCATTCCACCGCCAGGAATGCAAAATGAGTTCAATTGGGATGAAGTAGGCTGTCACATGGACCTCTCCCTTTGGAGCGAGGAGTGATTAATATCGGATGAATGGTTCTTTCCTTAGAATGTACACTCTTTTGAAAAGACGTACCGGTGTCGTTTTACCTCACCATGTGCCTTTTCAAAGAAGTTCTGCCCCAGCCATGTGCCTCTTCCATCCGTTTTCCAAACCATCACAAACTCTTTTCTTTTTTTTAATGTGAAACAGAGGGTTGTACAGAATCCTCCTAGTGGGGTCTATTTTTTTTGGGACCCACGATAGTCGCGCATGGCCCTCCTCGTGGGCTAGAGTTCATATTTTTAGCTGGTTTAGGTGGTATTTGAGTTTGGTCTATAGAAATAGAGTCTCAGATGGGATCTTGATCGTTCTTCCATGCATGTTTTCATCCTTCGCTGTAGGTGTTCTTTTCCATAATAATCTTAGAGTTTTAGTCTTCATAGTATTGCATATTTACTTTTAATTAACAATATCTGCTATAACTACCTAATGAATTACTCTTCCTGATTGGTAACTGAAAGTTCACTCATAATTTAAACTCAATGGTGTGTGTATGCGAAAGGGATCTCATAAGAGATGTCACTCATATTGATCGAACGAGCTCACTGTTGTGGGGTTCTCCAGGGCCATCCTTTTATATATATAGGAACCCTTCTTCACGCACAATTTCCCTCATTCATCAACAGTAACTCCCTACCGGACAGTTTTTTTAATTAAATTCACTATTTAAATCTATTTCCAATTGGATTGGGACGCCCTATTCAAGGATTTGACTCACGATAAATTAGAATGGAAAAATCAAATTTATGTAGTGGTTCAACGTAGTTGGGATAAGGTTTTAATGATATTGATGACGATGATTGGGGACGTACACCATCTTTTCTACTAATTAAGATGAAGTTAAAAGAGAGGCAGGGATGGCTTCAATGGTTGATTAGTTCTAGAAAAGGAGATGAATGACATATGTGATCAATTTCATTGAAGATCACTAAAAAGATCTGACACTAATTAGTTGGGTCTAAGAAAAATTATTTCCTATTTCGCAGCTAGTAGAAAATCTTACTTGAATTTTACCCCAGTATGAATTGCGATACATGTGACCTACGTCTATAGGAATTACAACATGGGCCCGCCTTTGTTGTTGTGGACTTGAGCCCACCTTTATAAAAATTATATTCTGAGCCCACATTTAGCAAGCACAATATGAATCCACTTCTAGGAATTGTTGTACATGTGGCCTAACTTTAGAAATTACAACTTGGGCCATTTCTTAATTAGGAATTAGAACTTGGACCCACATTTATAGGAGTCATAATGTGTGCCACATTTAGGAACTGTAACATAGACCCACTTTTAGGAATTTTGATACATGCAGTTCACCTTCATAGCTAGGTGAGTTATGAATTGTCCTTTTTTTTTTTTTTTTTTAAAAAAATCCATTAAAACAAACCAGAATGAAACAAACAATCAGCCAAACCCAAACAAACAATCAGTGTAGTGTAGGCCACAGGGAAACCAAACCAAAACCAAACAAGCAATCAGTGCAGTGCAGGGGCAACCAAGGCCTAATCTAGTTTGGAATATCATCATTCTTACTAAAACTCTTACCAAGCATAGAGCAATGCTTGGCCAAAATATGTGCTGCCTCATTTAAAGTTCTAAAAACAAAAAATAAACTAACCAAGAAGAAACAACTACAATAGAGTTTAATATCCAAAATATATGGATTGATGATCCAAGCCGATTGCCTATTGATGGAGTCCATATTTTTTCCTAAAAGAGTTTAATGTTGATTACTACAATAGAGTTATGAATTTACCGAATTAGTAGTTCGTTTTCACATAATACAAATATAGATATCTCAAACTCACCCCTTCTTCAAGAATCCTCCATCCATCCTCGAACTGTACCACAAAAGGTTGTATTGAGAATGTTAGACTAATTTCATTTTAAGACATAATTCACAAATGAATAAAAAATAAGTTCAACTTTTTGCATATAACTGAGTCATAATAAAAAGAACTTTATTTTATATAAATCAGAATAATAATATGAGAAATCAATTATTTCATAGAGCTTCAACCTGCATACGGTGGATAATAAAATGTTGAATTAAGGTTCTAAATCTTTTTGCCCAAGACTTTTTGAGCACCATTCTGATCAAGTCCATGTTTATACCCAAAAAAAAAAAAAAAAAGGGTCCATGTGGACTCTACATGTAAATAATCGTCCTGCATGCCCAGTAGAACTTTGGTAAAGGTTTACAGAACGTTTCCATATCAGTTAAAGCAAATGTTTTCCACAAGAGATGAATTATCGGCTGTGGTTGTGGCTGTGGATAGCACATCCGTCTCCCACAGCTCCCTCCAAATAAATTAATAAATGAATTACTTTGTGATCGTTAGCCCCAAGTGCAAGGCCGCGATTGTAGTAATAATTAGGTGAAGTCCGAAGTCGATCCACATGGAATAATTAATAGCACAAAACCTGTCTTATTGCAGCAAAAAAAAAAAAAAAAAAAAAAAAAAAAAAAAAAAAAAAAAAAACTAATTCTAGCCTATCAAAAATCTATAAAACTCACAAATCCTACTTTAATAAAAAATTATTTACAAGTCTTAAAAATTAATTACAACCAAAGGAAAAAGAAAAATCTTAATTCAGAAACCTAATCTAACTATTGCATTCACCATATGATTTGTCAGTCCAACCAATTGCAATAATTATGAAGATGTATAAAAATAAAATAAAATAAAATAAAATAAAATCAGAGAATTAAAAAAAAAGATTTTAATTCGAAATCTTTGCAACAGTTACTTTGCTAAATGCCATCAAGAAAAATCAAGACCACCGCACTAAGTGCGCATTGTCACTACGCACAAAAATTCGATGTTGACCCATTGGTGAAGACCAAGACCCCATAAACTTGATTTATTAATGAAAGACCCATTACAAGCAAATAACCATTACAAAATTATTTGAATTAAAAAAATAAAGTGCATCCAACCTTACCCTAGACCCATGAAACACTAAACGGAGGAGAGGGACTCGCGGTCTTGAACGGCGATCCAACTGGCTCTTGTTTTGCAATCTGAAATCCAAGCAAAGAAAGATGATGAATGGCTGGTCTAATGGTGGAGCTAGCGACGGTAGCAACGGCGGCGGCGCGATGGTGGTATAGAAATCCAAGTGGTGGTGTGCCTTAGGGAAGGCCTTAGATGAAATTGTGATGGAAGGAGGTGAGATGGAAAATATTAATGGAAAAGGGGAATTTGGGTTGCTGGTGGTCCAAAGGAATTTGAGAAGATTAATATTCATGTGTAGCCCCTTATGGCTCTTTTTTATACAAGTTTAATGACTTGGGTTGTAAGATTTTGGTTTGGGTACGTAAGGATTAGTAGTGTGGGGTCCAATTTGGATTAGGATTAGGAGGCTTTTGAGAGAGTTTCAAGGGATTGGCCCACAATCTTAGTGAAAATTAGATTCTTATTATCTTATGCAACTTCCTCTCTTGGGCCCACTTTGGCTAAGAATCAATTCAAATCTAAAATTTCAGATTTGAAACAAATCTTGAGATGCATGTGGTCCCCACCTATCTTGGACGTGTGATGCTTGGTATGAACGACTTGGAAGAATCTTGGATTGTAAACTTCAAATCTTGAGGCTTATTTTCTTGGAGTTAACTTTAACAACTTGGTGCTAAAATATTGGATCCTTGATTTAGTTTCAAACTTGGATTGCTTAGCAAGATCTTTCCTTCTTTTTTTTTTTTTTTTTTGACCTCTTCATGGTTGGAAAAATATCCTTAGATGGACCCATTTTCTCTCTTGAAAAGATCCCCTCAAATCTGAAATTAATCTCAAACATGGAATAGAAGTAGGCCCCACTTGAGAATATGCGAATTTTTTTTGAACTCCACACTATGCATGGACGTCCTCTCCTTAGCTTAAAAATTTTCAAATCTGAAATTCAGATTTTTATGTCAATCTTGAAACTCATGTGGACCTACTTTCTCTCTTAAAAACCATCTCAAATCTGAAATTAATTTCATTGCACACATGACATAAGAGTGGGCCCCACTTTGGTGTGTGATTCTTGAATGGAAGGTCTTGGACACCTCATCACATGGCCCACAAATCTAGAACTTATCTTCAAGAGATTAAATCTGAATTTTTACATATGAGAGCGGACCCTTCCATGGCCGCCCCTACCTTGGAATTATGCCAAACGTAGATGGGTCTCATGGTGCATTTGCTTCATCAATTCTCTTTCGCGGGCCCCTAAGAAATTAATTTTCCCTATAAAAATATAAATAATATAATCAATGATCAAAGAATTATCTATTTATATAGGAAAAGAACATTGCAATACGCGGGCCCAATTCACACTAAATGGATGCATAAAATGTCACTATTTTGTCATATTTTCTTTAATTAAATCAATGGTGCAAAGAAAATTCATCACTTCATGTGTGAATAAAGTTATGAGAAATTTGTGACTTTTAATGCCAAGAAATAGAGAAATTCATGATTTTATGTGAAAATGCGATTTTTCAATGAATTTTGACTCGAATTCAAAATTTGATGCCCACAAACATAAATCATGATTTTTTTACTAAAATGTTGCATGATTTGAAGATTAAGTCCTTAATTACTATAAAATGATGATGAAATTATGCATTTTTAAGAACTTATCACTTTGTATGATTTTGGATAGTTGGTGTAAGGTAAAAGGATTTAAATTTTGTATTTGATTGGATAAAGAGAATGGGGAATGGTTACTTTACCCCACTTTATCATGGTATCTTTGAGTAATTGTGAGAGAGAAAAAGCAAAGTTGGAGTACTTGCCAACTAGGCAGGCCTATTTACTTTACTTTCTGGCTAATGCAAACAAACACATCATGGGGTAAAGAATCCAACCTTTGGGATTTATTTCAGTCCTTCTATACTCTACTCTTTTGCAAACAAACAAGCCCCAAGAGTCCTTCATTTTTTACGTTCTCTTTATTCGTTCGCTTCCATTTATTTCTAAAATCCCTTTTACTTCTTATTCATTTAGTATTTGATTGTCATGAGAAAGTAAAAATTATCTTAAAATTATATTTTCATCACTATCTTCAGAACGTTTCCTATGATTACTCATCATGTTACAAGTTATATAAATGAGTTTTTTTTTTTTTTTTTTAAATTGATGCCTATGTTGACTCCACACATGCTTTGTACCAATGAGTGAGGCCCCAATTGTAGGTCAACACCTTGATGTCTTGGATATATGGTAGTGGGACTGTTGGAACATATAATTATCAAGATGAACTATATCATCTAAAAGTAATATTTCCTTGTGCCAATTAATGGGTTTATCATTGGTAAGTGCGCACTCATCTCAATCAAGAGTTAATTGAAGGGCACTGATGATCACTATGATTAATTGGGTCACAAGGAAAATAAGATATGGATCAAAGTTGGTTGAACAGATTTAATCCAATTGATCTATGAATATAATTCATAGAGAGGCCTGCATGTACTAATTGGAAAGTTTATGGTCTTCTTGTAATATAATTCTAAGACTGGAGTTTAATTGCATCTATACAGTGGAATTATTTGCAATTAATTGTGAGTCTGGAGTTCACATGAGATGTGTGGTCTAGATTCCCAGTTGGAGCCAGATTCTAAGGAATCCCTAGTGGTCCTCATGCTAGCCCTAAGAAGAGATAGTTTCTAATCCAGTTGGAACTCTTAAAGGAAGGAGAAGTAGAACATATGCTTATAATAGAAGTGAGACTTCTAATTGTAACAAAAGAGGAGGTGCTCATATGCTATAAAAGGACAAGAGGGGACTGTGTGACGCCCCGGAGTCCCACATTGACTATAGAGAGGAAAGTGAATGGGGTTATATATAGAGCTTACACCTTTACCTTGCATGAGGCCTTTTGATGGGTTGAGGCCCATCAGAAGCAAAACCGTGAGGCCCGTGGGCCAAAGCGGACAATATCATGCATGCGTGTAGGGGTGGGGCATTACAGACTGGACGTCCCATATCATCCCCACATCCCCAAGCCCCTCTCTCCTCTCTCTCCTCTTCGCTCCTCTGGTTTCCTTCTAGAGAGTCTAGATGTTTTTCTTCTACTTGGAGATCCCACCATTCTCCTGAGAAGATATTTAATAGAGGGTTATAACATGGAAGATCACGAGGTGTAGGAGGTCCTTCTTGTTTTTGAGAAATAGTTTCACAACAAGCCAAACGATCAACTCCTCGATTTTGCTCAACGAGGCTCCCAAGGTTAGATCTACATCATCTTTTTTGTAGATTTTTATGGTTGCTTGTTGTTGCTGCTTTCTATCTTCTAGATAATGTATTTTATAATCTTGATAAATGAGAAAGGGGTTTTTGGATCCTGGATTGAATTTCTAGCTTTTTGAATATTTGATCTCTGCTTCAAGTGGGTCAAAAGTTTTGAAAACCTATCCATGAGGCCCACCTACTTCCAACAGTATGATCCCTGAAGTTCTATTTAAGCGATGAATCAGATACATTGGACTCTCTCTACAACTAATATGACATGGAACTAGAATATGAACCTCTAATCTTAAAAATCTCATATCAACCTCGGATGTTAAAAGTCTAGTTCTCTGCATGCCCTTTTTTAAGATAGATCTTGTATACTAGAAATGCTATAAACATGACAAAGCCCATCTCTATTGACTTTCCATTCACCAAAAACCGATATGGTTTTTATGTAGTAATGAAATTTTGAGATCACTAGTATTATATTAGCTTCCAACTTAATATAACTAATGAATATGAATATATGCAGACAAATAAATCAATACTATTATTTTATTATCAAATAACGATAAAAGACTTGTGTGGCATAGCCCACCTATCTTAGTTACTAATTGCGAAAGGTTAAAATTCAAACATTTTCCAAGATTTTGGATTTTTGGATATTTTAACCTTATTTTCAATTCACATTAATAGCCAATACTTAGCGCTAGCCAGTGTTCAACGTAGACCGGCAATGGTGAGCTTGGCTATGAAGGTTGATGGCACGCCATAATCAAAGGGGTAGGCCAAAGAGGACGTAGCTGGATGTCGTAAAAATAAATTTAAAGACGTGTAACTTATGTGGGGATTATTCAAGATAGATCAAAATGGAGAAACAGAATTCGTGTAGTCGACGTTAACATAGTTGGGGCAAGGCTTTGATGATAATGACGACTTATTATTGGCCACTCGTAATACACTCCCGTAATTGATATCTTGACCTTTGGTCAGGTTTGAACCATGGCAGTACACTCCCGCAATTGTAACATGGTTTGTTGCAAATGCAAACAAGTGATCAAATTCATTCGATGCCTTATGTTACAAGCTAAGAATCCTTTATATAGAGAAGGTTTGTAGTGTACAATTACTTTAAAGTCCCTGCTACATTATTTGCAATAATTTTCTCTTCTACAGCATTGTACAATTATGGTGGTGAACAGTGGGAGGATAAGTTTATCCTTTTGATGGCGGACAGGATCGCGTGGCCCTTGGCATGCAGTTGCTGTATGGTGATGAGGGATTTGGCCGAAATTGTTGACTTGTGACGGCTGGATTAGTCCATATTCAGATCATGGAAGGCGTCAAGGTAAGCTTTTTCATGATGGAGACAAAGACCTTTCACTCTTTTGGTGCATACCTTACAATGACGGGCATCAAGCAATAATGCTTCAAGTTGGTCTAGGGTTGGTGACTTTTTTGTTGTGCTTTCAACAAGCATTTCATCTTGGTAGTAGCGGAGCTCACTGGTATCAGAGCCCTGTTCCGATCAGTGGTTGGAGAAGTAAAGAACGCAATAGTGTGAGGCCCCACTCCTTGTAGACCCTCATTTTGATTTGAATATTATAATTATAGCCTATGTTATCTAATTATACTAATTAATAGGAATTAGTAAGGATAGTTAGATATTTTCCTAAGTCTTAGCCTATTTTCTAGGAATTAAGCCTATTTTGTAATTTATAGGATCTATAGGGTGCCAACTGTAATTGTTATAGGGTTCTAGATGTTTGAGGCTCTAACAAGTAAATAGGATTTTATAGGAGGGGTTTTCCACTTAAGAAACTTTTAGAATCCAACCAAAAGACCCTTTTTTGCCCATGTCCTTATCTTCATTCCTATTTAAACTAAAAAGCCCTTTTGGTAATTATCCCTAACCGTAATCTATATATGCTAACTTTCGCATTTGAAATGAAACGAAACCCTAATTCACTCTCATCTCTCATTTATCTCTAATTTCACAAGAACCCTAACTCTAGAAACCCTATCTCAAACCCTAATCTAGAAGGAAGCCTTTGCAACTACAGCCTCCTAAGGAATTCTCTCATCTCATTGATCTCTCTTCTATCTACAATCCAAGGTAATCTTCTCTTCCTATAGTTCAATTCTCTAGAATTTCCTTTTTCTCTCTAGATTTCTTTCTTATTGCAATTCTCTTGTGGATTGAGTATTAGGGGCTATAGTTTGGATTAGGTTGAGTATTGGAAGACCTTAGAGGCTTGGTTAGCTTGGATTGCTTCTATTTTTGTCAATTTCCTTTGCACATTCGAATTAAGGCAAGTGCAATATACTTACTTAGCAATAGAATGCATGATACTGTCTTTGATTATGTAATTTACATTTTATAGATGTTAGATTTACCTTTGAGCTTGTTTTATGGGTTTGTGGCCATTGATGGATGAGTTCTCTCATTTGGAAGATCAATGGCCCGGTTTGATGATGGATGAATGGGCATTGAAGTGCTTTTCATGATTGATAATGTTGCAATGATGAATGGAGGAGATTGGAGATGGTTTGGATAGAAATTGGATTAAAGGAGAAAAATCCAGCTTTCTAAATTTTGTTGCAGGCATGTGTACCTGGTCGACTGACCTACAATTCGGTTGACTGGTGACACTAAGGAGTGGGAGAAACCAAGTCTCAGTTAATTTCTGTGCAATCCGTAGTCCAGTGTACCCGATCGACCGGACCCAGTGCTTGGTCAACCGGATACATAGGAAACTCAAAAAATCATCTGGAGTTGGATTTTTCACCTCAAGTCCAGAGTTCAGTGTGTGCGGTCAATCGAACCCTGTTCCCGGTCGACCAGGCACAAAGGAATTTCAGGGAAAGGACTAAGAGTTGGGACATCCATTCATGCCAAAATTCCAGTGTGTGCAGTCGACCTACTTGGCCAGGAGGTCGACCAGGCACACTACACTGAAGGTCAACCTGGGAGCCAACATCCTGACTTTTAGTGTACCCGTTCGACCGGACCCTGTGCTCGGTCGACCGAATACACTGTGTTCAATGATTTACATGTTTTCAATATTTGAGGTTGTGATCTATTGTGGGGGCCCATTGACCATCCAAATAGACTTCCATTGAAGTGCCAAGCATGAGTCAATGGTAAGGCTCGACCTAGACTCATGGGGACCACCAAGAAGGGTCTAGGGTTTGGATTTGATGGATTCGATCCTTAAACGTTGTCGAAGACGCCCTTATGTCGCGATTCCGGACGGGGTCATCAACAAGGGAGCACCTAATCCGAGATCGGGACAGTTGATAATGATGCGAAGTGCATTATTTTTAAATGGCTGCTATGCATACGGTTTAGAAAAGACATAATATCATCCGTGCACGTGATTTCTTCACAGGTTTCCGCGGTGAGGATATCACATTCAGACAAGTGATTCACAATCAAGATGCGGAAGTGTGTAGTAAATCAAGTTTGCAATTCATTCCATGAAAACAAGACTGATAACACACATTTATAAAACATGATGTCAGAGTGAGCAATGATCATAAAGCATCCCCAAAATGTATAGTTAATGTTTATACAAAAGTTCAGTTAATCAACCACTCCTCAAAATAAAGGCCAACGAAGGCCAGTTTAACTAATAATATCCCAAAAATATGTTAGTCACCATCCCAAAATGTGTTTCGCAATTCAAAGCTTGACTCAATGTCTAAACGACATCGTCAGCCTGCCATTCACCTATGCTTTGCGGCTCTCCGGCTGCCTCCTCCGGCTCCTCTTTGGGGACAAAGAGATCTAGACCTGAGTACCAAAAGAGTGGGTCGGACACGACGGTCCGACAGGTGGGTGAAAAGATATAAACAATAAAGCAATTTAAAGGTTACCTTAGAAAACATTGAAAATCTGCTAGAATAATAATTTTTCATGAAATAAGATGCATAATTTATCTGAAAATCACATATGTAATATAAAATATGTAAAGGTACCAATGAACAGGAAACTGACAAGATGGCAACTACACGAAGATAAATCCTCCCTCACTAATGTGATGAGAGCACACTAAAGGTGTTGGTATCAGACACGCGAAGTGACGGGAACCAACTAATTACATATACATGTAGCTAGACAAAACCATGGCCGTGAAAACGAGTAACAGAATAGAATAGAATCCAGACTGCAGCTGGCAGAGCAAAAAGGGGGACCGCAAGTCGGTGGATCAAGCCGACGAGCTTGTCAAAGCTTAGTGGTTCCGACTCATAGGTCACACGAAGAAATCAGAGCTTATACATACATCTATAGGTGTGTAACACCCAAACAGACTGAACAGGATGGTCATAGGCACATATATCACATCAGGATTTGTCATGCATATCCAGGGCTAGCAGAACACTTAAAGTGCACATTTTAGTATTTTTGAGGCGGACTAATAATATAACATGAAAACTGAAGAGTACACATGAAATCCGAGTAAAACGAAACATAAATGGATTTCCAAAAAATATCGGACCATGCATTGAGGTTTCAAGATTTAAATCAATGTGAATAAGACACTCGTAAGTCGAATATTGTTTTGGGCTTGCACTCCTGAAAAACAGGGACATTCCGAGTCCCTTATACACATTGGCGAGTCGAAATCCTCAATAAATTTTCGCAATGTGGTTTCTTTTTCAACCGGGCTCCATACATCCCTTTCTCGGTCTTACTATCGCATTGGGGCTCCGAACAACATTTCAAGTCTCCCTGCATGGGTCCAGGTCAGCAGCACAGATGGCTCGAGCGGACTAGAGGTTCGCTCGAGCCATGTGCTCTCTGGGAGGGGTTCGCTCGAGCGAACTCTGCCCAGTCAAGTTGGCTCGAGCGAACTTGATGGTTGGCTCGAGCCAACAAGTATCTGGATGGTGTTCGCTTGAGCCAACATGGGTCCGCTCGAGCGAACACCTTCAGAATTGAATTTCTGTGCAGTTTTGGGCCTCCTCTTCCTTTCTTTTGCAACTCCTACTTGTCACCAATTTATTACCAAACATAAGGGTCTCCTTGCCTTCTCAAACCCCAACCAACATCCACCAAACACCCCATGCAATACATCAATCTCCTTCATTTCATCCCCATTTAATCAAAGAAACCCAATCTTCCATGGAATCCATATATATAAATCATGAAGCAAGCTTAAAACAAGATAAAATGCATTCATTTCCATAAGGCTTAACAAGATATAATGACCAATCAATATGGTCTCTTAGCCATTTAGTTGGACACCCGCAGCCACCAGAGCCGTCCAAGAGCTCAAGCAAACCACTCAAAGTACTCAAAAGCTTCCTCCATTGGAACCCATTTTTAATGGTCCCTTTGTCCTATCCACAGATGCATCTGCTAACACCTGGTTTGTAGTTTTATTAAAGAAACATCAAAATGGTGAGAAATTGTGTCGATATGCTAGTGGCCAATTTAAAAAGAATGAACTTAATTATTGGCCTGCTGAAAAAGAAATTATTGCTGCCATCAATGGTGCCAAAAAATTTCATCCATGCTTAGTGGTCGGAAAATTAATACTGCGAACAGATTCCACCACCCTAGCCTCCTTCATGAAGAGAAACAACATTCGTGGCAAACAACATTTCTTGCAAAAAGACATTAGTCTATTCCCCCAAATTGCAGCGATATGCTTGGTGGCAATACAAACTGTCCCAGTATGTATTCACCATAGAAACAGTTCCTTGAGCGATGCTCTCACCAGGGAAATGAAGATTTTGCAAGCACATAAGCATGTGTGGAATGAATGGTCTCTTGCTACACCCAGAGACCGAATGCTATGATGCCAAGGCATACGCCATACCTATCTTGATCATGCTAGCGCCCTTCGAGGAGAATACCCCAGTATTGATTATTTATACACTTCATCAGGCCGTATCAGTGTAGCATTCAATAATCTGAAATGGTCGGAATTGGAAATTGGTATTCTAAGCTGGCTCATTGCAAAAAGGGTTTTAGATTATATTCTCTTATTTAGAAGACAGTTCTATGCTAATCCTACTTCCCGAGAACTCTTCAACGGACCCTTAGGACACAACGAATGGGAACAGTCACTCTGCCACCAGTTATATATATATATATATAGGGAGATGATCCTATAAGAGATATCTCTCACCTTATATAGGGCCCTTCAACAACTTAAATGATAGGGCCGCCATCCTATCTCTCATATAAGGTGAGAGATATCTCTCATAGGAGCATCTCCCATATATATATATATATAGTGATTTTGATCTAGTCTCGAATCCCGGATAAACAGAACATTTCAAATCATTAAGCCATATTAAAAACTTAATTACCTTGACTTAAACCCCCTGGAATTCTAAATAAAGCTAGAAAAATCAAGAAAGCATAAACTGTCAGGATAGGCTCCTCCCCTGTGGCGCCTACCCTGTTTTAGTCCCAACTTGAGAATTTCATCTACTTCTCAAATTTCAGATTGAACTCATTAAAATTAGAATTGTCTAGAACTTAAAACCAACCTGAACAATAACATAATCCAACAAAAGCCAATCGGGACTCCGAATTATAGTTGAATTGTTGACAAGTGCAAAAAAATCATAACAGTCAGGATAGGCTCCACTCCCTGGGCGCCTATCCCTGTCTTGACAACGAAGTGCAACTTTCGACTATTTTATGGAATTTTGATTCAAATTAAAATAACAAAACCCTAAAATATTTAAAAACACAGAACCCTAAAACATCTCTAAATCACTCTTAATCAACCACAACTTAAAACAAACCGAATCAATTAAAACCTTACCCAACAAGTTGCTTAGGCGTAGGAACTATCAAACTTAGGCTATTTGCAACTTATGAATAAACTGGATTACTTTATTAGGCAGTTGAGAGCATTAGGCTTCACCCCATCACTCTTCCTGTTCCGTTAGGGAATTGGGAGAGCTGATGTAGGGGGTATAGGACCTTAGGTTAGGGTTAATCCAATGATAAGTAATAAAGCATTAATCATGTAAATCCAAGTAAAAAATCCCTAAGTTAGGCCCTTCTAGCCCAATATTAAAAATCCATAAAAACAGCAAATCAACCCAAAAAGATTTTTCCTTTATTTCTTCCTCCACCTCAGGTGCCAGATATTTAATCGAACTTAATGATAAAAGGGAATGGAGAATTGATTTCTAAAATTGAATAAATGAGAATGACGAGATAAGATGAGTGATTTCGCACATACTTTTTAACAAGCACGGCCTATCGGCTACCCTAAAACAAACAATGGCCCATCGGCCACCTTCAAACAATTACGGCCCATTGGCCTTTCACTTTTATCACTCGTGTATCGCACACGAAAAACACAGAAATTACAAGTCAAAATCTCATTTGCATCATCATTTTTGTTTGAAAAATCAGCCTTTAAACCCTATTTTGCCAAGGGCTTTGAAGAAGGTACCCGGGAACGGGGCCGATCCTCTTCTTAAATATTTGGCACCTTCCCCTTTTTATTTTCTTTATTTTAGTTACTTTATTTTACTTGGATCTGCTATGATTAAGCTGTGTGAGGATTAACCCTTACTTGGACTTTTAACTTATGACCTTGAATTGACCCAACATCAAAGAAATCCAAAGAGACCCAAATCAATGTGACAAGATAACCGTCATGTGTTGCCGGCAGCATATTAGATGAGAGGAAGAAGCCACCTTATTATGTTTCTCCCCATTTTTCTTCGAATTTCGTCGAAGAATGGTGTTACAACCGTTACCGTAGATGGCAATCGCGATCTTTTTGATGTAAAACTTAAATAGCATATATAGATGAATGGAGATTTCCCAAGCCATGTCTCTCCCTGGGAGGTCAAAATTCACATCCGACAGTGGGGGCCCTCACATCTCCTATCTCTCATATAAGGTGAGAGATATCTCTCATATATATATATATATATATGGGAGATGCTCCGATGAGAGATTGAGTGGGGCTCTCACATCCATATCCAATGCCAACAACTTAAATGTGAGGGCCCCCACCCAATCTCTCATATACGGTGAGAGATATTTCTCATAGGAGCATCTCCCTATATATATTATATATATTAAAACAAAGGCGGAGGTGGGCTGTGAGGGGTACCACCTCAGCAACCCAATTATTCTCCTTTCAAATAAATTATGGAGAAAAAACAAAGAGTGCTTTAAGGTGACATATCATCACATGCCACAATTTTTTCTCCAAAAAAATCTCTTTATCCATATCCTCTATCTCATAAATTCTCTCAATCAATATCCCCTAAAATATCTCTATTTTGTTAAAATTATTCTCTTTCTCAACACCATCCATCTTCCATCCTCTCAAGATTGTAATTTTTTTATTTTTAATATTTGGGGCCCACCTTTCTACAATTCATACTGATAAATTTCTCATTAAAAATATCATTTTCTTTTAGTTTCCAAATACAGCTCTACTCTATTCAAAGATTGTCATATGTGAACGAAAATCAGACCCGACCTTCTGGTAGACCACCTCATGGATGAGCTTATGATAAAAATGTTCTGAGGTTGGAGTTTTTTTGTGAATTTTGCATCATTTTCTGATCTGATTATATAGACATATGACTCTAGGTTTGGCCCACCATAAATTACACTTCCGTTGGCTCACATGGACTCATGATTAAGAGATATATACATTGATCCAAGGTGGGCAAATTATTACTAGGATCAAACACTGGCCTGTGGTTTTAAAGTTTCATAATTTATGGCTTTTAAAGTTAAGATGTTTATACATTTTTTAAAAAATTTAGAGTTAAAAAATGGTTTGATCAGTTCTAAAATGGTATTGGTGCTACTTCAAATGAGTAGAGAAGAAATTTTTGTGGAGGGATTGAAATTACCATTAGCCTATGTGAAAATAAAAAAACTGGTACATTTGTGCAACGAGAGGATTGCATATTTTTATGATTTTCTTTGTAAACAATATTATGTTGTTTGGTGTGATGTATTTTCATTGCATTAAAGCAAAAAGTGAATTATTTTTCCTTAATAGAGAGGACTTTGATTATCTACGAAAATACAAAATTTCATTCTCATGAGGAAATAAAAATCTGCATAAACTAGAATCCTTTTGTTGCACAAACAAGTCCAAATGGGGTGGCTTTGTTTTATTGGGCTTTGAAATTATCAATGGGTAACAAAAACTTGAATGCATTTCTTGTTACTAATATTATATATATTAACAAAATTCACTTTTCTATATCTTCTTTAGTAATTATTGATGTTATTATTATGTTTATGTTGTTGTTTAATGGATTTTTTTTAGCTTTATCTTTGTAATAGTTTATTGTTGATGTTGACCACTTGCATTTTGTGATTGAAGATGTGTTGACTGTTTTTATATAAATATGCATGAATATATGCTTACATGTTTATAATTAATTTTGATATCTCATAAATTGAAAATGTAATATCTTACTTTTTAGCTTGGGGAGTTGTTGCTAATGTGTGTGTGTGGGGGGGGGGGAATTTTATTTGAGCACATATCTGGGTTTATTTTAGCACGCCTCTCTTATGTGATTCTTATGTGAGTTCTTATATTATTTTTTTCTATCATGATTTATGTAATTTTCACGTGATTCTTATGTGATATTTATGTAAACAAGTCATGCCTAATTCTTATGTATTTTTCCTTTTCTTTTTTGTTTGGTTCAATGGCTTAATCCCCATATAATTGTTGTAAAGATGAATTTATTTGAACATATATGTGGGTTTATTCAAGCATGATTTTTATACGAGTTCTTAATAGCATGGGATCACTTCTCTTTAGCTGTTGGGTAATGTTTAGCTTTATGTTTAAATTCACCTCCAATGGCCCACCTCTTGGAAGGATCATAACCTAGAAAACTATGTAGGCCCACCTCTTGGAGGGATCATAACCTAGAAAATTAAGTAGGCCCACCTCTTGGAGGGGTCATAACCTAGTAAACTAAGTACCACAAGTTCCAAGGGCTTGCTATAAAGGAGATTATAAGACAATTATCTATTATTATTATTCAATTTGTTCGGTATTTAATTAATGAGAATTCGGTGTGAGGCATTCTACGAGGGCCTTGAAATTGATGACTTAAAAGATAAGAGTTGGCAAGACCATCAAATAGTCTTCTTACTTGAGCATTGTGAAACCAAGTGGGAGACCCAAGTCAGGTCATTAGAAAGCCCTCAACAAAAATTCTCAAAATTATTGCCCTAAGACAATGGAGAAAGAGCAACCCAACCCCCCTTTCCTACATGAATAAAGGTGATATTAACCTTGTGCAAACTACATAGATTTATCAAAGTCTTTAAGAAAAATTACTGTGAACCCTTCTTGTGTAAACATGAAACACACATTTATTTTTATGCATATTTTCTGTCCAAAAACCAAATGTTGATGTGGCCGATATTGCGGCCAAGAGATCATGGGCTTACAAATTGGTGATTGGGTTGAAAAGACTATAAGATGCGCCCCATCATCAAGAAGTGAAAGACATTAGCAAGGCCTTAGCATGGAGATCTATGCTCACTATGACATGACACCCCCATCTTAAGGCCACATTTATGTAACCTGTTTTCTATGAGCTAGTAAAGTAAAAAAATATTTTTATATGAGTTCAATTTTCTTTGCTAAAAATTATTTTTGAGGAGCAGTAAATACTAATCATATTTTTTTAAATAACAAACGCTAAAAAAATGTGCCCTAAGTAAACCACAAGTGAAAAACGAAGGCCAAAAACTTTTTTTTTTAAGATCAATAGCCTATTTAGCTATCGGGCTTCATATTTAAGCTTAGATGTAACCTGTTGGATTTAAAGTTAGGTTGGGCATGGCCCATTTACAAAGCCCATGGGCTCTATGATGCTAAATGCGTTCCACTTTCCTTGAACCAAATAAACGCACAACTCCACCCTCTTAATGATTGGGCCAAATCGAATCATCGGTCAAAACGCCACGGGTCCACTTCGGCATGGGCGGAACCATGATTTTTTTTTTTTTTTTTTTTTTTTGTTTTTTTTTTTTTTGGGGGGGGGGGGGCGCGGGGGAAGCTAAACAAAATTATAAATTTAATAATAAAATACATAATAATCAAATTATTGAAGTTGTACTGGATGTTCTTTCTTTGAGTTGAAATCATCAATTATTGTTTCAGTATTGTTTTTCCCGCAATCTCAAGGTGGGTACTAGTCATTTGTTATGCTTGTAAATTGTAAGTTACAATTTAAAACTTCATTATTTAAAACCTCAAAGAAAATAAATAAAAGCATCCTATATCTAAAATCTAAACGATTAAAAAGCATAGTTTCACTAGTTTTTATCTCCTTAAAATAAATTTCTTCAATTGAATTTTTCTGACATGAATAATAATAATCAAAATAACAAATACAATTATATTTCTTTATCCACAATGGATAAAAGTTCAATTTAGGTAAAAATTTATGTAATTATACAGCGCAAATAGACATTGATTTTTAAGTGAATTAGATTTCAATATAAGCAACAAAGATTGAAAATACATAATGACATGTATTGAAATCGATACATCTATGTAATTTAAAAAAGATTAATAAAAGAGAAAGTGGGTTTGTTCTTCTTTATTCATAACCCAAAATCTCTATAAGTCTCTGAATCTCTAATAAAAATGCATACTTTCTCCTCTTCCTCCCTTAAATCATAAGATTTGGAGCAAGTGTAGATGGATTAGAATGATAATTGAAAAATCTCTTCTCCAATCTCCATCAAACCTTCTTTATTTGTTCTCCTTTCCCCTTTTTTTTTTTTATTTAAATTTTTCTCCAAAATCGATAACATTTTTATTTCATTTTTCTAAAGTCAAAACTATATTTAAAAAATCTCTAAATGATGGATGGCCACACATATGATGGGCCAAAGCCCTAAATTTAGGGAATTTTCGCCCCCCCTAGTCCGCCCCTGCACTTAGGGCTAGCCCAACCAATCAGTGGCCTAATAAATTCTAGTTGGGAGAATCCTGACCCTCCAATCAGTGGCCTAATGAGATTAGATAGGATAATAGTACCATCATCCCACATTCAAACCCGGAGAATATATTTGCACTCCAAGTCGAAACTGGCTATCAGCGATCCACCCGAGGGAAAACAAAAACAAAAACAAAAACAACAACAACAAAAAAAATAGTAGAAAACATTTGAGATATGAAATGACGGAAACACCCTTTTGATGTCATGGCTAAACCCATAAAAACCCTAACCCTATAAATACCCGAACAATTAGGGTTTTCGCTCATCTTCTTAGGAAGCGAAGAAACATCTAGCTTCAAGTGAGAGAGTAGAAAGGGTAGGCGACGATGAGGGCGAAGGTAAGAAATCCTCTTTTTGATTATGATTCTTCTTCCCGTTTCTTGTATTTCTTAGATCAGATCTCGTTTCGATTCAAATCCATCATGTTATCTTCTTCTTCTGCTTATTTTTTGTATTATGACTTACTGACATCTAGATCTTGCCATTTCTTCTTCCTTTAACCTGTTCGATCTCTTGTGTTTTGTTTGGTTGTGATGATCGGTGATTCTAATTAAATTTTGCTCAATCTGGTTCTGTTAATCCCCCGTTTAAATCATATGAAGCATGTTTAAATCGTTTTGATTCATCGTCGGATAGAAGATGTTCATGGTTTTGGGATTTCATATTCCATCTATAGGTAATTAATTGCCCTTAGACCCAACTGTGAATATGAGCTCAGGATCGAGTGATAACGAAACTTATGATTGGGTTTGTGGTTATGGTGTTATCCACTGGTTTAGATTATGTGCTAGCATGCCTCTTTGTAATGCTAGTTTTGCGCGACAGTAAGGTTCATTAAATCAGTTTTGAGTGTTTTTTTGGGGGCCTACCTATATGCAAGCTGATCATGGATAATGGGGATTAGGTTGGTTTATAGTGAAGATTAAGGGTGGTCTCGCAATGTCCGCTCCTAATTCCATCAAAGACCAAGTTTGGCACAATCTCATGGTCAGCAATCAGCCAGATGAGAACACTACATGGTTCCCTATTTGAAAATTGGTTCTCATTAGAAAATTACTATTTACACACATCTAGTTTTGTTTTGACACCTATAATGAAGGGCCTTGATTTGAGGTATGCAATTTATGATTGTATGAATTGTAGGCTACCACACCCACAGTTCTTTGAACGTTGTTATTGATTTTGAGCACATAGCAAATTGTCCCATCTGCTTGAGTCTTCTTCAGCCTGATTAAGAATTGGAGCTGCAGTCATTCATGGCTCAGTGCATTATTCCTTTATTTACGGACGCATACAGTGGTGGACTGGAAATGTGTTCATTACACATTCAAGATTTTAAGTCCAAGGCAATGTGGAATTTGATGTGGTTAGTTTGATGGATCAGTTTCTGGACTTTAGCATTCTTTGCTATAAACTCCAAGGGACATTTAGGTAAACTACTCTGCACATAGTTCTTCTTGAAATCTTGTTCTGATTTTCAAGATTTTATGTGTGCACATGGCATTTTGGCCTCTCTGCTTGAGTCTACTCCATCTTTATTAAGAATGGAGTTGCACTACAATGAAGTGGCTCACAAAACTTGCCTCATCATGTGGCCTTCTAATAAAGTGATGGACTGGATGAGTTGTTTTTTATGCATTGCAAGGTTTAAAGTTTCAAGGAGCTTATGGAATTTTTTGTAGTTATGTTTGAAAGGAATTAGTTGCTAGATTTTGGCATCTTGGTGTTAAAATTCCAAGAATCGGTAGACTATGCACATAGTTCTTCTTGGAATCCTGTTATGATTTTCAAGATTTTATTTGTGCACATAGTAAATTGTCCTCTCTGCTTGAGTCTTCTCCAGCTTAATTAATATGGAGTTGCACTCCAATGACGTGGTTCACAAAACTTGCCTCATCCCCTGACTTCCGTAGAGTGGTTAGACTGGATAATTTGTTTTTTAAACACTATAGTTTTTAAAGTTCTGGGATCACTCAGAATTTCATGTTTTAATTAGGCTCTTAGGTTTGTAAATATTGGATTTTGTTATTTTTTAGTATTAAGAAATCCTCCATCTTTGTCATTAAAAAAAAAATAGAAATCCTTAATCTTGTGTTTTTTATTTAGGTTGCAACTGTTTCTCCATGGCTTCTGTAAATATTTGATGTTGTAGCACTTCTCATTTAAAGGATTCCTATTTGAAAAGTTTGTTGTGTTTTTTCAAAGGAAAACGTCCTGGACATTTCTTCTATTATATTCTTTCATGGTTTCGGCAGCTCCTTTTTTGGATTTTTTTCCTGCTCTCGATTGAAATTCATATATTTATTTTGACAATTTGTAACCATTTAATTTTCGGAAGCTGTATGGCTGCATACTGTTTAATGAATGTTTGCAGGAGTGTTTTTGTTACTTACATTTGATTTTGCAAATATTGGAAATTAATGAATGTTAATTTTATGTTCGTAACTCCATATATGTAGAGAATTGCTTTTATGCTGAAAGGCTTCCATGCCACCATTTTCAGTTATTTTTCCCTGGTCTCTTTGTCTCTTTATTCATCCACTTGTGGAGATATGATGATCATGGGTTTCTCTGCTCAGTTGTTCCTTTGAACTGGGACTGTTAACAAAGATGATGTGTTACCTGGCAAGTGACTTTTTAGTTTGCTTAGTACCATGCACAATATAGGATGATGGACTTTGTTATTTACAATGAGAATGTTATGTTTTCAGAAGTTTCTGAAACATTGCATGTTTGAATTTTAGTTTCCTAACAATGATACTGCTTATTAGTGCAACCATACTTTTCCTTTTCTCATTGCTCTCTCCCTAAGTAAATGGTTTGGTTCTTGTGTTCAAAATGAGGTTTTCATCCAAACTAGCAACATAAGAATGTTTTTCAAATGAACAAGTTTTGAATAACATATTTTTGGTATTGTTTTGTCTGAACACACTTTCAGAATCTCAGTGCAGTTTTGGTGGAATCTGTCGTATTTGTTTTTTTGAATCACCATAGCAGTTCGTTTTGAAACAATGACGGATTTGTGGAACTAAGGAGTCCGCCCAAAATATTAATCATTTAAGGCTGAGCTATATGCTTTGTGTTTCATTTTTATTATTTTTAGACCATAGCATATGAACCTTTTGTTACTCTTCATTTTTTTAAAGTTTATTTACATATCTGCATGTATCAAAAAAAATATGATTCCAAGTACACCTATTGATCCTTCTGACTGGCATAGAACTTTATGAACCTTGCAGTGGAAGAAGAAGAGAATGAGGAGGCTCAAGAGGAAGCGGAGAAAGATGAGGCAGAGATCCAAGTAGGCTGGCAAGAGACAATAGGATATGGTTATCTTGAAATGCCATCAAAGCATCAGTAGTTGTAGGGGATGTTTGCATATGCATCTCCTTTACCTGTTGCTGAGAAGGGTATACTAAGGGAGCCATATACCGTTCTCTGTTCAGCATTTATAGGTTTAGTAACTACTAGTGAGGATTTGAGAAACCTTGGTATTCAACTTATTTCATGGGATTATGCTTTTTTAAGTATTGTGTTGTTTGAATGTTTAGGATTTTCTATTCTTAAGACCCTCTTTCATTGGTATCTTTGGTTGTTTGTGGTGGTATGTATGTGGTTGGGTGTTCATGTATTGGTAGGATCCCTTTATATAGTTAGGACGCTGCCTTTGCACATATGGGGCTCCTAACTGAATCACGTCACTCGTGTGCTCAGATTGGTGCATGACGCAACTGTATCTTCGTCATGCCTTGCATAGCAAGGCCGGGGATGGTTTGAAAGGGATCTTTGAGATTCAATTTCGTCCCCGTTGCTAGTAGTTCTGACTATTCACCTTATTGATTGAAGTGGAGTTGCTTTTTATTGTCTTAAAGACTTTCTAGTAAATGACAATCCAAATTGTTGCAAGGATTCAGAAGGTCAAACACCTGGATTTTTTAGATATTTGCAAAAAAACTCTGAACAATTGGATATACTTGACACTTGGATGTACTTATTGTATTAATTTTTGTGGGCTCCAGACACAGGATTTCAATCGGTAAGCCTCTTTGTAGTCAAATTTCAATACATGATTTTTCGTGGGTAGTGGAAGTGTCCATAGCTTGGTGAGTTTTCTTTAGTTGTCTTAATTATGGGTCCAAATCACAATCCAAACCATGACCCATATGTTTTGAAACATTTGAAAAGAAAAAAAAAAACCCAGACACTTAACTTTTTATTTTATTTTATTTTATGTCCGTGGTCCTCAAATGTAAGATCTGAATGGCTACCAATTTCAAAGCTTGATTTTTCATGGATCTCAAGAAATTTGCAAAATAACTTTAAATCCGTTCAATGTATACTTGAGGACATGTCCATAGGCACTCGGCACAACTATGGGTCTAATTTTCAGCCATTGAATCATTACATGTATATATATGTTGAGATATTTGTAAAAAAAAAAAAAAAAAAAAGAGTTCAGACACTTCTACTTTTTTTATGTCCCATCTGCTCCAAATGTAAGATTTGAACCGTTAATTCTCTTTGTAAGGTTTGAGTCCTTGTTAATTTCCAAAAACTTATGGAAGAAACTCAATAGTTGTTTTAAAACGTCTATGTTAATCAGTTTTTTTGTGTTACCAAATAGACTATTTTTATTCAAACAGGGGCCATTAGAAACATGTTTGTTTCATTTAGATCTGCCGAACAAGACCTCAGCATTAGATTAGATTAGTTTTTTGGAATTATACATGTTCCCTCTAAAACTAGCAAAAAAAGGACCCAAACAACTAAAAACATATTGATATGTGGGATTTTATTTTAAATATTATAAAAAAATGAATTTAATAGAATTTTTTTTTTATGTAATTCGTTACAATCACCATATATGAAATAGCAAATCACCCATATTTACCCACATATCATTAGAAGAACAACAAAGATAGAAATGCCTTATTTTGATCTTAAAAAAAGATGAAAAAAGATTCCACACCAACAACTTGAAGTAAGAAGGCAACCAACATCTAAATAGGCCCAGAAATGTTCATTTCAGGCATGTGTGGCTACCAAAAACTGGCTCATAATCCATCTTGACCTTGCCTAAAATTATTGGGCAAGGTCATAACCTGTTTCATATCTGGGCCAGATCACTAACATCCGCTTTCTAATTTAAGTATTATATCATATGCTTTATTCCATTGAGTCTGAATTGGTAGTATGTTTTTGTGTCATTTGTAATTTCAAAATATATGGATTTAAGTTACTCCATGAATCAAATCCCACGATCACAGATCCAATGACTATGAGGAACCTAAGTTACTCCATTCAACAGAGATATTCATAAATTGAGAGGTTTCAACCCCATTTTTTTTTTGTTTGCAATTAGCCTAAAGCTTTGCATAGGGTTATCTTTCACTGGTTTTTTTTTTTTTCTTTTTTTTTTTTTTGTACCCGGCTTAGCAGCCAACCTACACACCGCCCACCTGACCGAGCACCTTCTCCTTCACTCCCTTTCTTTATATTATTTTTATTTTTTTCTTCTCTATTTTTGTTATGAGATATGGATCTTAGGTGGATGCCCACTTAAAATGAGTTAGGGTTAGAATTATGGTTCATTACTTTCCCTATAAATAGGTTTCTCCACATATAATGAAATAATAGAAAAACTCTCTACTTCTCTCTCTAATTTTCTCTCCTAGTCTCTCTCTTTTTTAACGCGTTATCAGCACGAAACTCTTCGGCTCTCATACGTTGAAGGAGTAGAAGATGGTGGGTGATCTTGCAGGTAAGAGCTGTTGTCTTGGAGCAAAGGGTCTGGACTACACGACCTCGCTTGCGGCCATGGCTGGTCCTCGAGAGTCTGTGCTCTATATGTCACATGCGTCTATTCCGATGAATCAGGTTGCCGATTTTGCTCTGGAAATCCTACGAATTCGTCTGGTATGAAACCCTTTTGTGTGTGTGTCTATATATATATATATATATATATATATATGGGGAATGTTCATGTACATCTATCCCTCACCATAGGGTGAGGGGCACTTTCCCTTTTTGCACATGAAGACAAGGGAGTGTACATCACCTATGTACTTGAAAAATCACTTTTGTACTTGAAAATCCCCATTTATGGAAGTGTCCCTCACCCTATGGTGAGGGATAGATGCACATGAACATTTTCCATTTTTGCACATGAATCCACCTTTTGTACTTCACCCTATGTACTTGAAATCTCCCTTTTGTATTTGAAAATTTACATTTATGGAAGCATCCATCACCCTATGGTGAGGGATAGATGCACTTGAATATTTCCTATATATATATATATATATATGTGTGTGTGTGTGTGTGTTTTAGCAGGTTGTGCTTTTGAAGGATGAGAAGTTCGAGGCCATGGCATCCCTTTTGCAGTAGGGCCCATCCGATCAACTGTCTGGATTGCCAGGATCTCACCTGGGGAAACTGGGTTACCTTGGCATGTACATAAAAAAAAAAAACACATTGAAATAGATAGGTGTAGTTCTATTCTTTATTCTGAGACATTTTAACTTTTTCTTTTATGGGTTCTCAATTTCAGCCCTAGTGCCCACCTGTGTTTTCTATTCCAATGGGTCTGGACAAAGCTACGAACATGTCACCTTGGTCTTCCTTTTTTTCACTGGCTCCAGTTTTTGATGTACTGGCTTCAATATGTAGAACTGGTCATGCGTACAGAGATCTAGTGTTCATGATAGATTTTTTTTTTTTTTGAGTTGAATGATCTGATATGACTAGTTGCTTTAAAAGTCGGCTATGGTTTTGGTATCTACTGGATATGGGAAATTTGATCACCACAAGGTGGCCTTACCTTACCTGCAGGTTAAACGTATCTTTGGATCAGATGATTGCAGTGTCCAATCTGTGATGATCTATTTCTAGAAATTATTTATTTATATTTTGCCCACTAATGTTGGCCTGCTATTAAGAAGTTGGAAGAGAAGACTACTAACGACTTTTGTTTTGTTTTGTTTGGGTAAATGACTAAAAAAGACTATTCGGTTCTCATGTTTTTTTTTTTTTTTTTTTTAATTTAAATTTATTAATATTATGAATGAATCACAAAAAATAGAGCAAGAAGTTCTAAATCCGATCTATGGACCAACAGTCTTAGAAGCTGGAATACTAATATGAACAAGTAGATTCATATCCATAAATCAAAACTTGGAGTTTTTTTTTTTTTTTTTTTTGTCAAATCCAAATAAATTATACGGCCATGAAATTAAATCTAAAAACTTGATAAAACCAAAAATTTTGATCATTTGTTAGAACTCTAACTTCTACTTCAAACCTGAAGATTTGATAGAACCTGCAGTTCTAATTTCATGTATTATAAACCCGAGGTTCGAAATCAAGCCTGAAGTCTTAACAGGACCAGCAGTTCTGATTCTTAAAGTTAAGATCTTGATGTTCTAATTTTTCATTGGCCAACTTATTTGTCATGATTAACTACTCCCTTAATTTATTTTTAAGGTTAAGTTTTCATTTTTTTTTTTTTTTTTGATTATCTGCATATTGTTAACTCTGCCCTCTTCAATATTGTTTCCTTGGAGACTAGAGATTTCTTTGAATATGAGGATAGCCAACCTCTAAGTAATGAGGTATTTAATGCTCCATTAGGAGCACCCCATGGCATGGTCTAGAAGACTAATAATTCTTTGAACTTCACAAACTTAAATTTTTTTTTTTTTTTTCTCTTAGTTCCTTTGAGATGTATGTTTCTTAGACTTTTCCTTTATGATGGGGATCTTTATTTTCATTAATGTCCTAATTTATGGTGAATGGTTTAATTATTTTTTGTTTTATCATGTGATTGCATAGTTATATTGGTTTATTATTTTGTTTAAGGTATGAATCATAGAACGGAGGACAATCTCTGTTTGGTAGATGATGCCACAATACACCATTATGAAAAATCAGAAATTTTTCTTAGAATTAATATTCATTCTACGAAAAGTATCCACCATAGCTGGACCTGTGTAAATAATTGAAAGCTTTGGAAGAGTCCATATGATGTTACCTAATGGTACCCATTTATTCAATAAAGATGCATTGTTCTCAAGAAGTTCCTGAAGAAACTTGATTAGTTTCAAGGACATCAGAATGAATGGATATCACATTGAGACTGTAAGTGAAGATAACAAGGAATACTTATACATCGTTACTAGTATTGGAAGTCATAAGCAAATACTAGAAAAACTAAGTGCACTCTCCTCAGGGTTATCTTACATAACAATATTCAATGTTGACTCACATTCGGTTATGAACAAAACAACAAAGTCAAGCCCGAAGCTTAGTGATCCTAAGCCTTTACAGCTTTGGCATGATAGGTTAGGTCACCCTAGGGTTACTATGTTGAGAAAAATCGTAGATAACTCTTTTAGATATTCCTTAAAGAATCATCAATTGATCATACCTAGTGGGTACTTATGTACCCCGTGTTTACAAGGAAATTGATCACCCGACCTTCTCTTCTAAGGTTGCATACGAATCCCCATCCTTTTTACAAAGGATACAAGGTGACATTTGTGGACCCATAAATCCCCATAATGGACCTATTATGTATTTTATGATTTTGATTGATGCCTCCACCCGTTGGTTGGATGCTAGCCTACTTTCAACTAGGAACATAGCTTTTGCCCGCCTATTAACTCAAATAATTAAGCTCAGGGTTCACTTCCCTAATTATCCAATTAAGTCTATAAGACTTAATAATGCAGGTGAGTTTACATCACAAGTTTTTGATGATTTTTGTTCATCTCTAGGAATTATAGTGGAATATCCTATCCCTCATTTCCACACCCAGAATGACTTAGATGAATCCATAGATAAGCGCATCCAACTTATTTTTAGGACTCTGCTAATGCAGTCCAAATTACCAGTTAGTGCTTGGGGACATGCTGTGTTGCATGCATCAATTTTAAGTCAACTTCGACCCACGGCCTATCATCAATATTTTCCTGCACAATTTATATCAGGACATCAACCCAATATTCTTCATTGGCGCAAGTTTGGTTGTGCGGTTCAAGTCCCAATACCACCTCCTAACATACATTTCATTGGTCGAAAGTGTTCTAGAAGCAATAAATTGGGTAATGTCTGAAGAGCCTCATCATATTCACTACCTCTATCAAAATGGAAAAGCACTCGCCTTGATTAGTATAAAGAATGACAATGATATTCGTGTAATCGTCAGCATGTGGAGACATGACAAATTCTATTTACATATATCTTAGTAGAAATATTGATGATGGTGCAAATCATTACCACTAAGTTTCTAGGTAAGCCAGTTATGTTTAGACTTTAGAACAATAATTCTTTCAAGTTATATGCATGATTAGATTTAATAAATAGATCTACATAAATAGAAGAAATGAACAAGTTGAGCTGAAATTAGAGATGGACAGTGTTGCTCTAAAAATGCATGTCGAAGTAGTCCAAGAACTCATACTACTAAGCATAAGAAGTCTAAGGCTATTGATCATGAGAGTGCACCCAGTAGAGGACTTACCACTATGTTTGTTCTCGTTCCATATTCTAGGTAAACTCTTGTTGTATTTTTAGATGAATGTAATAATTATGGAGCATGTCATTTGCAAATTAAATTATCTCGGCAAATCACGATGAACTGTGATGTGGATGTTATATCAGATGTTTATAGGCCTGAAATGGATCATATCCATGAAGGCTCTGATCCAGATTTCAATCTTGCAAAAGATACGGACAAGCATTTCTCCTACCCAACCAATGAGGTGGCGACTGAAACAAATGCACATCCCGAATACTACAACGATGATATAGATTCCAATGAGGATTTGAGTGATGTCTTGAATCAGGATGACAGTGATTGCAATAGTATAGGCACCTCACATAATTATGTTAGATGTGTCAATGGTCTTAACTACATTCAAGAAGTCTTAGAATGCAACAAACAACTATCTAATATTATGCAAAAATGTAATATTGAAGACACAGTAGTGCTAGTGGAAGATGAGGATGGAGATCAGTCTCAAGAAGATTGTGCACATAATATGTGGAATGGCAGAGCTTTTACCGACCACAATTCATTTAAGGAAAACCTTGAGCAGGTTCGCAATATACACGAATTTTAGTCTGCGACATTTGAAGACATCTCGGACACAAGTTACCGCTAGGTGCAAACTTCAAAGTTGTCCGTGGTGCATTTATGCTTCAATAGTGGAATAAGGGCCTCAATTTCAAGTCCGGACCTATAACCCTAATCATACTTGTTCAAAACCAATGATGAGAATGATTCATCCTCAAGTAACGGCTAAGTTGATAGCTGAGTTCATCAAAGAAAAAGTATGCCTCCATCCTAAGTACAAACCGAAGAAATTATAAATGATGTTAGAATGAGGTTTGCCGTTGTTGTTGGCTATAGGAAGGCTCACAGGGCAAAAGAGATTGTGTTGCATGTAATTCGAGGTTCATATGAACAATCAATCAAGATATTTCCAAATTATTGTGCCGAGTTGATGCGAACAAACCCCGGATCCCATTATCATCTTCATAGGGATCAAGATTCTTCATTCTTGAAATTCTTCTTTGCCTTTGGATCAAGTCTCCATCCATTTAAGATTTGTATAAGACCATTGATTGTAATTTCTCCATTGTGCAAATATCGAGGAGTCTTATTTGCTTTCGTGACTTAAGACTCCAATCATGGGCTACTCCCCATGACATTTGCTTAGCTGATATTGAACATTATGACACATGGGTGTGGTTCTTATCTTATTTTAAGGTCACCCTTGGTCTATTAGTAGGTTTAACAATTGTTTCATATAGACAAAAAGGATTTGTTGAAGTTGTTAAAATATGTGTATCCAAATGCCAATCATTGTTATTGCGTGAGCGTTTTAAAGACAAAACAACTGTTTCAAAGTTCTGTTGTGCAGCGAAGACTTCTAAATTGTGATTATGAAAAGCACATGAATGATATAAGGAATGTCAACTAAGATGCATATGTGTACATCGAGAATATTGACAAAGAGTATTGGGCAAATGCGTTTGTACATGTGGGTTGATATGACATATTCTTTACAGATTCAGCTAAATGTACAAATAGCTTATTAAAGGACATTCGAGATTTTCCTATAACAAGGCAGATAGAGGAGATTCGTGCAAAAATAATAGATTTTTTCCAACTCCGCCGTGATAGTCCACAAATGATAGAATCGTTTTTTACTGCATATTTTGAAAAAAAAATGAGCAAGGAAAAAAATGGTTCCCATCAACTACATGCTTGGTAAGCCGTTTATGAATAGTATCATATTGACTCCGACTATTTTATGGATGTTGTTCACCTCGATCGATGTTCTTGCACTTGTCGACAATGGGGTTTAACCATGCTTGCATGTAATATCAACAATTAGTTACAGACGTCGAGACCCATACGATTTTTGTGATGAATGGATTTCTGTAGAAATTTACCGTGCAACCTACTTTCAAATCGTGCATATAACACAAGATATCTGGCAGTGAGAGCATAGACAGGAATATCCAATACTACCTCCACACGTGAGGCGACAAGTTGGACGACCCGAAGAAAAAAAGGATTAGAACTGAGGATCAGGCATGATGACAAGTTACATGCTCAAACTACAGAGAAGTTGGACATAACCGTTAAAGTTGTAAAATCTCTCCATTCCAAAATTGAAATGATTTCCAGAATAGCAATTTTGTTGCAATTTGTATGTAGTGTGTTGTATGTGAATTTGGTAGACCCATGTTGTTTTGAAGACAATGACTTACCAATGCTACTCTGTACACCTATTCTGACTTCCAGATTATAGCTTACAAATGTACATAGTGTGTTGCATGTTTGTCTGGTAGACCCATGTTGTTTTGAAGACAATGACTTACCAAGTGTATTCTGTACACCTATTCTGATTACTGTTATATAATCGCTTTCAACGGAAGTGGAATATTGTTACACCAATTGGATAAGTACTTTGTAACCGGGCACTCAGGTATACCCCATTATAGTAACTACAGTTTTTGTATTTTTTGTTCTTCCCATGATATCGTGGGATTTATCAGTTTCTATAATACAAAGTTACTACAACAACAAGTAGCGTCCATTTTTTAAAAGACACCATTCATGACAATTCCTGAAAAGTAAATCTACATGATCAATTATTCTTAAAGTTCTATTGTTGGAGAAATTTTACCCCAATATACTGCAAAGAAACCATGATATCATGGGATAGTCCCATGAAATCATGGGATTCATAAGTTCTCTACAAGCACAGTTCCCATGATATCACGGGTTTTATCGATCTCTATGGCATAGGCTTTCTGCAACCAACAAGCACAATTTATTTTTCTCAAACCCACTTCAAATTGGATCTTATTATAGTAAATACACATGGTCACCATTTCTAAGGTTTGACTATTGAAGAAATCTTTCCCCTAAGATGCTGTAAAAAGCCATGATATTGATCAGTCCACAAAATTGGGTGATGGGCTCGCTTTTTCGCTCGGGGGACTACCGTGGTCAGCGAACGTGAGAGTCCATGGGGTCCAACCCTTTCGTGACCAGAGACAAAGCGAACATCAACTTTTTGTGTACGGGTATGTCAAATCTTCTACTCTACTTGGAATTGACAATTCGTGGTCCGTAGATCCACCTTCGCAAGTAGAAAAGGAAATCAACTTTTTTTCTAGTTTTTCATTGCACGTATATTTAAGAAAAGAGGCATGGTTTGTTTTGAATAACATGAAAGGCGATGTTCGCCGTGAAAGGTGATTTTTGCCCTAAAAGGCAATTTTTTTACCGTGAAAGGCGATTTACAATTCTTGTCAAAAAGGAAAGACAAGAGTTGTGATTTCTTTTACGTCTCTTTAAAAAATACAAACTACACTAAAAAGCAAGAAAAGGGGATCTAACTTCTCTGGAGATTGTGGGATCTCGTTTAGATTGACGGTCGCAAGTCGTGTGTGAACTTCGCCATCATCCTTCGGATGAGAACAGATGATGCTTTTGATTCGCTTGGCTCGGTTTAAACCTCAGATTTTTAGAAGATAAAGACCAAGAGGAGGTCCTATATCCAATAAAAAGCTAAGTATATGGGATAAAAAGCCACGTCTAACCCATGGAGACAGAAGGAGAAGGCCTTGGGGGGGAGGAACTTTAGTCACCTTGTAGTGATGGTCGCTGCAAAACTTCTTCAACGGAGAAGTTGTTGTAGCAACTTTTGCAGAGTTTTCTCTAGGATTTGCACAGTGTGTATTCGGTCTTTTTTTCCCGATTGATTTTCTGACCTTTTGTCCGTCCTTGAAAATGGTAAAAATGACCTCCTTTTATAGGCTTTTGGTAGCCATGAGGGGAGTTTATAAGCTCTTAATGCATTAAAGCTCCATGATGGGAGGAGTTACAAGTATTTAATTTGTATTTTTGTAATCCTTTTTCTTGGCTTTTGATTGGAGACTAAATGGAATTTAATTGCCTTTAATCTCCATGATGGGAGGAGTTACATGGTTTAATGCCATGATTGCACTTGACGTGTAACTCTCGTTTCTTGGCTTCTGATTGGGCCGTCCAAAATAATGAGTAAATGACTGCATTAACTTGTCATAAAACAGGTCATTAACTGCATTAAGTGGTCGCCAAGGCATTTGAATAGTCGCGGGCAGCGTTATGTCTTTTGGAATTCTTATTGCGATGTAGGAAGCTTGATCTTCATGATGATTGATGTCGCATAATCATGTAATTTCAAACGTTAATTACTACCATGGTTTTAAAAACCAGCCGATACCGGTTCATATCGGCCGATATCAATCCGATATCTCAGTGAGATATCGGAATCGGAAAAAATCGTCAAAATCTCCGCTCATATCGGCCGAGATTTCCATAATATCGGTGGAATCGATATCTCGGCCGATATTTTCAAAATATCGGCCGAGATATGAGAAAATGCTTTAAAACCCTTTTTTTTTCATTTTTTTTCCCCATCTTCACCTTCTTCTCCTCTCTTCTCATCTTCTTACTACCCATACCAGTAGCCCCTCTCCTTCACACATCCCTCTTGCATTTTTCAAATCCCACTTCTATTTTTGAAGAAAATATTATCTAAGGTAAGAGAAAATCAACTTAAAGTATTTTATTATGTTATTTTTTTTAGATGAAATTATAAATCATTTGGGTTTGTTACTTGTGTAGTTGTGTTGTTTTCTTCATTTAGAAGTTAGATCTACATACTTTCATACTAGATCTACTCATACACATGATATTGAACTTTTTTTTTCAATTTTTTTGTTTATTTTCGGATTTTTTAATATTTGAATTATAATACATAATTTTTTGGGGATTTCATCATAAATATGTTCTTTTAAGATTCATGGTCATTATATGGTGTGTAAATGATTGATCTACATACTTTTATGTTAGATCTATAGATTTAGGATTTTGAAAATGATTTTATTAATTTTTTTTTCCTAAAAATAATTGTTGTTACTTGTTAGCATATTTGTGATACCGAAGGCTTAATGGCTTATTAATAGTGTGTAGATGATAGATCTACATCTACTCATAGTCATAAACATGATTTAAATTTTTATTTTAATTATTTTATTTTTGGATTTTTTAATATTTGAATTATAATATATCATTTTTTGGGCATTTCATCATAAATATGTTCTTTTAATTATTCATGATCATTGTATGGTGTGTAAATGATTGATCTACATACTTTTATGTTAGATCTATGTATTTAGGATTTTGAAAATGATTTTATTAAATTTTTTTTCTTAAAAATAATTGTTGTTACTTGTTAGCATATTTGTGATATGCTCATATGCCAAAGGCTTAATGGCTTATTAATAGTGTGCAGATAATAGATCTACAACTACTCATAGCCATAAACATGATTTAAATTTTTATTTTAATTATTTTATTTTTTGGATTTTTTAATATTTGAATTATAATATATCATTTTTTGGAGCTTCATCATAGATATATTCTTTTAATGATTCATGATCATTGTATGGTGTATAAATGATTGATCTACATACTTTTATGCTAGATCTATATATTTAGGATTTTGAAAATAATTTTATTAAAATTTTTTTTTTCCTAAAAATAATTGTTGTTAGAGTATTACATGAATTTCTTATTTTATAGGAACAAGATGGTGCGTGATATAGATTCAGCATGGAGCCACGGTGAAGCAGTTGGAAGCAAAAGTAAAGTACAATGTAATTATTGTGGAAAAGTGCTCAATGACAGGATTACTTGATTGAAACAACATTTGGCACATATATCAGGACAGGTGATAAAATGTCATAAAGTGCCACCGAATGTAACTGCTGAAATGAAGGAGCTCCTCAATGCATCTGCAAAAAAGAAAGTTGTACAACAAAGAAGAAGAACTGAAGAACTTGATGCTTGTAGAGAAGAAGTATTTGGTTCCTTCGATGATGACGATGAAGACCCGGAAATGAGGAGGGCTAGGAGAGCAAGGGTGAGGTCACTTTAGGAGGAGGAAGAGAGGCGAAGAACGCAATATGAAGCAGCCTCTAGAGGTAGCCAATAAGAGCATGGTGGTGGGTCATCCGGACCTGGGGGAGCGAGTTTGCGTCGGGCATTTATTCAAAAACAACCCCGTCAGGATCCAGACATTGAGGAGATTGAAAGACCTCCTACACATGCACCTCAACATGTGGGGCCAACTAACCCATATGCTTATAGAAAACCAACATCAAAGCAGCCCAGCATTATGAAAACATTAAAGGGCAAGTTTGGTAAAGCAAGAGAACATCTAGTGAGAGCCATTGGGAAGTTTTTTTTAGATGAAGGCATTCCTCCCAACAAAGCATCTTCTCCTTATTTCACCATCATGTTAGATGCAGCTGCAGAACATGGTCCAGGTATAAAGGCACCCACCCCTTATGAGATTGGGCATGTCTGTGTTGAAAAAGAGTATGAGGAGTTGCAGGCTTGGGTGCAAACTTTCAAATGGGCATGGAAGGAAAGAGGTTGCACAGTAATGTGCGATGGGTGGATGACCATCACACATCGTCATCTCTTGAATTTTCTTGTCTACTCTTCTATGGGCATGGTGTTTATCAAATCAGTTGATGCAATTGATTACATTCAAGATGCAAAATATATTAATAAGTTATTGAATGAAGTGATTGAAGAAGTTGGGGCAGATTGTGTAGTTCAGGTTGTTATCGACAACGCTGCAAACATGAAGGCTGTAGGAATGATGCTTATGAAACAAAGGCCAAGGATTTTCTGGTCTCCATGTGCAGCACATTGCCTGGATTTAATGCTTGAAGATATTGCAAAAGGAAAAGTCATGCAGCAAGTGATTGGTAAGATAAAGAAGATCACCAATTTTTTTTATCAATCATATAGACTCATTTCCATGATGAAAACGTTTACAGACAACCATGAATTACTACGGCCTGGCATCACTAGATTTGCCACCCACTTCATTGCTATCGAAAGTGTTTACAAGTATAGAGAAGGACTTCTCCGATTGATAAAATCACATGAGTTCATAAATTCAAAATGGAGAAAGAGGCCAAGTCCCATTACTCCTGAAGTATGTAAAATAATTGAGTCCAACAAGTTCTGGCCTCATGTGAAGGGTGTTTTGAATGTTTTTGATCTCCTAATAAAGGTTCTTCGATTGGTTGATGGCGATGATAAGCCAACAATGGGCTTCTTACATGAGGCCATGGAGAGATCAAAGCTGGCTATTCAAGCAGATTGTAAATATTACAAAAAGTTTTGGAAGATCATCGACGATTGATGGGGACGACAATAGAAACATGATTTACACACTGCCGGTAAGTGAAGGCTATTTCCTTTAATACTTGAATTGTTGTATTCAACTCTCCAATCTCTTCTCAGTCCTCACTATATTAATTTATCAATGACTAAAATTCATTGGTTTTATAGGATACTTATTTAATCCCCAATTTACGGATGGACACATTTGATGAAATCCTTTTGGGACTAAAAAATGTAATTGAAAGATTGGCAACGAGTACAGATGAAGCAATTTGGGCTACTAATCAGGTAGGATAATTAAGGAAAAAAGTATATAACATTGTAATTTATAATTTCTGTAATTTATTTTTCTACGTTAATGTCTTCAGATTGACATATACAATGTACGTGCTGGAAGCTTTAGAACGACGACTGCGAGGAGAGCTATCACACAGACCTATCCTGGTATTGATTGTGATGTCGTCTCTATATTATTCAGAGACTTATTATAATTTTATTGACTATGATATCATTTCTATTTTTTTTTTCAGCTGAATGGTGGTTGAATTATGGAGAGAGTGCTCCTGCACTAAGGACGATTGCTATTAAAGTCCTTAGTCAAACTACATCATCTTCCAATTGTGAAAGAAACTGGAGCACCTTCTCATTTATCCACACTAGATTAAGAAATAGATTGACAATGCAGAAGCTAAATAAATTGGTCTACATCCACTACAACCTCAAGCTCCGGAGCAGAAATAGAAGGAGAAGACAGTTTGGGGATCATTGTGAATGTTTTTGTCCAATTAATTTGGACTATATTTTTTAAGAAGAGGATATTGTGTTAGGTCAATGGCTGGAGGAACAAGAAGAACCGGTGTTAGATCAAGACCCAGAGTTTGAGGAGTTGATGGAGGAATTAACTGGGGATAGGCCTGAGCCAGTGAGGGCCGCATAAAGGATAGAAGAAATAAATTTGACAATGCAGCAGGGGCGCGCACCTGATACGAGTGAGCCAAGGGGAAAGGAGGTGGACGAGGAGAGTGAGTCAAGTATTTCTACTTCTTCATCATCAGCAGGAATTCCACCTGACTCTCCCGGGGATGAGGGTCATTATAGAGATGATGAGCTTGTCACTTATGAAACAGTTGAACATTTTCTTGATGCTACCGAGTTAGATCCTCGTCGTGGCTATGTCAGACATGTTGGACAGACTGAGGCATGGGGTAGTAGTAGCACTGCTACTCATGGTCATCATGGGAGTTATGTTGGCCAAGGTGCCATGTATGGACAGCATGGGGGTTATGTTGGCCAACAAGGTGCCATGTATGGACAGCATGGGGGTTATTCATATGACCCTAATTGGGTACCCCCTTCACCAATACCGCTTATTTCTATTGAACAGACGTTAATTGAGCAAGGGAGGCTTCCCCCACCAATTTCCCAACGACCTCTTCATGCCCCTCATCACTACTTCATGCCATTTGAGTACAACCAGTCATCTCAATCCACGGGGGATCAAGATAGTTCATCATCTTATTAAGAACAATCTGAATATGGTCATGGGTATGGTAGTGCTGCACAACAGTATGGAGCATATCTTTTTAGCCAATACCGAAGAAATGATGATGATGATATCTTGCCAGGCCGACACTCCACTTGGAATTAGGCTGTCAATCTGTAATACACTCATACAGTCCTACTCACCAATCTCTCTATAGTCTCTACTCTCTACTAGTCTCCTATAAGTTCAGGTAAACCATGAATCTTTGATGCCTAACTGCTTTATGATTTATCAATCTCACTATCATGTTTCTGATTTTAATGTCATCTTCATGGTCTTAAATTTGACAACTTATTTGATGATTGAGTTAGTATTAAATGATGATTGATATATTATATTTATTTTCTTATATTTTACACTAATAAATTGATCATGATCATCAATAATGGCTGCATTATATGAAATACCGGAAAAGACAACGAACTGCGACACAAATAGGACTCATAATTTAAGGTGACCGAGATTTTGATTTATTGTTGTTACTAATGGAAAAAAATATTATTTTCCAGCATTTTCTAATATTCTGGATTTTTTGGATATTTTTGCGAATTTTTTTGGATTAAAAAACAAATTCGCACCTCGATGACCGGGACGGACCGATATCCGCGACCGATACCGATATCATATCGGTTTTTCGGCCCTGCCGATACCGCGACCGAGACCGAGATTTTAAACCGTGATTACTACCAGTGGATGAGTACCATCTGTCCTATTGATTTCTCGATCGTTCGGGCAGAAAGTGTGCTTTCTTAATCGGCCGATTGGTGATTCCGAAGAGTCCAATGATGATCCCATGATTTTGACGGCGGATCCGTAACGTTGACAAAGATCGACGAAATTCGTGCCTCTAAAATCAGATTTTTGGAGAACCACAAGGGCCCAGCATCTCGAAACGCGAAAAGGACCCAAAAAATGGGTTTTCGAGGAAAATCCAACGACCCGGATTTCCAGGGTCGCCGGCAACCATGGGGATTTTTATCCTTTTCGATCGCAAGTCTTTGGTTGCTTTCGGTTGTTTCCAATTCTTTCTTCTTTGGTATTTTTCCTGAAATTTTTGTGCATGTTGACCTGATTTCCCTGAAGGAAACTTGACAACAAGCCTTGCATATCAGAGCGCAAATTTTCCGATTTTTCAGGAAAGCCGAAGACTTTGTAGCGCAGAGTTGCCGATTTGCCGTCAAAAGCCGAAACTAGGTCAAACGATGTCAGAATGACTTGAAATTTGAGGTGAAGTCTCATAAGCCATAAATAAGACCAACCATAAGCTTTTGTTTGAGTTTTGAAGTCATGTGGGACCCTGTCGCGAGTAGACTTGATTTTGTTGCAATGAAGATGCTACGCTTTGATGTACGGTCAACCGATGTTCGATTGACTTGAAATTTGACAGGGAGCCTATTGGAGTCATTTTGAGATGATTTATTAACTTCGATTTGGAAATCATGATCCCGAGGGGATCTGCCGCCGGGAGGCCTGATTTAGCTTTCGGGAGTCAAAGTCTGGTCAAGTGTTGTCAAAATGACCTGAAACTTGTCATGTAGCCCTTTGGAAGTATTTTGAAGTCACACATGTGCTCTGTTTGATGAGTGATGGCCTCGGTGGTTCTCGCCGTCAAGAGCATAGTTGTTAATATCGTTTCAGACCTCATTTCGCTCTAGCTTGCAAAATGGAAAGTTTCCGCCAATTCAGAATTTCGACGAAACTTTTCGGAATTACATTTCGAGGAAAATATAATATAATATATATACATATATAAGTAAAAAAATAGAAAAAGTAATAAATATAGATTTAATCTGGTATAGTAATTTTTTTGGAATTATATTTTGTGAAAATATAAGAAATACAAAATATGTGTAAAAAAAGTAAAAAAAAAAAATAATTACGTAAAATTCCATTTCGGCCGAAAAGTCACATGTCGACCAAAATCCTGAATTTCGGCCGAACCGAAAAGTTTTGGCCGAAATTTCGTTTCGGCCACTTGAACGAAACGAAAAATTTCGGCCATTTCGGCCGAAACGAAACGAAATTAATAACTATGGTCGAGAGGCTTGATTTTGTTGCTTGAGGGTTGATGCCGGGTCAAACATTGTCAGTTTGACCTGAAACTTGGTATGGAGCCTTTTGGAAGTATTTTGAGAGCTGACTTTGCTGCAGCTGTTTCCTTTTTAGGCCAAATGGTGTTAGAATGGCTTGAAATTTGATGTAGAGCCTCTTAGTGGTATTTTGAAGCCAACTGTGTGCTCTATTTTGTGATCAGGGTCTCCAGCTTGACCGCCGCCGGGAGCTCCTGTTCAGCTGCTTGAAGAGTGAAGTTAGGCCAAATAATGTTGAAATGGCCCAAAACTTCATGTGTACTCTTCTTATGGCTGTTTTGAAGGATCTTGCAGTTTTTGTTTGATTTTGAAAATATTTGATGCTTGAAGCAGTATTGCCTGCTTGTGATAGGATGCGGCTTCATATAGCTTGTTGATGTTGAAAGTGTATGAAGAGGCAAGGTGACATTTTTAGGGTCATCATTGGGTCATAAATCCATTATTTCATGCACAACTGTAAAAAGCCATGATATTGATAAGTTCGACCCATTGGTTGAGCTCGCACCATATGTGATCTTAATTATAATTTTTTTTAAAGGCTGCCGTTTACAATTTAAAATGAGTTTATTGTAGTCCGATTCTTTGGTTGGTTGCAAAAGAACTCTACTTAAATGAGGTAGACCTTGGGGTGGGCCTAGGATTTAGGAATTGGTCCAGGATGTAAAAAAATCAGATGAATTACCTGTTGTTAGAGTGAGCAAGGAAGGGGGTTACAAGAGATCATTGGAAAAGAAAAGCCTATGTCATACCAATAATGCCAGGGTTCGACAAAAGATAACATGAAAGAGGGAAAGGCCATGTTGCTATGAGTCATGTCAGGGCTCTTAAAAATGACATGAAAGAGGGAAAAGGCAACATGGGTCAGTTTCCATCCAATTAAATGCACCATGACATCTCCTTTGTGATGACAAAGTTTTTTTTCTTATTGGAAATGTATAATGGCAAAGTTATTAATATTTAAAATTGACATGATAAACAACAAATAATGCAAAGACACATATTTTCCTCTCCTCCTCATCTGAGTTGGAGCTAATGCAGTCTTGCATCTTAAATTCCACATATCCGGACGCACACGAAAATTTAAATTGCATGATCTTATGGCCTATTCTATTTGTGGATACGATTGAGAGCGATCTGGATCTTATTGTGTGTGATGCTGCACTTGTACTAGGTCAATGTTATTGGCGCCTTCCACAACTCTAGACATCCAATTCTCAATATGGTGATACACTTGTACAACTGAAAGTACTCCTCGGAGTGAGCTAGCGCTACTATCCTCGTCAATTTCCCCTTCAAGTACTGATTTCTTTCTAGCATTCCAGTTTTGAATTATTTCTTTCATTTTCTTTTAATAGTCCACGGTGGCCTTCAATACCCTACCCTACCTATTGAATGCACCGTATAATGGAGGGAGAACTATTTGTTGAAGGCCAAATTGCGTCATCACTCGCTTACTATTATAGCGTTCACAATCTAGTAACAGACCATAATAGTTTGTAAGCTAAGTACGATTATTTCCTCTTCATCCACCATCTTGGCCAATTCATCTTCAAATTCAACATATATCTGTCAGATGAATTGTATTCATTAAATAAAACTTCAAATAGTTTATCTACAAATTTAATTTTAAAAATACACCAAACAACATATGCAGAAAGTATAAATAAATATTATATGTAAGTGCCTATATTATCTACATCTTGGTTGTCAAGTTGTTTATGAATAGCTTCCACCGTGGAAAAGGTTTAGTGACTCTTCAAGTGACGGGACGACATTCGGCTAAGGTGAATTCGAAGTGATCATCTCACTTTTTCCTTTGTTTAGCTTCTCACCCGATTGACATATGAGAGATGGCCCAAATTTATGTCAATTTTAGTAGTCATTAGCATATTATGGAGTGCAAGTAAACAATTCTTATATCAATCCTCAAATGGGTTAGCTAATTTACCTGCACAAGTTGAACATGCATGCCTAATGTCTTCTGGTGGTCGGTAGGCCTCTTAGAACCTTTATGTTTGCTAGTCGATTTGGTGAGAGTTCTTCTTGATAGCTGTCAGTAAATGTTTGCCAAGCATGCGGGGGCCTAAGCAATTTTTTTTAAATTCCTGAAAGCTCTAAAACTTATGCCCCCCAATCGACTTGGAGGTGTTTGTAAAGATTTGGCCCACCACCGAACAAAAAAGATATGCCCTTGTAGCCATTATTTGGTCATTCTTCGAAGATCTGTTAGTAAGTTTGCTAAACTTGTTAAAGAGCCAAGTCGATTTTAATTCACTGCTATTGCAGTCCCCACCTTCTTGATGTTGTATACCCAACAACTCTGAACTCGCCTCGCTAACTATGGTAGGGCATGCCTCGCTAACTATGATAGGGCCAAAGAATGTACGCCCTGTAACTTCTCCCATTGATGGGTAAGCCATATATGTAAGCAATATAATTTTTTAAACGGTAACGGTATCATTCATTAAAGTAAAAGAGAATACAAATAGAAGAAAATGGAATAGAAAATACAAAAGCATTGAACCCCCACTCCCAAGAGAGACTACATAACAAGACTCACTCAATGAAACAATCTCTTAATCCCCTGCTTAGCTAAACTATATGTAAGCAACGTTTACAAAAAAGATTGTTGCTCCTCCATTAGCCAAATGGAAGGTATTTGTTTTGGGCCTCCATCTCTCTACTAATGCACTAATTAGTGCTGGTCAATTGTAATCTTTTGTACTTCTGAAAGGTGAAGGAGGTCCATTTGTTGACCAAGTGCTTCTTGAGTCTCGTTCAAAGACCACTTATTAGCAAGTGCGGCCACTGGCTTACAATGCAATGGTCCCCTCCTGTATGAAAATAAGTAAGGCAAATATATTACTGAATGTATCCATGCACAATTACATGGGAACTAAAACAAATGCGGTCCTATTCACATTAAGTTCAATGTACTCTTGTTGGCATAAAAAAATGTTGAGCTTCTATTGGGCACAAGACCCTGGTTGCGGGTCATGATTAGATGGCCGTAAACCCAAGAATGCATTGAGCCCACTTATACGGTTTGACGAAGTATTATAACAGCCTTTGAGATTTTAAGGCATGACATTGAACTTTGTAAATGAGAATACTAAGGTTTCATGGACTACAAACATTTTGAGACTTGATATCGGACTTTCAAGATATAATGGATTTGAGGGTTTTTATAAAAAAAAAAAATTGAACTTTTTTTGATATCAAAACTATTGAGTCAGTGAGGTATGATAGAAGAAAAAGTTTCGAGGCTGGGTATCAAAGTTTGACATTTGAGGCGTCATCTCCATTCCGAGTTCACTAGCACTAAAGGCCACGATAAATTCATTTCTAGTGACACTGAATTTTCTGTAATATCGCTATAAAAATAATTTGAAGCAATATTATTGTAATAAATTCAAAATGTGGGTGATATTTGAGCTCATCCCCATTCCAACTCCACTTGCACCGAAAGACCACCGAGAGGGTAGATTTACAATTACCAAAAGTGGGTTTTCTCGATTTCATAAAAAGGGAAAATCTTTTTTTCCAAGGAGTTGTTTGATACCTTGAGAATATCCATTTTTCACGGACTTCTTTATAATTAAAATAAAATAAAAGGTTTTGTTTGAAAAAACCCTAACAAAATATGGAATGCATGCATTTGGACACCGTCTTAAAAGTCTAAGATTGTAACATTAAATGTTTTCGTGGTTAATTGGTTGATAAAGAATTGGTCGATATCAAGCATTCTGTAGTGGTTCTTCTTGATTTGCAGAACCCAAATAGAAAGTGGGGTTTTCTCTGTTTGTTGATGGTGCTGCTCCAAAGCGGTGGATGCGGCTAGGGGAAGCAGGGAGAGGGATGATACAAAGGAATGGAGGACGGCTAGCATGGGGTCGTCTTTGTCGGAGGAGGAGGGAGAAGAGGGGAGTGAAGACGGAGGCCAAAATTGTAGGAAGAGACGAGGAAGAGGGCCCAGGCTGGGGGAGTGAGGGGATGAGGGCCAGGGACTTGCAGATCCAAGGAGAGTGGGAGGGGGCGATGGCGGATGATCGTTAGTTGGACCTACAGATTCGACGTTACTATCATCTTCTTTTTCTTTTTCTTTTTTTTGTTTTGTTTCGTGATATGATCGGTGTCGACCATTCTGCCGTATTCAGTAAAATAAAACAGTTATATGTTGAAGAAAATCCAACTTACATAATGGTCAATATCGACCATCAGGGATGGTCGATATCGACAATTTTGTTGCGTTCAACAAATGTGACAATTACAGGGTGAAGAAGATTTGATTAAAAGATTTGTCGATATCGAGCATCCCTGATAGTAAATATTGATCATTAGGTCAGTCAGATTTCTTCAACATGGAACTGTCTTATTTGCTGAATACAACAGAATGATCAATATCGACCATATTGAGAAGAAAAAAAAAAGAAGAAGACAGTAACATTGAATCTACAGGTTCACCTAGCGATCATCCACCCTCGCCTCCTCCCACTCCCCTTGGATCTGTAGGTCCCTGACCCTCATCCCCTCCATCTCCCACCACGTCCAAGCCTGGGCCCTCTTCCTCGTCTCCTCCTACAACTTCGCCTCTGTCCTCTGCTTTTCTCCCTCCTTTGCCTCCATGGCGATCCTCCCTCCTCCGACGAAGACGACCGCATGCTCACCGCCCTCTATTCCTCACATCCAAGTTCTAGAGCAGCACCAGTAACAAATAGAAAAAACCTCTCTCTATTTGGGTTTTGCAAATCAAAAACCACCGTCGCATAATGGTCAATATCGGTCAATATCGACCATATCACTAAATGAAGAAAAAAAAAAGACATAAACACGCCCAGACCAGTTTCTAAACTACTAGCGGATCATAATCTTACCTATGACATACAATAAAGACTTTTCCGATAGTTTTCCCTAATAACGAATTTTATGGTTCAAATAAAAAATTGGGCCTGAGTTGTGAAAAATAAAAGGCGGTGAAGGAATTTGACACAACACAACGACCTTTCCTAGGCAGCCTTTGTACTGGCACCCGTACAAATATTATTATTTTTTACTCCTTTTGGGCCTCAAATTTGCCGTTCAGATATTTATTGACCCCCTTAACCCCAAAACATTTAGCTTCATGTTTTAAATACTAATAGATTTCTAAGATTTATGAAGATTTTACATATGTAATCCAATCTGTTCAACATCTACTCATGAAAACGGTGCATCCAAACAAACATGGTATCATGTTCTAGATGTGTAAAATTACATCTGTAAAATTCATATGTAAATTTTTAACATCTAAATCTCATTTTTGTATCCCAAGCATTAAAAGAACACAAACCCCTTCCCTAAGTGACCTTTCTAATAAACAATGTCAAATCAAAGTTTTGATAAATTGAACTTCTAACCAAAATTGTTCAATTTCCCAATAAGCATGGGCTTCCAATTACAAACACTCAATTCTATCCACTACAAAATTTTCAAGGCCAGCTGATCTCTTTCTCCATTAACTTGATACTGTTCTTCTTTGCTCCATGGCCTGTAATGAGTTTCAGGGTACTCATTCATTGCCATATCCACCATAACTCAGCTGTCTAACAAATTGGCACCTACCATTCGCCATATTATTCTGCAACTTATACATCATCAATTTGATGTCCCTTCTGTACACCAGCTGTCAAAACTCACAACGCTAAACTCCTCCAATGACACGTGGCATACATGGTTTGGGAAATACCCTCGGCCACTTCACTTTCCTTTTGATCTCCAGAGATGAAAACCATAAGTGGAGATCATTGTTGCACACTGGGTCTCTTTTCTAGCAATGATGCTAGAAATGCTGAACAAAGTTTAGTAAGAGGTGGAAGAACATGTGAAGGTCCACTAAACACCGTCTCCCAGGGTCTATCTGAAGGCACAATTGGGGCAGCTGGAATCTGAACTCTCTTCATCTCATATTCAGGGAGCTCTCCATAGATAGATGCATACCCATATTGTCCTGTGAAGATAAAAGATCAATGAAAAGTATTTAAGTATCCATTCAGATGATCTCAAGAGCGTTTTGACTTCTGAAATGCTATACTGAATGCATTCCATGGCGCTGTGATGTCATAAAAATATGAATAATATGTGCTTGAGATCTCGGACAACTGTTATATTGCAAAATTGTAATACTGTCCAAACACAAAGCGAGGAATATTGCAAGATATGAATTTCATTGCTGATAGAACATTATATTGTCAACATTTTAACTGATAGAATTACGATGCAGATATTGTGATGCAGGCCAGACACATGGGTCGGCCAATCCATTGACCCAATTTGACATCCATTTAATTAGAGAGTTCAAATTAGGAGTTTTATTTTATTTTGACTGTTAAGCAAGTTGATGATTTAATTTCCTTTATCGTTTAGGAAAGCAGAGTCCTACTAGGAAAGGGAATGTCCAACCCTTCCTATAAATATGTAAACCCTCCATTAGGAGAGTAGTTCATATTATTCAATAAAGATTGGGATGTTTGGGTTGCCTATGGCTGTGAGTGTGAGTGTGAGTGTGAGTGTCTCTCTTCAATGGAAGAGCACTCGTACATGTTAAGAGTTCCGAGAGGAATTTGGCCAATTCCATCTGCGGTGTTGGTCCTCACCGGAATCCGTCCAAGATCTCGTAGAGTTTGTCTACACCCAATCCATTACCATCCCATCACCAGTCGCGGATCCAAGGCTGCGCCATATTGTAATCTGAATATTGAATGCACAAACATTGACAAGAGACCATAGCACAGTTGGAAGGTGCTCATTGTGGCAACCATGTGCAGAGTTGAGTCATGCATTAGAGAGAGGACAAAAAAAAGAAAGCGCAAACCCTTCCATTAACCTAAATCTACTGAAGAAAATAAAATTGGGAATCACCTTTTTCTTCGAAAGAGACATTATTTTCCAGCGGATTTATTTTGCTTGGGTGACCTTCACTGTTGTATGGATCGAATATAACATATTCATGGTCACCATTTATATAAACAAGCATCATTGAAGGTGTTTTCCCCTCTGCTGCTGTCATTTCATGGAAAGATGTATTTGGTTGAAGGAATGCAAGCCCACCTCCCTTGGCCTGTATATAAGAGAAATTTTGAGACAATTACAACCATGGGAAGATAACCTGATCAGTTCCATCGAAAAATTAGGTATTTCAAATTAGAAGAGCTATGTCCAATGAGAAATTCATCCACCAAAACCATACAAGAACTAGGGTTTTGGACGCAATTTCCTTCATTTAAAATTTATGAAACTATCTATCAGTTATCAGAGAAAAGTGGAGGTACAGTCAAATCACAAAAAGTTGAATGTTAAGCATCTACCGCAAATCCTTCTACTGGAAAAAATAACAAGAGGCTGCAATATGCACAGCCTTGAAGTCAATCCTACCTTGTTTACAAACCAAGTGGCAACAGGAATGGGATCTTCAGCATTGAATAACAAAATTACCCCATCTCTGTCTTGCAATGCAATCACCTCATCAGATGATGTCCGTTTAGATGATTTGGGAAGAAGGGCCAGAACAGCAAACTGATCCATAGCACAGGTTACAGCTGTATGGGCATGAAATACATGAGGCTGGATCTTGCTAACAAGGGGAACCATTGAAGTCTATATGCAAATGCAAAATACTACGATACTAAAGTCAAGAGAATCTACAAACCTTCTGCAACAAGTTTATATGTCCAGGATATAGACAGTTTTGACATACTCCAAACAGAGAGCTGTGGCTTTGAACCCCAGGATACTGACACAAGATGTTCCGACTTTCCGATGAAAGACAGTCTAACTATTGGCTGAAAAAAGATATTAGCATGATAAATACCTGGTTTTATAAAAAAGTTCACAAAGGCTTTCTTTGTGCATCCAAGGGTGAACACACAGTCAAGACTCAAGAGCACAAACTAAGATATGCAGTGGATTACCGTGAGAGTCTCTCCAACTACGGCTACAAGCGCATTTGTATCTGGATTCCACAATGTAACAACAGTTTCTGCAGCAATAGCTAAAACAGAGCCATCACCTGAAAATGTGGCAGCTGTCATAGGCCTTTTTCTGCATGATGGGCAATTCTATTCAGTACAATTGACAAGTGATAATGCCAAAAGAAATTAACGATTTGGCGGATTTTAAAGGTAAGGCAAGAAAATATAAGAAAATTTGATCTGAAATCAAGATTACGACTAGGAATTAATATACAAGTCAAACCAAATACAGGTTGCTCGATACCACATCAATACAAACCCATTCAGCACGAATAGTTGATACAAGAAACACTTCCTAAAGAGAGAGGTTCTAGAACACACAATGGAATGCATAATTCATACTTGTGCATATATATTAGTAGTATATTAAACAAAATTGGACATTACAAAAGAGATGATAAAGAGAGCACGCATATTTCTAAAACAAGCATCAAACTAGGTCAAGTAAATTTAAGAAGCAGATAATCAGTTTGTACAAAACTTTTTATATGTCCTAATCAAATGCATGCATAAGAACTAGCACTAATGAAGTGTAAGTTCCTCCTTTTCCTTCCTGATGAAATATGATCATCAGAAAAAGAAACAAACTCAAAATCAAGGAGAAGAACATAAAAGAGTGAGGAAATGACAAAAAGTGGGCAAGAGAAATATCACATCTTAATGCTAGATTGCAAAAGCACAATAATGACTAATCAACCCCACACCCCCCACCCGGGTTGCACAAACCTGTTTAACCAATTGGACCCACCATTAGCTAAGGTTCAGCCGGGTTGGTCCAGATGGTCCAACTGGGTTGGACTGAAGCATCCACTCCACAGTTTTCCCTCAGGTCTGGTTTCTAAAACATTGATCCAGCTAACCGGCAATTTTTCCGCCAATCAGATCATTTAAAATAAGACAGTGAAATTACAGAAGAGTGAAAGTGTTGTGTATTGATCTTTTAATATAGTAAGTTGGTTATAAAGAGCAGTAACATACTTATACGAACCAACAGATCGGCATTTCCAACCAGTTTTCTGTGGCATTTGGTCTTTCTGACCAATGTCATGACTAAGAATCCAAACCTGAAAAACAAACACAAATCACATGAGTAAAAGAAGGCACCCTAAGTATTCAGCCCAGTACCAATATCAGCTAGCATACCTTGAATTCTCCACCATACGAAGAGGTTACAGCCATACTACGACTTGGATGAAATGCAAGAGCTGAAATTCCAGCATCACTAATAATTGGGGAAAAACGGGAGAGGGCATTTAAGAACATAGCTAAAAATTTGGAACAACCACTTTTCATGCCAACTCAGCAAGTGAGCAACATGCATCTGAATATAAAAATTAATGCAACTTACAAAACAATAAAAAATAAAAAAAGAGCAAGTGAATTAAAAAAAGATTAGTGGATGTAATGTGACATCCCAAGAGCCATACCCAATCAAAGCATTAAATAAGACACTTTTATTGGTTAAGCTTGGTGCAATATTCTATCTTATGTGACAATGAAGCACATCAGAAAAGTGACAGCACAGATAATCTTTAAGAACACATGAAATATGTTCTAATATTATAATAGATGAATCCACCAATCATTTCAGCTTGCACTAGCACTTATTCCTGCTGTTTTCCTTCATATATATCAGAAGGTGACAGTTAAATATATCAGAAAGTGACAGCACATAATCTTTAAGAAACAAACATGAAATATGTTTTAATATTATAACAGAAGGAGAGATTTGAACCCTATGAGAATTACAATTGATTATCACTGATATTGGACTGCTCAGTGCTCTGTTTACAGTCATCTAGAGCAGGTATGAACACAACTACGTTGTATGATAACTTCTCTCTGCTAGTTTAATCGGAGAGCATTGGTCATTACACATGAATAAATTCACCAAGCATCTTTTACCATCCAAGCTATAAATTGAATACCTCATCAATACATGTGTTCTACCAATGAAAAAAAAAAAAAAAACCTATGTGAATTCACCATGTAGCAATTCGGGAGAAAAAGATAGGAAAAATGTACACACTCTAACATGAATTACCTACAAGCATTACAATGGTTAATTTCGTCTCCTTCTTTTTAGTGGTAACAAGACTCAACCCAAAGAGATTCTCATACTCATTACCGCTCCTTCATACATGTCTTTAATAATTTCAACATAACCTCTTGGAACATTTTATTTAAAACCAACCAAATTAAATCTCTAGCTACCTTGCCACAAGCTTTTTCTAGATCGATGAAGACTCAATGCAGATTTTTCCTCTTCGCTCGATATTTTTCCATTAATTGCTTAAGTAAGAAGATAGCTTCCATAGTTGATCTCCCTGGCATCAAACCAAATTGATTTTCAATTATCTTGGTCTTCTGTCTAAGTCTTTGCTCCATTACTCTCTCTTATAACTTCATGGTATGACTCATAAGGTTAATCCAAAAAAAAAAATTTATAACGATAAATTTTTATTAAGCTACGAAAAGAAAAAAAACAAGACTTAGCCACAAATTGCCAGCCCAAACACAGAACTCCAAAAAAGGGAACTACGAAACAAGAATGATACTATACATCAAAAGTAAGAAAAAAAAAGAAAAACTCCTTCCCTTGCAAGAGCATCTGCCATGACATTAGCTTCTCTTAAAATATGATTGAAGCAAGCACCCAATTGAAGAGAAATGTCCTGCACCTCCTCTACCCAATCCGCCAGCCTCATGGAAAAGAAGACTTACCTGAACACCACTGAATAACTGAAAAAGAATTGCCCTCGAGAATTACATCAACACATCCCATCCTATGCAACTCACGACAGCCAATCAATAGAGCAAAAAGTAAAGCTTCATTAACAGCCATCGAATCCAAAGGCCCTGAATAGCTTTGAACAACCATGCCAAAACAATCTCTAATAACACCTCCAATTCCACCTATTCTAAGAGAATGAACAAAACTTTCATCGAAGTTTAGCTTTAGAACACCCAATGGAGGATTCGACCAAAGCACTCTATTCACAAGTTTCGCATTCCAACCTCTTCTCAAAACTTCTACCCAAGATATATTGAGATCACTCAGATCAACACCTTCAAACTTCTTTTTGTCCGTACCCACTCCAAAACAGACCGAACAACCTCATCCATAGAGCTACTTTTATTTCTGAATAATCTATTATTCCTCTCCGGCCAAAGCTTCCATAGTGTAGCATACAACACTAGTTTCCATAAGATTCTGCCGCGAATATACTGGCACCCAAATCTCCATTAATGAAAAAGGTCATCAACTGCCCTCGGCATTACCCACTGCATATCAAACATGTCAATGATAGCGATCCACACTCTATAAGTGAAAGGAAAATGGATCATCAAATGATGCACCGACTTCTCATCTTTTAAACACATAGGGCACCCATTCACTATAACATGGTTTCATTGACATAAATTGTCAATAGTCAAAATTTTATGCCACCTAGCAATCCAGCAAAAAGCTAATACTCTTGGAGGAATTGAAGGACCCCAAAAACTGTGCCAACGAGCCACTCTATCAGGATTTTCAGTCAAGCTATTAAAAAAAGACTTGACCGAAAAGTTACCTTTAACATCAGGCTTCCAAACTCTTTTATCTCCCCTCCCAACTGATAAATAAATCTTACCTAGCATACTAGTAAAGTCAGAAATTTCTCTCTATGTTGAGTGCTTCCGAAAACAAAAATCTCAAGACATAGTCTCCTGTAAAAGCGAAATGATCGGCAACGATCCCCTTTGGCCTTCTATCCAACGAATAAAGATTAGGAAAGGGATGATGTAACACATTTTGCCCACACCATTCATAATGCCAAACCCACTGACCATCATGAAACCTATAATGGATTCGTAAAACAAAGTCAGCCTTAACAGAAAGAATAGATTTCCATATCCCCGAAATCTTATAATCCTTATTCGGCACACACCATCCTTCATTACCCAATTGATATTTACTAATCAAAATTAATCTCCGCAAGCCTCCACCAGGTTCTCCCATCCTCCATAATCACTTCCCAAGAAGTGCTTTATTGACTTTCTCGATTGAATGAATACCTAAACCACCTTGAGAAATAGGAGAACATGCAGCCTCCCATTTGACCAAATGGTACTTCCTTTTCTCCACAGCATTATTCCAAAGAAAATCACGCTGAAATTTTCCAAAAATAGTTAGCACAGTTTTATATTTCTCCCTTATTCTTATATAGGTACCTTGTTCTTATATATTAGTACAATAACACTTCTTTTCCATTTATTCTGCATTTTCTTTGTCATCTTATTGAAGAGCAAAGTTAACCAAACCCCCCCAACTTCAACTAAGCATTTCCAAGCCTATTTCAGAATGTCATCTGAACTCGTATCCTTTCCTCTCCTCATTTGTCTCAATGCTTTCCTTTCTTCCACCATCCTAATTCTATGAAAAAAGTATGTTATGCTCATAAAGTATCCTCTCTTGTTCTTATGTCTCCTATATAGTCTTCATTTAAAAGCTTGCTAAAATATTCCCTCCACCATTCTTTGATATCGTTATCGTTCATTAGAACCTTTTGGTCATTGCTCTTAATACATTTGACATGATCTAAGTCCTTACTTTTCATTTCCCTTATTTTTGCAAGCTTGAAAAATATCCTCATCTTCTTTTCTCGTTCTCAACCTATTATATAGGTCATCATATGAATATGAACTTTGTATCACTTGCTACTTTCTTAGCTTCTTTCTTTGCCTTCTTAATTCTTATACATCTCATAGTTTTACATATTCCTAGTCCCTGCTAAACTTTATGACGTCTCTTCTTTTGAAGAGCTTCCTAAACCTATGTACTCTTACCACCAAGTTTCTTTATTATAGTGGCTTTTCTCTTTCGACTCTCCAACCATCTCATTTGCAATCTTCCTACAAGCATTCACAAAGAGATTCTTTCAGCTACCTTGCCTCGATAATTAGTAAGGTTGGAAAGATTGACAAAGATATCGAACAAAGGATAAAAGCGTGATGGTTGAAATGGAGACTTGATTCTGGAGTGTTTTGTGGTTGACAAATGAGAAGAATGAAGAGAATTTTACAATACAACCAAGGATGAAAATAGCGGAAGCGGCGGGTGTAGCGGCCCGCCGCCAAACCGCTACGAAGCGGGCGATACGTAGCGTAGCGGGGATACGTAGCGGCGTAGCGGTGCGATTTGAAAAAATCGCCAAAAAAATCTGAAAAAAATCCAGAAAATTGTAAAATGAAAGAATATGTGGTTCTTTTGCAAAAGTAAGTAAGAAAAGGGGGCGTAACAGTGCCCTCAATATATGAGGTCCTGTATCGCTGTATATATAGAAAATAATAATAATGATTAGTTTTTTCACATGCATTTATGTTTCTTAGTCATGCTAACTTAAAAATTAATGGAAAGCTCATTAAAAAAAAAAAGAAGATATGCATGCAAGATCAAAAGGAAGCATGGATCTACAATAAAACAAGACAATGATGCCATTCTGTTATGATTCATAGTAGTTAGAGAGTGATAATCTTAAAAGTTGAAAAAACATCACATACCTAGATGAAGAATCTTGTTTAGAATCTTTATATTTCTTTGAATAGTTGAATGTTGGTGATTTGGTGGCAAGAAATCTTGAAGAAACGAACTTGGGAGACACTTGAGACCACAAGGAGGAAAAAATAGTAGAAAGAGAGGGGAAGAGAGGGTTAAAAGACCCTAAAAACGTCAAAAGGGGGGTTTTTATAACCCTCCCAGCCATATCGGCTGCCACGCTACGTGGCGGGCTGTAGCGGCCGCTACGCTTGTGTATCAGCCGCTACGGGACGCCACGGGTGCGATTTCCCGTAGCGGCCGCTATTTTGGTCGTAGCGTGGCGGTATCGCCCGCTACAGCCGATATAGTAGTGTGGCGGCCGATATTTACATCCATGAATACAACAATTAAACCAGTATGACCTATGGAGCAGAATGTTAGCCAATCAATAAGTAACATATGCATACAATAGATGTAGCAGAAATGAGAGTGTTGAGGTAGATGTGTGGTAGAACCAGTGAGAATAAAATTAAAAATGAGTGCTTTCAAGAGCATTTACAGGTAGCATCAATCGGGGATAAAATTTAGAGAAACCCGTTTGAGATAGTTTGAACATGTCCAATGCAGGTCGGCAACGGCTCCAGTAAGGAAAAGTTTGATTATGCAGGTTGATGGCTCACCAAGGGGAAGGGGTAGGCCGAAGAGGTCGTGGATGAAGGTAGTAAAAATAGATCTAAAGAAATACAACTTATCTAAGAATTTGGCTCAAGAGATCGGAATGGAGAAATAGAATTCATGCAGTCAACCCCAATATAGTTGGAAGTTGGGACAAGGCTTTGATGATGATTATGATGACGATGATGACAATGACGACAACAATGATGACTCAACCTAGAAAAATCATGTTTGTGACAATAAGCACCTTGCAACCATGCTTCTAGCTCTTGTCAGCACGGTTAGATTCGTCACAGATTCCTAGACATATTATCTGGTCTATCAAAAATGTTAAAATTGATATCATATTGGAATGCACTTAATATATATATATGAGGGTGAGCCTTGGCACAACGGTAAGGTTGCTCCATTGCGACTTGGGCGTCACGAGTTAGAAATGCGAAAACAGCCTCTCCGCTTGCGGGGCTAAGGCTGCATACATCTAACCCTCTAACCCTCCCTAGACACCGCAGTGGTGGGAGCCTCGTGCACTAGGCTGCCCTTTTTTATATACACACACCCCATGTCACCACACTGATGAATGAAAGCCTAACAATGTAAAACTATCACTTTCAGATCTCAATCATAGTGCTCCCCTCACAAAGCTATATAGCTCACCAAATTAAGGCTGTAAATATCTTTCATGATGATGATGACGAGGATGGTGTAAATTTGGTCTGGTCGGACCTAAGACTGACTGGACCCAAACCAAATATACCAAGTCTAGGTCAAAATGTAGATCGATAGGTTTGGTCTGGGTCTAGGATCCAAGACTTGACGAACCAATATAATGGCAATGGACCAACTTTGACCAGAATATTATTGTAAGATTACATTATGATAGTATATCTTTATGATAATTATATGTTATGTAAGTCATAACCATCAACCGAATACATTCCCTACTAAAAGATAATATATCTGGGTCTAGGTGCTAGGATTAGGACCTGGACCCATGCCAGGACGCAACAAAAAATCATCAGGTCTGGATCAAGCTGGACAAGAATATATTATATTTACTTAACACTGCAGAAATTTAACTGATTAGGGCTCCGGAAAATGGATTTTTAAACGAAGTAATGATTTTACCCTTCATCATAATAAAAAGTCATGGAAAGAAAAAATGCAAAAAAATAATAATAACTTCAATGCTCAAGAAGTCTGTTCACTCATTTCAAAATAAAGAAAGCTATTCACTGTTAAAATGGGTCTATTTAACCTGTGGGGCTCATATATGACAGTTGACAGACTGTACTCTCCACTCCGAGATCCAGATGCCCAAAACTTGAGAGTTACAAGGCCTCCTATTCCATCTTCAGGAAGTTTAGCCTCAACAGTACCCATCTTGGAGCTATCTATGGATAGTGCTACTAGAGTTACGACTACCTACAGAAAAGAAAAGACATGTACATTCAGTTACCACTTAAAAGCACACTGTTGCAAGAATGTGATACAGAAAAATGCATAACAAAGCCCATTTATGGCTCTCTCTCTCTCTCTCTCTCTCTCTCTCTCTCTCTCTCTGTGTCTCAGAGAGAGAGAGAGAGAGAGAGAGAGAGAGCACTTTTAGTATGTGTTGCATGCATTTTTTTATTTTTTTTTTAAGTAGCATTGCTTCCAATTCTCCAATGGCACAAAAGCTGCTGAGAGGCTGCAGACAACAATTGATAACTTGTATGGCTAGCCATTTACTTGGCTGTTAGATTCGGATGCAGATAAAATGTGTATACGAGATCACACTAAAGTTGTAAATACAAAAGCATCATGCATTACCGTGACATCATCAACCGGCAGATAATTTCTTTCGCAAACCTGAACCTGCAAAATAGCAGATATACACATTTAATTTGTTTGCACTTGTTCGTTACCAATCAGAAATTCCAGTATGTTGAGAGCAAAGGACCATGCCAAGTTCAAGAAATACAAATGAACAACAATAATTTAAAATTTTACAATATACATATTAAACAGACTGCTAGGGCAATAGATCTCAGCAAGTGCGCTATCCGAGGATTTGGTTAAGTATAGACTGGAATAGAGAAACAGAATTCATGCAGCTGACCCAAAATAATTGGGACAAGGCTTTTTGATGAGGATGATGGTGATTAAACAAGTTTCAGAAATAAATCTTTGATACCTGTGAAACTTCTCTGCTGTCAAACAAGCTGTAGAACTGAATACAATAATTCCTGGTCCGTAAAGCAACTAATGCAGCACAGTGATCAAAGGCAAACCCACTCTGTAAGTCCCTATAAATCTCTGGAAATGACCAAGGAAGCTGAATACACATTGGGTAAGAATTTATCATAAAAAAGGTACTGTAGCTCCAAAATAAAATAAAAATTGCATAGAAACCTTTTTAAGCGGGAAACGACTTTTAGGTTGGTCCTACACTGCAACATATACTCCACTTAATTACATGTAGAGCCAGTGGTTTGGTAGTGCAGATTATTGATCTGGTGGGCCCACCTTGGATAGATACATGACCCTAAATCTTACTTCAAGGTATAACCTTTGATCATTGGTCCTTTCTCCGTACCTTTAGGGACAGAAAAAGGAAGCCATAGGAACTTAACAGCCAACTATAATCACATTCTGCTTGCTGGCAGTGTAACAATACTGGACAAATGCCAAAGGATTCAGTGTGTACAGAGAATCAGAACAAAACATCTGATTTCCATAGGAATCAATAAACTCCTCACTGTAACTTGAGGATCTGACATGGGCATGATATGCTGTGCGAATCTTTAAAACATAAACCGTGGCTTACGTGAATACAATTATAGTAAAGCATACATTTGCACAGGACCCTACAATTCCTATTGAAAGGATTCATAATAGCAGTCTTGAACGAGCCAGATATCAATCAGCATATGATACAGAAAGTGGGTGCATCAGTTAGCAAAACAGATGGCTTTCACAAACCTTGATCCCGGCAATGGACCTCAGAATTTCCATTGAAGGCATTCTCAGCAGCAGGATTTGGTTATCTGCACAAGATATCTGACAATGCCATTCAGCACCATTAAAATCAAATAATTTCATGAATTTGCAGTTAATATTAGCAATTTCAACAAGCACACAGCAGGGAAAGCATTAAATGGAATGCAGGAGTAGACAGAAATGAAATTCAAATGTCCATAAAAAGGACACAAACCATTAACTTAATTTCAAAAACAAACACAAGCACATCTACAGCATGGAAAAAAATTAACAGCAGTACATGTGCAATAGGCCTAGTCAATGCCAGCACGAAGACATAACTTTTTTTTTTTAATAACAGTTAAATTTTATTTCTCCAAAAAGGAAGACGGACTGAGCCAAGAAGCCAATCCAAAAAACAAAAACAAAAAAGAGGCAATAGATGAAAAGAAAACCAGCAACCAAATAAAATTATAATAAAAACAAATAGAATCTTTTACAATTGCACAAGTAAATATTGTTGTTGTTCCTCGGACATTCTACACAGACATTGTCTCCCACTTAAGTAGGCATCCTGAGGCACTTATGAGAACACTGAACAGCTAAAAGGCTGCAGGAGGCTGTTTGGGTAAGGGAAGAGACACAACTCATAACAATTAAAGGAGGAAGCTGATGCTCACATTTCATTTTAAAATGTATATTTATAAAGGTAAGAATGACTAGTATTTTTATGTAAACTCAACAAAGAAAAGGAGCTAAAAAGACGTGTAGGAAATATGGGAAAAAGGAGTGAGTGGCATTGGTTGAATGGGCAGTATACCATGAAGTCCTCAATCAATGAGAAGTTTGGTGGTAGTCAATTGTGACTTGTGCGATGGCAGTTTTGTAGTGACGCATATGGCTCCATCCAAGTGGGTAATTATCTTTATAAACCTTAAAAAAAAATAAAAAATAAAAAAAATAAAATAGAATAAAAAACCATTGTATCCATTTTGTTTGCTCTTTCAAGGATTTATTTAAGGGGGTCCACCATTGATTGAGTCAGTAGCATCCACATGCATTAACCTCTCTTTAATTTGAATCAATCTTTGTTCACTCTATTAAAAACTCTGGACATCATGTTTGCACTAAAATAAGTTCCTTTTTTTTTTTTTTGTTTAAGTTGATGAAATTGTCATACTTGTAATTTTTATTTTTTTTATTTATAACTTTTCAAAAGTTGGAATTATCATCAAACTTATAAATTTTATTTGAAGTTGAAAATCATCATCAAAGTTGGTGTAAACTTTATTTCAAGGAATATAAAATAATTAAAGTTTTATTTTTCATTTGTAAATTAGCATCAATGTTTGTGCATTTATTTTAGTAATTTCAACTCTATTTCAAGTTGAAAACCCAAAAAGTCCATTTCAATTTATATAAAAAAAATTTAGGAGGGGCCTGTGGGCCGGCCTATGGGCTGGCACGGAACGGCAATTGTCATGCCATGGGCCGACCCCCTGCCAGCCCAAGCACGGCATGGCTCGGCCCAGCCGTGCCTAGCCAAATAGCAGGCCGTGCCATGCCTTTTTACACCCCTAGTTGGGCTACAGATAAAGGTTGGTTTTAGATAGGGGGTGGTTTGAGATCAAGTAAAGGCCGGTTCAGGTTTCAATAAGTCTGAATCAAGGCTAGAACTCGAATAGGGTTCAAGGTCAACTAGGTTCTGCGGTGAATGGAATAGGATAAAATATTTAAATCAGGTCAAGTTCGGGTAGGAATCATGGGGTTAGGTATAGACGCTAATATGGGTTTTCAGTCTGGTTCAAATTCGTAAGGCTAGATAGGGCCATTGAATTGGACAGTGTTTGTATTGGATCAGGGTTCAGGAATGATGCAGTGCGGCTGCACCAAGGAACTTGGCCCAGAATAGAACTGTAATTAAATATAGGGTTTGGGAGGAATTAGGATTTGAAGAGGATTAATATAACAGCAGAAATAATGGTTCAAATCGGCCTGTTCTAATCTGCCAATGATGAACAAAATGTGTGCAAGTTGGGTGCATGGTTTGGAAGGAATGAGTATTGAATAGGATTAGGATTAGAGCAGGAATAATGCAATGAATTGGCCTGTTCTAATCTGCCAATCATTAACCAAATGTGTACAGGTTGGGTGCTGGGATTTTGGAAGGATCTTAGTTAGGAATTAGTGTAGAATATATCAGGACTCTAATTTTGGTTGGATAATGGCTGTCCACTCAAATAGCTGCATATAAGACTTCGCTGCCCCAAAGTTTGCCTAACTATCCTAAGAAAAGTATAAAGGCAAATCAAATTTGAAGGTTGTCTTCAAGAAACTACTTCAAAAAAAACAAATTTCTTTTCTTTTCTTTCCTCTTTTTTTTTTTGAATGGTTACTTTCATTAACAAAAGCAAGCACTAAAAGAGATGAATACTGACAAGCTAAAACAGGAAAACAGGAAACGAGGAAAGAAAAAGGAAAAGGGCCCTTATACAAAACTACTATGGCCCTGCAAAAGAAAATGCCAGCTCCTTCCAATGTAGCATTATATGTTCTGTGGAGTATCTTTAAAAGAGCAACTAAAAACTTAGTTTTCAAAAAAACAATTTTCTATGTACGATAGAACTCTTTCATGCAATATTCTAAAATATTTTGAAAGTGCAATACTGCAGTAAATCATACAAGAAAGACATAATGGTGAAAAGGAATATGGAAATTTTGAGCATGATTTCATATAATGCTATATACAATTAGAAGTAAATTATACTTACAGAGGATAGAGAGGGATCTGGAGAATCTCTAAAATATAGAAGTGGGGATCCTAGACGTGGTAGAAATTTCCTTTTCATTGTATCTAGCTGCCAAACTACAAGAACTCCTTCTTTTCCACCTGACAATGATAAAACAAACAGGAAAATCATTTTGATTATAGGACAAACAGCGATCCACCAAGGAAAGACTAAGAAACTAAAAAAACAAATGGAAAGCATAGTGACATTATTTAAAAATTAAAAAAAAATTAAGATTCACAGAATTCATGTGAAACTTCAATAATCATTCAGTAAAACAGAAAACAAACCAACCAAAAACCGTCATTACCACTGTGTCTCATTTACCTGAGTACAGATAAGCTCCATCAGAGGAAAAGGAGAGAAACTTCACTTCAGTTGGGTGCCAATGCCATGTTGAGCAGGAGTCAGCATCATCATCACCCCTCACCCCAGGCCTTTCTTCCTCGATTTCCAAATCTTGACCAATCAATGGTAGTTTATTGTGTGGGAAAACTCTTCTTCCAAAACCTCTCCATATCAAAATCCTTCCTGTTACATCACCTCCTGCTATAATTCTTTCAGAGGGATGAAATGCAAGGGTACTCAAGCTCTTTGTGTGATGCAATTTCATCTTCTTGACCTCATCATAGTTAAAATCTTTTGCAGGGATCTTCCATATGTGAAGTTTCTGCTTGTTTCGAATCCCAAAGAACTCCCCAGAAGTTCCAATAACTATGGACTCTGGCCTCCTAGTCTTAAACACAAGAAATGTCAGAGTCAAAAAACTTGTACATCATTTTCTTTGCATACATAAACATTAATAAATTATAAGTATGGGAACAATTTATTTAAGTTGTAAAAAAAAGAGACTGGCTTGCCATGTAATGGCATGCAGAAAATTTGCAGTACTCATCTGAATCTAAATAACCCATATATGAAAAACATCAGAAACAAGGTGAATATTGACAGGGTACCACAATATTTACATTACTAACTATCCATGTAAAGCAGGAAGGTTAGTCCTGATTTTGAAGGAGTGATGTTTACATTATTTCTGATTTTGAAACAATACGTACTAGTACATTGGCATCACTACATGTACTCATGTTGATATTCAGAAAAAAAAAAATCATCGTTACATATCACGGGAAAAACCTGAGAAACAGAATATGTCCATGCAATATTCAACATACAATTTATATATATATATATATATATAATAGCTAAATGATTGAACCTCTGCCAATGGTCCTCCAACTAGACGGAATTTGGTCAAGTTGCACATTCGAATTTGTCCTCGCAAAGCTTTAGGCTCATCATCTGGTTTTGACCTGTCTTCAATTGAAACAAAAGCATAAAGATTGGACGGCTTCTCATTGGTCCCAACAGGTAACTTACACGATGCAGTTGGAATCACCTGACAGAACAAGATAAGGGGTCATGAACTAATTTCACATGGATACCAACTAAGGTAACAAAAAAATTGTACAAGCAAAATCACAGGAGACAAATGAAACTTGTGCAAGGAACTTACATCAAAACAGACAGATTTCAAAGGTTAACCAATGATGGAAACTTCTTTATTGTAATTTCTATGGCAAGCACACAAGATGCCTTAACATTTCTCTTTTCCTAGAGCATAAGATTACTGTTCAAAAACGAAAGAGGAAATGCTGAAGAGGGGAATGGAAAGTAAGAGATAGAAATCTCTTTGCATATTTTCAACATATTTAGTGATCTAACAGACCACCATGTTATGTGAACGTCATTGTCTTCTTGCCTGACATTGGCCTTTGTTTTAACATTTGAATGAGTTGATCAAACTCGTTTAAATAAATACCAGAACCAGGCCTGTTGACAACCCTAGTCCATGTTAACACTAGTGATACAAAGCCCACCAGGCCCAGGCCCATTCATTGTAACAAATTAACCCATCATATGGGATACGTTTAGGATATACTCAAATCACTGTAACAGCTTTCATTCCATAACAAATAGATTGTATCAAGATTTGAATTGCCTTGATTAAAGGCTAAATGAGATTATAAAAGGGAGGGAGGATCGTCCATGAGAGGGATCCAAGTATTACACAAATATTAATGTTCATTCATTCACTATCGTGACATGGTATCAGAGCCTTCTGCTTAGCCTTCATGCTGACGACTCGTCTGCATCTCAGTCACTCCATATAGATCATCTGATCTATTTCTAGAAATCCTCAGACCATCTCTCAGACCATCTCAGATCATCTGTTGCCTGGCCATATCAATCAGTGGCCCACCTGCGATCATCATGGACTGTCCCAGAATCCCTACAGCAGTGGTCGACTCCCTATCCTGGTATTTTTGAAGATTTTTTCATCATTTTTCCAAGATCAGAGGTAGGCCATTTGTCCCGATTTGTGATTTCCCAGTTCTTTAAGATAGTTTTGATCACAGTCGTACAAAATCTTGGATTGTGGATGAATTTTGTTGCATCTTGCATTGCTGGAAAGATAATTTGATTATACTTGAACATTGTTGATCTGATTCTCCATCATATCAAGCTGTGGGCCCCACGCAGAGCATTAGAAGTCCAAATACAGGTCGCCTGGACCTATATTTTTTGATTTCTGCTCCGTCTCCAGTCATCTCTGGTTTCCACCTTCTAATTTCTGCACGCTTCTTGGATTTCTGAAGAATTCTCCCTGAATCTCCAGTCCAGTCGTCTGTGATCATCCCTGATTGTCTCAGATCTGACGTGGCCCACCTGCGAATTTCAGAAGCATCCTACTTATTCTCATCTCCATACTTTTGGGTGTGTATGTTTTGTTCTTCTTCCCCAAGTTGAACGAACAAAACTATCTGCTCAATCATCTAAGTGTGCTTTTCTAGGCTATGCGACTGACCACAAAGGATTTTTCTGTTATGATCCTAAGGTGCGACGTATCAGAACCTCTCGTAATGTTGTGTTTTTTGAAAATCAGTATTTTTTTCAACATCATTTAGATCATGATAATCCTATTGTGTTTTCCCGTGTTCCTGACTTTTGTGATAATCCTGTTCTTTCTTCGGAATCTATCAAGCCTTTACTTGTGTATGAAAGGCGTCGGCGGGGAAATACGATTGCACCTGAGCCTCCTGATCTGTCAGCTTTCTCGGCACTTGACCCAGCTCCTGCTCCAGACATTCCCCAGTCAGTTCCTCTTCGTCGATCCTCTAGGATTTCCCGCCCCCCTGATCGGTTTGGTTTTACACATACATCCTTACTTGCTACTTTGTCTTCTGTTCACATTCCTAATCAATTTTCTCAAGCAGTGCAACATGAGTGTTGGCGGCAGGCCATGCAGGAAGAACTTGACGCACTCAACATGAATCACACCTGGGATGTGGTTCCCTGTCCTCCGTCCATCAAACCCATTGGTTGTAAATGGGTTTACTCTATCAAGCTACATTCTGATGGTACTCTGGCGCGTTATAAGGCTCGATTAGTGGCACTTGGCAACCGTCAGGAGTATGGTATTGACTATGATGAGACCTTTGCTCCGGTGGTCAAGATGACAACGGTGCGTACTATTCTTGCTATTGCCGCATCACGTTCATGGCCTCTTTATCAGATGGATGTTAAGAATGCCTTCCTCCATGGAGATCTTAAAGAGGAAGTCTACATGCGTCTTCCTCAAGGATATGATACTACTTCTAAAAACGAGGTGGCACGGCTCCGTCGCTCGCTATATGGACTCAAACAAGCACCCAGAGCTTGGTTTGAAAAATTTCGATCTACTCTGCTTCATTTTGGATTTGCTCAAAGTCCCTATGATCCTTCACTGTTCCTGAATAACACTGCTCAAGCTACCACCATCCTTCTAGTATATGTGGATGATATCATCACCACCGGCACTCACAGTAACATGATCCATCGTCTTCAATCCTCACTTCAATCTACATTCCATATGAAAGACCTTGGTCCTTTAACATATTTCTTGGGTCTTGAGGTACAACAGTCTAGGAAGGGACTGTTTTTACTTCAGCATAAGTATGCTACTGATCTTATTGATCTTGCTGGCCAAAAGGATGCAACCCCTGTGGACACTCCATTAGAAGTCAATGTGAAACTCCGGTCCGATGATAGGGCTCTCCTCTCTGACCCCACCTCCTACAGATGATTAGTCGGGAGTCTAGTCTACTTGACCATCACTCGGCCCGACATCTCATATACTGTGAATGTTGTTAGTCAATTCATGCAAGCACCACGGCATCACCATCTAGTTGCTGTCAAACGGATTATTCGGTACCTTCTTGGTTCTCCGACACGAGGCTTGGTTTTTCCAGTTGGCACACCCCTCACCCTCAATGCTTATTCTGATGCCGACTGGGCTGGATGCCCGGATACTCGTCGATCCACTACAGGCTGGTGTATGTATTTGGGTGAATCGCTCATCTCTTGGAAATGCAAAAAGCAGGAAAGGGTCTCCCGATCGTCCACTGAATCCGAATATCGTGCCATGTCCTCTGCTTGTTCTGAGATCCTTTGGCTTCGTGGCTTATGTGCAAATCTGGGGTTTCCTCAGACCTCTGCTACCCCACTTCATGCGGACAATACTAGTTCCATTCGTATCACTGAGAATCCAGTCTTTCACGAAAGGACCAAGCATATTGAAGTGGATTGTCATTTTATTCGAGATGAATATGATCGCAAGGTCATTAGTCTTCCACATGTTTCCAGTGAACTCCAACTTGCGGATATCTTCACCAAAGGACTGCCTCGGCCACGCCATGAGTTCTTGATTCGCAAATTGACGTTGTTTGACCATCATCAATTTGAGGGGGGGTGTTAACACTAGTGATACAAAGCCCACCAGGCCCAGGCCCATTCATTGTAACAAATTAACCCATCATATGGGATACGTTTAGGATATACTCAAATCACTGTAACAGCTTTCATTCCATAACAAATAGATTGTATCAAGATTTGAATTGCCTTGATTAAAGGCTAAATGAGATTATAAAAGGGAGGGAGGATCATCCATGAGAGGGATCCAAGTATTACACAAATATTAATGTTCATTCATTCACTGTCGTGACAGTCCACTAGGTGCCATTTCGCAAAACCAGCTACAAACAGAACCTTGCTAACTTTGAACCTGTTTGACCAAACCTATAGAGCAAGGACACGGATTTTACATGTAAATAGTGAAGTATCGGATACGATATGACACGATACGTTGCCCATTTTGAAGTATCCGCGTATCATAGGTCCTCGCTCATTCGAGTTCCATCTTGTAGAAGAATTTCATCTCTTCGAAAATTAAGAATGCCCTAGGCTATAGCTCAGCTTGTTAGGGGCATAAATGTCTCCCTAGGTGGGCATATCCATGGACAAAATACTAATCCAGTTCAATATCCATAGTGACGTTATCTAATAAGAGACTTCACAATCCGTTGACATCAACAAGGTTTAAAACCTTGGACTCTGCACCCACGTTCATTTTTTTTTTCTTTTGCGTGTGTTTGCGTGGGTGGTACTTCTGTAATCTTAAGTCCTAAAGGAGGCAGGCATCTAAGTCTGGTGGATGAATAGTGGTTGTGCAATCAAAGTGTGATTAAAAGCCGGGGTCCCCTGATGGATCCTCAGCAATAGAGGATTATTCTCAACCAATGATATGTGGCTGGGATGGTTGCACAATGATTGTCTAACAGACCAAATTAACCTTTTAAAAGTTTTTTGGAAAATGATGAAAAAACTTAAAATAGAAATTTGATGTTCTAAGAATCAAAGCCACATTTGCTTCAGTTATCTAGAAAGAATTTAAGTAATAATTGGTATTTGGTGGTCACGTTTGAAATGCATTCAGTAGGACGACCATTACCTACAATCTTTTAAATGCTTAGATCTTCTAGAGAATGCAATTTTGATCTTTAAAAATCAAGTTAAAAAGACCACAAAAACCTCCAATATCATCTTACACCAAGAAAATAGGGGAAAATAATAACTTTAGCCCTTTCTTGTTAGGACTTGATAGAATTCAACTCAGGAGCAACTCGACTAGCAAGGTGCCGAGTCCGAGTCGACTAAGCAAAGTCGATCCAAACTCAGCCGACTTTAAAACCATGCATAACTCTGCAAACTACAAACAATCCAAGAAAGTAATCCTAAATTGTCCAACCAAAGACAATGGATGAGAGAGATGCATTTTCAACATTAAAAAAGAACATACACATTGACAATCATGTGCTTCCAGCTTCCAAGATGATCATAGTATTATAGTACGTCTTCAAGGTGGTGGTCGTAAATTATATCATAGACTACCATGAATTTTACTCGAGCCGATACCAAGTTGTGAGATAAGATCCTCACTTAATGCTCTAATTCTGAAGAAGACAAGGGTTGCCACCATGAGCAAGATCAAACATGTGCATGTAAAAGCCTAATTAAGGTGTTGAAAAACATGTCGAAAGAAGCTGTACCACTAAGTCTTTAGAAAGAGCAAGGAGCGTTCATGGAAGAAAGACAAGTCCTGGATATGAATTTACTTGCTTAAGAGAGTATTGATCAATTCCACAAAGTGGGTAAGTTGAGGTTTTTGTGCAAGGTGGACAAAGATGGAATCTTAGATACATAACTGCATCAATTTAGCACATTTTTTAAGTAAATGTGCCCAAAAGGCTATTTCAAGGTTATGTGAACCCGCTTTATCATTTCCTGCTGAATTAGCTACATAAGTTCTTAGCACAATGTTAACAAGACCAAAAATTGAGCAGGTTTATATTCAGGTTCCTCGCTATAGTAAGTTGAATAAGCAGTATCATTTCGTGATGCAAATAGGGGGAATGTCAATGGTAAAGGGATATCTTAGGTAGCTTTGAAAAGAATGCTCGAATAGCATCAACTATATTAAAAAGTGAGCTGCAGGGTCCAAGAAGAGTGAGGAACAGATGGATGAAATTGCATCTACTTTGGATATAGTGATGGTTCGTATCCAATGACCTATTCTAGTTTACCCTTTTGCAATGACAGCTGTCCAAGAGCCTGTGTGAACCCATCATCGAAAGGTTCAAGAAGGAAACTCATCATGGAAGAGTAAATAATCCCCAGTGGGAGCATAAGCAAACTTTTTTCTGAACTCAAACCCATCAGTTTATATTCTCCCTACTTCACCAGGTCCAATGCTTGTTGCTAGAAAAATAAAATGGATCTGCAAAGACTTCCTTTGGAAAGAAATGGAAGAAGTAGTAGGTATGACCCAGTAGATTAAAAGAACATGCAAAAGCATGTCAAGAGTGGGAGATTCAAAAAATAGGTCCATCAAGACATTACCCTTCCCAAGGAATCATGATGGAGGTTGACAGACAGAAAATAACATATGGAAGTAGGTCCTAGTTGGTAGGCTCAAATAATAACAGATAATTACATTGGTTCCAAACCAAGGATTATATTGAAAAATGAAGAGACAGAAGGGATATTTTAGATGCTATCTAGAAAAGTTTCAAATGCAAACACAAGGAGAAGATGTCATAATCAGCTTCTTGAACAATTTGTGGTGGGGTGAGGAGCTATGTGGGACTCAATTTCCTTTCTCTTGATCAACAACTTTTGAAGCATGCTATGAACGAAGATTGTTTAGACCAATATGCTAGAATGATGATCTCATTTCCCCTTTTTTTATGAAGTCTAACAATTAGGGAATTCAATCCTCTTCTCAACCATCCTAATCCTGGAAAGGCCATGGTGGTTGAAGGTAAGGGGTGAGCTTTCCGGTAAAACCTTCCTCATTTGACTAATGGGAAATGAAACTACAGGGTTCTTCAAGAGTGAATGCTTTCTGTTGGTTAGTAGCGGTAAAAAGTCAATCACCTCCATAATAAAAGGGATGGCAATGGGTAGGATTTGTTATAGGTCTGTCTAAATCTGAACCCACCCTGTGACAGTTTTATGGTTTGCAATGCCAAAGCCACCCCATGACAGTTTTATGGCTTGCAATAGCAAAACCACCCCGTGAAGAGTTAGGGTCAAGTTGGGTTTGATAGTGGTTATTTTTAAAATTTAAAATATGAAAAAGTTTCTTGAACAAATTGAGATTTAAACTTGGAGCACATAGAAGAGTGTCCACTGCCTACCATCACTTGTGCTAATGAAGCCTTTTATAATAAAAACTTATGTAATATGTAAATTAAAAGAAAACATGGCAGGGCAGGTCAAGCGCAACCCAAACCTTACCAACCCACTACCATTTAAACTCAACCCGCTGTCATCCCTACAAAATACACAAGTTATTATCATCAAAGCATGCTTTAAGTGTCTTGTAAAAGAAGTAATTGTGTGTTACGGGTGCACTGTACTTCTAACCTAATTAAAGAAGCGATGATAGGATATAAACAAGGAAAAGAAGAATCCTCATTTACCCCTCTTTTACCTTAGTTGTGAGATGAAGAGAATAATGACAAAGCTTTTATAAACCAGCCCAATTCTATCGTTAAGCGGTGTTCACATGGCAAAGATGAAGTTTATTTCAGAGACTCTTGACTCAAAGATTTCATAGGTTTTCTAAAGAACCTTATTGCAGTTGGTTAGAAGTCAAAGGTGAGGAGAATGCAAAGAAAATAATCTTAGCCATGTGGCATGTCAGCATGTCCATCTGCCTTTGTGCTTAATCCTTTCTGCCTTTCAGAACAAGATAAGTAACAATTTCAACAGTGAAAAAAACCCCACTTTCCAAACAAGAGAAATAACCATTTCAACAACCAAAAAAAAAAAAAAATCCCAAATAGCAAACAATTCATTCAGGCACAAGATAGCTAACCACTTCAAAAGGGTAAGAACCCCACTTTCCAAACAAGAGAAATCACCATTTTCATTTCACCAACTAAAAAAAAAAAAAAAACACCCCAAAGCCAAAAATTCAACGATGACGAACCACACAAACAGATAAACAAAAACCCACTTACCATGGAATGGATAGGAAAGCGGATATCCACCTTCTTTATCAACTCCGGAAGAGAAAAATCCCAATACCGAATGGTTCCATCTAGCGACGAAGTCCAACAATGCGAAAGAGGCTTGCTCCCAGCCGATACAACAACAACAACAACAACAGAAGTAACCAGCGCCATATGACCCTCCAACTCCGTTATCTGCAACCCAAATGGAATCAGTTCCATTACCTGCAACGCAAAAACACGATTTTTCTCCAATACCTAACAAAATCACATCGACCCACCTTCATACCCGTCGAGATACTGAATATCGTAACGGTATTACCCGTGCAGACGAGCAGTTTCTTGGCGTCGTTGGAGAACGCTGGAGGGGAAGAAACGAAGTTTTTCCCGCCTGTAATCATCTTGTTTTCTTGGGAGAATGGAAATCTAGAAGCGTAAGATGAAGAAAAATGGGAGAAATCGGAAGGTTTTGATGCTAGAATCAGCTGAGGGAGGTGACTGTAATTGTATGCAATCTTTGAAATTAGGGTTTATGCAAACGGCTCCTTCTCTTTCTCCGCTTCGAGAGAGGTCGTTTATAGGGTTTAACTGTGAAAGGGGTTGTGGCCTTTGAGGGTTTATTGAGGAGGGGTGCTACATGTCCCGGGCGCTGGCCCGGGCGCTGGACAAACTGTCCATGGGAGACCGTTCGATCCCAGGGAGACAAACTGTCCATGGGGGACCGTTGGATCCCAGGGACCATGGACAGTTTGTCCAGCGCCCGGGACATGTAGACTTTTTCTTTATTGAGTAGTGGGACCCAAGGCCCAAGCCCATGGGCTAGATTGGAGTTGGACTGAGCACTGTGGGTGAGATGGATTGGCTCAAACAGAATCTAACCCATTTAGAAAAAGGGTTGAAAATGTCTGGAGTAAAACCAACTTTCAAATTAGAAGAGTCAACCATGGGAGAATTCTGTTTTTTGCCTTTTTTTTGCGCGTGTTAAGTTGGCCTGCTGGCCTAAAGTGATGCTTTAAACTTGAAGACTCAGGGATTAACGATGAGTCACTATGGGAGTTGGGGGCAATCTTTTGTGGGAGAAGATATTTTGACACAGGGCCATTCATATCGGTCGGCAGCATCATCCATGGCAGTGGTGCTAATGCTCTTCCCTGCTGTTCACCGGTGATGATCGTAATCAATGGGCCTGAAATGCAAGAAACGCATCCAAAATTGGTGAATCAGTGGACTCGAGCTTACATTCTTTGAGATTGTGCACATGGAGATACAAAGGGAAAAGATATCTGGCCCAGTAAGACTCGGGCTCTTGATGTTATACTATTATTAATATGAACCCTAAAATCCTGAAATCATGATAATCACGTGTAGGATTAAATCTTAAATAAATTGAAGAGTACCTCCAGACATCCTGATGCAGAGAGGTTTCCGATCCTGCTGTTTGGTGCTGTTGCTGATTGATGTTGAGATCCGTCGAAGAAGAGGCTAGGTGAATGATTTCGGTTTCTCTCTCCTTGCCTATAAACCCTAATGTATTGAGTTTTGTATGTAGCCTTTGTAATGGACAAAAGGCTTTATTTTATAGGTGGAGAGATGACCGAATTTCCAATTAAGATTTCCTTAGACTTAATCTCAACCGTCCATAAAGGTAGAGAATATTATGGAATATATCTCATTAAGAAATCGTTTTTTTTTTTTTTTTTTTGAGTAATTAATAGCATATATCCTATGAAAACGGAATTCCTATAATGACCACATTTCGAGAAAGATAAGGACGTGTGGTCCAAGTAATGGACCTAAAAGTAATTTCCTTACAGTCTCCCACTTGGTCAATAGGAAGATCCATTAATGTTTTCATTTTAGGAATCATAAGGCGCGCATTATATGCTAAACACTGCTTTAGTCGGTTATCATAATTGTCTTAGCTAATTCGGTTGTCAATGAGAGTCATGGCGTGCACATATTATTTTGCAACATACTTATTTCCATGTACTACGTCATCTACAACCTTCATAACTAGACTATAATATGAGATTTACGTAATGATCTCATAATGTTTGTGTTTAAAGACTATATCTGTTTATCATTCATCCAAACATAAATATGTACACAATGGAAAAATAGAAATAGTAGATGTAGAGTTGCATTAAGAGCTCAATAAATGTCAAATACAAGTACATAAACAAAAGGCAGAAAATGATAATTAAGAACTATCTTCAAGACCCATGCTTTCAGTATGTCCCTGAAAGGTCTTTGGAGGTAGTCCTTTAGTGAATATGTCTGCGACCATAAAATCTATACGTATAGACTCAATGACAAATTTCTGTAATCTAACATCTTGCTTCAGTGATAGATATTTAAGGTTTATGTGTTTGGCTCCCTTAGATATCCTGTCATGCTTGGAGAAGAAGGTTGCAGCGTCATTGTCACAATAAAGAGTTAATGGCTTAGAGATGAAACTCAAAGCTCCAAATTGAGAGATAAGATTACGCAACCATGTTCCTTGAATTGCAGCCTCATAACATGCCACATATTCAGCCATCATGGTGGATGTATAAAGCAACTCGGATTTCTAGCTTTTCCATTATATTGCACCTCCACATAAGAGATAAACATAGCCAAGAGTGCAAAGTCTGGTGTCAGGACATCCAGCAAAATCTGAATCCGAATAACCAGTCACTTGTAGGTGACTTGATTTTCTGTATGTGAGCATATAATTCCTTGTTCCCTTGAGGTATCTTAATACTTTCTTTGCAGCTTTCCAATGGGTGATTTATGGATTACTTTGAAATCTACCCAGCATGCCAACAACATGACTAATGTCAGGTCTTGTACAGACATGTGCATACATCAAACTCCCTACAAGAGAAACATAATGATATTTTTCCATTTCTTTGCGTTCCAATTCGTTTCGTGGACACTGCGTAAGATCAAGCTTGTCTCCTTTATGCAGTGGAACAGGACTAGAGGAACAAGTCATCATGCCAAATCTCTCTAGAACTTTGTCAATATATGCTGTCTGAGACAATCCCAAAATACCAAGTGACCTGTCACAGAATATTTATATTCCTATCACATAGGAAGCCTCACCCATATCTTTCATTTCAAAGTTCTTAAAGAAATAATCCTTTGTTTCATGTAAGTGACCAAGGTCGCTACTAGCCAGTAATATGTCATCAACATACAGAACCAAAAATATGAACTTACTCCCACTGATCTTGAGGTATATGCAAGGGTCAACTATGTTTTCTTCGAAATCGAAGTCAGTAATGATTTCATGAAACTTTAGTACCATTGCCTCGAAGCTTGTTTCAGTCCATATATTGATTTCTTAAGTTTGCAGACCATGTCTTCCTGACCTTCAATTATGAAGCCTTCAGATGGATGCATGTAAACTTCTTCTTCCAAGTCTCCCTTAAGAAATGCAGTTTTCACATCCATTTGATGTAAGTCAAGGTCATAGTGAGCTACTAATGCCATGACAATTCTAAGAGAATCCTTTCTGGACACAGGGGAAAAAGTCTCATTATAATCAATGCCTTCTTTCTGATTAAAATCTTTGGCAACAAGTCTGGCTTTATGTCGTTCAATATTGCCTTTGCAGTCGCGTTTGATCTTGAAGACCCATTTACAGCCAACTGTTCTGTGCCCTAGAGGCAATTGAACAACTTCCCATACTTGATTTTCATCCATAGATTTTAATTCATCCTTCATGGCATCAATCCATTTACTAGAATTAACATCCTTAATTGCTTGTGAATAAGAAACCGGGTCTTTAATTGTCCCTTCTTTAGATTCTACTTGGGAAAGCATGTAATCATTGGAAATAGCTGATCTCTTTTGTCTTTGAGACCTTCTTAATGCTGGTTCCCTCTGGTGCTTCATCCATATGTTCATTGGCGACAATCTCATATGGAGTTGTTGATCATTTATTGGGTTTTCTTCATTGTTAAATGGTTCAAACAACGGCAAGATTTCCCAACATCTTTCGGAATAGAGGGTAAAAGGATAGGTACCCTGATTTCTTGAATGATCACATCTTGAGGTTTATTACTCCCACTGATTTCGCCATTTTCAAAGAGAATCCAGCATTACCAGTTTCAACAATTCTCGTACTATGGTTAGGGCAGTAAAACTTAAATCCTTTGGACTTTTCTTGGTAACCTATAAAGTGACCACTGATCATTTAAAGGTCCAATTTCTTTTCATGTGGATTGTAGACTCTATCCTCAGCTGGGCAACCCCAAATTTGGAGATGTCTTAAACTAGGTTTCCATCCTTTCCACAGTTCAAAAGGTGTCTTTGGAACTGCCTTACTGGGAACCCTGTTTAAGATATAAATAGTTGTGCGTAGAGCATCCATCCACAAGGATATAGTAAGTTAGCATGACTCATCATGGATCTAACCATTTCCATGCATGTACGATTTCGCCTTTCAGCTACACCATTCTGCCATGGAGAACTAGGCGTTGTGTATTGGGCAACAATTCTAAGTTTTTGGAGAAGTTTTGCAAAAGGTCCAAGATGTTGTCCTGTTTTGTCATACCTACCATACAACTCACCACCTCTATCGACCTTATGATTTTCACTTTTCTGTCTAGTTGCCTTTGGACTTCAGTAATGAACACTTGTACATCATTCACAGACTGAGATTTGTCATGCAACAAGTATAAATAACAGTAACATGAGTAATCATCAATAAAGGTAATGAAGTACTTTTCTCCCCCAAAGGTTGGAACATCAAAGGGTCCGCAAATGTCTGTATAATTATTTCAGGAAGCTAAGTCCTTCTTGTGGCTCCTTTCTTTGTGTGTTGTGTTTGTTTTTGCCTTTAATACAATCCACACACATTTTAATATTAGTAAAATCTAGATCCGGAAGGACACCATCTTTTACTAATCGTTTGATTCCTTTCACTGGATATGTGACCCAGTCTTTTATGCCACAAGAAATAAGAGTCGTTTTTTAGAATGACTTTCGTTTTTGTTTCCTTAGAATGTAGGGTAAGATGGGTTTCAGCAAATTGACTATTAAGATGAAATTTGTATAGCCCATCAATCAAAATTCCAGACCCATACGACTAGAATTTTTAAATAAACTGAAATTACCTCCATTTCTCTACTTCAACGAGTAACCACTTTATCAAGTGCGCTTACAGAAATCAAATTACGGAAAATAGACGCGAACATAAGAGAGTGACATAAGTCTAATTGATAACCGCTATCTAAACAAGACGGAAAAGTTCCAATAGCTTGAACTGACTTTGTCTTGTGTTTCGCATAAAAAAGGAAGTTCTCACTTGTGTTTAATGGTTTGGAGATCGTAAGGAATCCCTGCATCTGATTGAAAACATGAACATTAGCACTTAGTGTCGATTCCACCAAGTAATCAGAAAGAAACATAAGTAAGATTTGATTCTGAATATAACTACGAAACCATAGGGTTAACCTTTCTTTCGAACCATTCTTTTATGTTAATGCAGTCTGCCTAAAAATGTCTAGGTTTCTACACAATTTGCATACGCCTTCCTTTTTTCTCTTGGGGTTCTGACTAGCATCATTAGATCTGGGTGTGTGCCTTTCTGCCCCGAATTATTCTTTCTCTCAGCTTTTGTGTCAAGTCCTTGAACGAGATGAGCTAATTTAATACTTGTTGATTCAGCCTGGCC
>QPKB01000007.1:27056237-27078636 GCA_003546025.1 Camphora micrantha | reverse complement strand
GGCCGGGCTGGGCCGAGGGTTGTCCCGTCCGTACCCAACCGTTATTTTATGTAGGCCAAGGCCTGGGCAGACCAAAGCCCTTGGAGGGATCACTAAGAAAAATGTTTGGAGAATAGAGGCTGTTTCTAAAATCTCTTTTTTATTGGACAAAGTCATACATGTGGTTTTGTTTATTTTTTCAAAGAAGGAAAATGGTTAAAAAGTGTCTTATCTCACACCTTTCATAGGAATTTCCATGTACTAGATGATTCCAATTTAAGGGTTTTTTTTTTTTTTTTTTTTTTTTTTCTTTCTTTTTTTTTTTTCCCTCTTTCTGCCCTCTTTACTTTGTGCAGCAAAGTCGTATCTTTGAGAAATTTAAATAATTTACGCTCACTTGCTTTTTATGAATTGACATTATTTTCAATTTAACACTGATCTGACTATTACTCTTCGAATTTCAGCCACAAAAATAATGCAGTTAAAAGATACTATTAGTTTAGACTTTTAAAATTTAGGGAAGTTAATAGTTATAATTATCTAATTAAATGATTATTTGGATCATTCCCAATATCCTTCCAAAGTTCTCTGATTCTTCAAAGTTCTTTGCCACGTAACACACTACCTTTATAATTGTTTGGCATCCTCAAAGTCACTCCACATAGAAAATTATTCTATACCAGGAGTGCACCCTTTTGTTACCTGACAAAAATATAAAGCCTAAATATGAATAATAAAACTAGAAAAAAGATATCAGAAGCAACCGTGCGATAATTTTATTGCGTATCATTAGGTTCCATCATAAATACAGAACTTAGATAATTAAGTAGAGATGAATGAACCCTAGTATGTGTTGTGTATGTGGGCTTTAAGATGTTTTGTAATAGGGGCATGGGGAAAATGAGATTTCCCTTCATATCCTCATTTTTTGGTGTTAAGTGAGCTATTACAAAGGCATTTTAGTATATATGTACATATATAAAATATCATATTATAGAAATAAAAGAATAGGAAGGGCAAGGCAGGGCAGGGCTGGGCCTATTATATCCAGGCCTGACCCTTTAAATTTCGGGGCTTTGCAAAAAACCGTCCAAGCCTGCCCTTAGGCTTTTTCTTAGAAACAAAAGTTCTTATTTAAAGGGCATTTGAGGGCCAGCTGGCCCCCCTTGTTTAAGGTCAAATTTGATAGGCTAATGTCTGGGTAAAGAAATTGTCTAGAATAAGAGGAGGATTCAACTTGCTAACTTGGAATATACGAACTTTGACAAGCAAGTGCATGAGTTTAGTCTTACAATGAAAAGAAGAAGAGTTAATTAAGCCTGTTTATAGAACAAAAGTGGAAAAAGGATAAAGCTAAGAGCTCATTGATGATTACAAACTTTTTAGAGAGGAAAGAACAGTACTTGAAAGGAGTAGGAGTCTTGGGTAGTATAGATAAGGATTTGAACGAAGGGTTGTGGGGTTAAAAGAATTAGGTGATACACTTACAACAAGTAAACTAGTGTTTAGAGGAAGATCATATATGGTCATATCATAGTGCCCATTAATTTGAGAAGAATGACGGTGATAAGTGACAAATTTTGGGAGCATTGGATGGTTTTAATGTGAGGAATTCCAATAGTGAAAAGGTTTTCTTTGTGGGGATTTAAAATGAGCATGTAGAAAAGGATGATAAAGGGCTAAGAGAGTGCATACGGGTAAAGGATAAGGAGAAAGGAATGAGTGGGAGACACTATTTTGGGAATTCATTGGCATTTGACCTTGTAATAGCAAACACATACTTTGAAAAGACGCTGGTAGCATTAATTATTTATAAATAGTAGAACTAGATAGGAGCTAGATTGATCTTTTTTTCTACTTGGAAATATGAATGACTAGCTTGTAAGGCTATAAGGTTATTCTGGAGAGAGTTTATCCACACAATACAGTAGGATAGTAATTTAGATGTATATGTTATGAAGTAGAGAGAGAGTAGTAAAAGAGAGGTTCCCTAAGGACGAACATTAAGCATAAAGTGATTGGGAGGTGTGGGGTGAATTAGTGAAGGAGTAAACTACGGTGAATGTGGAGCCAAATGACTAATTGTATTAGAAGGTCGCAAAAGAGTGCGCTTGGAGAGTCAAAAGAGAAAACATGGCTGTGATAAAGAAAACCTGGTGTGGAGTGTGTGTTGCTTATTAAAGGTAGGAAGATAAGAAAATTATGAAATGTATAAGAGGCAAAGAAAGAGTTTAAAGAAAAGTAGTAAGTAATGTAAGTCTCCAAAACATATATGATCTATATATTAAGTTGGGAACAACGGAAGGAGAGATATTTTTAACCTGCAAGAATGAGGGAAAGGAAAGTAGGTTCTTGATCATGTTAGATGTAATAAGAGCAATAATCAAAACATTTAGTGTCAACAATGATATTAGAAAGAGAATGAAGAATGTTTTTTACATACTTTAAATGAAGATTCTATAGAAGCTTAGGAATGAAAGAGGATACTTTGTTAGCAGGGCATACTTTTTTGTTGCAGAATTAAGGTAGCAAAAGTGAGAAATCATTGCAACAACATGAATGAAGACAGATCATTCTTGGATAGGAGCCAGGTGACATTTCAATGCTGAATGAAATTTCTTAGGAGAGTGACATTCTTGGATAGTGAGCCAGGTGACATTTCATGAAGACAGATCATTGGCTCCTAGCTTTTATTGATATGAAGAAGCTAGAGCCAGTGACATTTCAATAAAACTTAAAAGCTTAGGAGAAATGGATGGGTTTGGTCAACTAGGCTCTTCAATTAGATGTTGAGGACAAAGAAAATGAGATGAATGGAATAGAGTTTTGGAGTACTACCATAAAAGAACAAAGAGATATACAAAGTTGCACCAATTATCATGAGATTAAATTTATGAGTCACTATATGACACTATGGGAGAGAGTAATGGAGGAAAGACTCAACAAAAAGCCAAATTATTTGAAAATCAATTTGGCTTCGTTCTAAGGAGGTTAATTATGGGAACTTTTCTTCTCACTTAGATGGTGAAAAAACTACCGAGAGAAGAGAAAAAAGTCTTTCATATGGATTAGAGGCAAAGCTTATGGATAGGGTACCTAGAGATTGATTAGGCAGATTTTAGATAAAATGAGTGCCCCAAGAGATTATATTGATATCATTAAGACATATATGAAAGAGCGGTAACTAGTGTGAGAACTGAGAACTACCTGTGAAAAACATGTGGGTTTCCAATGAATATAGGTAATGCTTCAAGGGGCCAACTTTTAAGCTCTTTTTTTTTTTGGCAACCGATTATGGATGAGTTTAACCGCTCATTTTGAAGAGGAGGTACCAGTGTATATTATTTGTAGATAATATAGTATTGTGGATGAATTAAGAGATGGCATGAATGAGAAACTTTGAGAGATGACAGTTGAACTTTAGAATTGAAATTTCCGTGTGGAGGTAGCTAAAAAGAGATTTAACTCTTGTAAGAATTGAAGCTCAAGAATTACCATAGAGAGATCTCTTCAGATGCATTGGCTCTATAAGTAAGAAGGATGGAGAAGATTGAGGAATGTCAAATATAGGATAAGAGTTGGATTTTTGAAGTGGAGACTTCTTTTGGAGTGGCTTTATGATTGGCATATTCCAAAAAGATTGAAGGGGAAAATTTTACAAGATATAACGGTTGGCCAGCTTTGACCGCATAGAGTAAAATGTTGGATCCACGAGGAAACAACAAAATGCAAAAACTAATGTAGGCGAGAAGAACTGCTGAAGTGGATGTGTGGTAAAATTAAGAAAGATAGAACAAAAAATGATTGCTTTCGGGAGCATTTAAGGTAACATCAATAGATGCTAAAATTAAGAGAGACTCATTTGAGATGGTTTGGAATGATGTCCAATGCAGGCCAATAATGACTCTAGTGAGGAAATTTTTCTATGCAGGTTGGTGGCCTCTTAAGGAAACGGGGTATGCCAGAGAGGAATAGATAAAAGTAGTAAGGATAGATCTGAAGAAGTGCAAACCTATCTGAGGATTTGGGCCATGATAGATCAGAACGGTGAAATAGAATTCATGTAGCTAACCCCAACATAGTTTGGACAAAGCTTTGATGATGGTGATGATTGATGAAATTACACCTAGGTTCCTTTATTACATAAGTATAGAGAAAGAAAGGAGAAAAAGTTACAGAAAAGCCCCTTAACTTCTCACATAAAATATCACTAGTTAGTTCCTTAATTGTGCTTGCCCTTCAGTTTTATTGAAAATATCTTTTTCTTTGTTGAAGAGCTAGGTCTCCTATTTAGGTAAACAAGTGGTCTAAAACTGGAAGGTTTGGATCTTTTTGTAGGTGTACCTTGCATGAGATTTGATTGGCTTCTCTTGATCATAAGGCTTGGTGTGTATATGTATATGAGAGAGCAAGAGCGAGAGAGAGAGAGATATGATAAAATGTCTTTTTTCTTGTTTCTATAGCATATTGCTTGGTGTGTATATGTATATGAGAGAGCGAGGGAGAGGGATATGATGAAATGTCTTTTTTCTTGTTCTATAGCATATGGCTTGGAGAGAGAGAGAGAGAGAGAGAGAGAGAGAGAGAGAGCGAGCACTTTTGTCTTTTTTCTCGTTCTATAGTATAACTCTTTAAGCTGCAAACCTGTTCGCCGCATCACCTTCCTAGATTTGGGGTTTTCATGCTGGTAAGTAATATATGTTGCAGGTTTCCAAGGCAAGTTCCTTATAAGTGGGTGATCCCATCATATCCATACATAGAAACCAGCACAGGTAGAAGTGGGTGACTGATGCCTTGAGTTTCCCTTTGTCACTAATGAATGGGATGTGAATTTCCCCTTCTGGAAAGACTGAAATATGGCTGGCCTAGAGATGCACCTTTGACTAAAATAAGGCCTGATACTTTAGTACTTGAGGTTTCATGGTTATGAGTCAGTCTTGGACTACAATGCAAATCACCTTCCATTTTATCTTGCGATAACAAAAGTGGCATCCATTTCTTAGCAAACCCTATGTCTAATGTTAGGACAAAAGCATTATAGAGATAGATTGTCACTTCATTAGAGGAAAAAGTCAGATCTTAAGAGATCAAGCCTCCAACATTTCTACATCTTCTACCAAAAAAAAAAAAAAAGAGGTTTCTACGCCAGGAAAAAAAGGTCCAAATTGCCGACATTCTGACTAAGGCGGCTTCTAGTGAAAAGCAGAAGCAAGATGTTTTGAGCCAAGCTTTTGATGCACATGGAGACATCTCAACTTAAGGGAGAGTCTTCAATGGTCCTTTGTTCTTTTTTCTTTGGTGTCATTTTATATTGTGCCTCAGTCTTTTCTCAAAGTTATTGGTTAAGATGACGACGACATATGTATGTGTGTATATTTTGTGTCTATTCATGTGTATATATGGTTGTGGTGATTTATGTAATATGTATGTATTGGATCGTATTAATTGTGTTGGATGTTTAGTAAAACTTTTGAAGGAGATTATTTTATTTGTTTGGTTTTGGCAGTATGAGTTACTCGATGAAATGATGGATTTCGGTTTACCCCCAGTATACTGAAGCAAAAATTCTTAGTGAGTTTATTAAGACCGATGCATACAGGATGGAAGTCACCCAAAGGGCCGCCGATGGCTGTTACAAATGCAGTGTCATGGCGTAGTGAGGGGATTCGTTACAAGAAAAATGAAGTAAGCTACTCTCTATTAATTCATGGTATTTACATTTTCTTCTATCTGGTGCCTTAGGAAATCTCCTTTCACTTTTTCAGGTGTTCTTGGATGTGGTAGAAAGGTCAATATACTTGTCAACAGTAATGGGCAAATTATTCGCTCAGATGTTGTCGGAGCATTAAAGATGAGAACATATTTGAGGTGCTATATTTTTTCTAAAATTTCTCCACTTTTCTAGCCCTTTTAGAACTTCATGAGGTGAAATGTAGCTTAATATGCTTGCCATTATTTAGAGAAAATGATGAAAGAACTAGTAAAGATCATCATTCATGCTGAGAAAGTGACACATGACATCTTTCAGTGATTTTTTGTTCTTTAGCAAGCATCTTGGGCCATTTTGGATGCACTTTGTCAACCAGTGCAGTCCACATAAATCTTCTTAACCCACCATCTCTACTTTTTTAGCTAACCAATAACTCATTTGTTCTATTCACTAAATGATAAAAAAGTACTATTTATGAAAATGTTACATGAACTGCAGTAACCATGCAGAGTGCTACTGGTCTATGATCACATAAAACTGTGATCATATGTTTATAATCTCCCCATTTTTGTAGCTTTACTTGTGGAGTTATTTGCCTATGAAAAGATGTGATCCATTCATCCTCCATGATGTCTGAGAGTTCTTTCTTGTGGTCATCTCCAGTGCAATATAATTGGGTATCCTGAAAACAAGGGCCTCTTGATACCCCAATTAAAATGATTTGTATTGTAATCAGAGATTTATTACCATGTAAATGGTGATCGTGGCCCCTCCCTTGAATGAACTACTAGTTTGAAAACATGCTAGTTTGCTTGGATTTAAAGCTTCTGGACTGCATCTGGCCTTCTTCTATTGTCCAAAGCAAGAACCATGACCAACCTGAAGTTCGATGGAATTTGACAATATTGACCAGGCCACCAGGTGGTTGATTCTTGTTATTATCTTTTTCGTTTTTCTAAAATGCAAAATGATATTTACTGTAATAAAATCGACACATTTAAAAAACAAGAATCAGAACAAATTTATGGATTGTAGTACCAGAACTTGCTCAAAATAACCTTTCAAAAAAAATAAAAAAATAATAATAAATAAAAATAAAAACAACTTGCTACAAAATAGGTAGACAAGAACTCTTTTTAGTGCCTTCATGGGAACAGTGTCTTCCTTGCCATTGGCTTCTCTTGGAACCTGAAAAAAGAAATATTGATTCAAGACATTTAAGAAGTGAGGGAGAATTAGTCAAAATTGGTCAAGCTATCAATCATTTATTTCTTTGATTTTTATCCTTCAATTTAGGCCAGTTTTTTCATTGTGAGGCAACATGAGGACACGGAAATTCCATCAATCCATAAAAGCCTATTGAGTAATATTTCAAAGAAGGCTCTAAATTTGCATATGTGAAGAAGCAAGATATCACTGAGATTTACATGTGGTATTGTTAAAATTCATCTACTAAGAATTCTTCTTGCTATATAATGACTGCCAAAAATGGATGGATTGTGGGAGGAGCTTGTATTGAAGTCATTGTTCAAAGTTGTGGTTGACCTTGAAGAAACGATATGACATGGTGTTATGTTGCCATCCGCCGTGGCATGGTTTTTTTTTCGACCACACAAAAAATTTGAAAAAACAAAATCCAAAAAATTTAGAATATTGGAAAAAGCTTGAAAACAATTTTTCCCATTAGTACACACTACAAACTAAAATATTGGTTCCCCTTATGTCAGAACACCCCATATTTGCTGTTTTATAAAAAACTATTCAAAGTTTGTTCAAATTTAGTGATAGATTTACACGTATATATATATTTAAAGTACTAGAGATATCATAAATTAGTACGATTGAACCTAAGTAATTAGTTTAGTACTCAAATATCAAGTAAGTCGTGGCTTACAAACATGTTGCTAACAAGTTAAGACAGTAAACTTTATTGAAAACTAAATAACATTAACATTAAGAGGGAGCAATGGGAGAACCTAGATCTTAGAGAAACTAAAATTTAGGCTCTCAGACCTAAAAAAAGCCTAAATTTTCAAAACCAAGATTTCTAGATCTAGGCTGTGAAAATAGAGGAGCTAAGAGTAGCATTCTACAGCCAAATCTAGCTCAATGCGAGGCCTTGATTGCATTTATTTTACTTTTTATAGAATAATTATATAAATTGGATAAAATCATGAAAATTTCGAACAAATAAAAAAAAGTTGCTCAAGACTTTGAAGATATGAAAACGAAAAAAAAAAAAAAAAAAAAAAAATTCTAGATCCTACATTTTCCATCATTTCTAATCCATTTTGATTAAGAAACTTAGAAAAAAAAAGGAAAATAAACTCAGAATGATTACCTCATTTGGGCTGAGTAATTGAGTTCTTCAGTTTTCTGGTGATGAAATCAACTCAAATCTTGAGATTTCAATGAGAAATGGTGAAAAAAGGTTGGAAAGATGAATCCGGGTCTTTATCTACCTAGACTGAGATTGATGTGAAAAAAAAAAAAAAAAAAAAAAAAAAAAAAGAAAGGAAGGGTTTTTAGTGTTTCTCAGCCAATATCAAACTATCTGCTGCAATATTGGTCTCGATCAATATTTCAAAATATTGTCCGAGATAGACTGATATTTTGCGGCCCCTTACCCGCGAGTCTGATGCACATCAAATATCAGTTTGGTATGGGCTGATAGTCGTATGTATCGCCTGATATTTTAATCCATTATTGTAATAGGAGGAAGGAGAAGCTTTTTATGTCTTTATGGGAAGAGTTAGTCACTCATTTTGTGGATAACCTTTGGACAATCACACGAGAATTGGATTAGGTCCACTTTCTTGTGGTTCTCTATTGAGAGACGTGGTCATCCCAAGATTAATAAGAATGGTGCTGTTTCAAGTTTCAACATCATGTGCTATTGTCACATGGAGAAAGAAGCATTGAAGGTCATTCTTGGCATGCTAGAGAACCAAGGTGGTTTGGGGCTAAGGGCTATGAAAGCCATGAATCAAGCTCTTCTTGGCAAATGGCCATGGAGGTTAGGAGATGCCACAGAAGCTCTATGGAAGGAGGTATAGGATCTAAATTCTAAATGCAACATTTTTCACCACTGGATTAGAATTGGCAAATTTGGAGGCTGTCATTCTAGAATTTGGAGGGGCATCATGTCTACCCATGATCCATTCCCCGAGCGAATTTTGTCCAAATAGGGGCTTGAAGATGGATAACCTATGGAAAAAGGCAAACACTAGTAGTCAATGCTTGCCCTACGTGTCTAAGAGCAAATAATGTTGGTTTGAGATCTTTTTCTCTAGTGCTCCTATGCTTCGCCGGTGTGGCATGTTGTTGTTTTCCTGGTTTGAGTGATAAGAGTGTTCCCCAACCTGATTGATCTCTTCTTTCCTTTAAAATAGTGTTTCTAGGGGGATTGTGGACCATATGAGAAGAAAGGAATAAATGATGCTTTGAATGGAAAAAGGCAACAATAGTTGCCGATGCTTGCCCTATGTGTCTAAGAGCAAAATATATAGTTTGACATCTTTTTCTCTAGTGCTTCGATGCTTCGTCGGTGTGGCATGTTGTTTCCTGGTTTGAGTGTGACAATGTTCCCCAACCTGATTGATCTCTTCTTTCCTTTAAATAGTGTTTCTAGGGGGATTGTGGACCATATGGGAAGAAAGGAATAGATGATGCTTTGATGGTAAATCTCTCAGGCCAGTTCCTCTGGCAGCAAGCCTACATCACTTTATTATTTGGTTGCATGGTTGTCTTAAATTTTTTCGGTAGATTTATTGTCAGTTATGGATAAAAAAATCGGACTTGGGACCTGACTCGGTCAGGGCGGAGTTCAAGTCGGGGCAGCCCCAAATAAAAGCTCAGAAAAACTTAAATTTTGAAAAAATAAGAAAAAAAATGTAAAGGATCCCAAGTTATTAAAATTTGGCTCATAGTTATAAAATTTTCATATGATGTTTTTGCATCGAACCCTGTTTGATTAGCACCTTATGAATGTTTCTCACTTCTGTTCCATTCCAGTTGCAGTGCACACTGTTCAATTTCAGAATCCCAAACTAGAGCCAATAACCCTCTTGCTCCTTTTTTTTTTTTTCTAAAAATGGCGATTGAGTTACTATATTAAGGAAAATGTATTAAAAATGGCTAGTGTAATTAGGCTTTATATGGTTGGCCAAGTCCGTCACTGTGCGGATTCAGGCGATTCAACGGAGTCGCATGGGATTTGACTAAGTCCCTTGAGTTGGGTTTGAGTCATGGATTAAAAATCTGCCGGAATCAGCCTTAAACAAGTTGGATCCTATAGGGCTCGGTTGAGTCCTATTTGACTTAGCCATGCGACTCGACTGAGTCCCATAGGAATTTGCTGGCCAGTTTTATTTTAAATTGGGGCTTTGCCCAACTCAACTCGGACTTGGCCCTGACCGAGTTGGATCCTGATATCGAGTTTTTTTCCCTTGGTCTGAGTCACAATGGACCTGACTCGGTAGGGCTAAGTCCAAGTCGACTCGGACACTGTCAAATTTTTAAACCTTCTTGTTAGTTGCCTTCATCAGGGCTAGAAAGAAGTTTGGGAAGATTCTTTGCCTGGGCAAGAAGCCATTAATAGATAGAGCCATCCCAAAGGGGTGATGAAGTTGAATTTTGATGATATCGTTTTGGGTAATCCTAGCAGGGAAAGGGTTGGCAGCTATGATGCACAGATAGTTCAAAATGGGCAATGTATCATGTCGTATTGTATCCAATTATTCTTCTTCTTCTTTTTTTGTGTAAATCCGTGTCCCTGCCATGTTCATGGCATGTTGTGCTGTATGCATGCTGTATCTTGGCATCATAGGTTGGTAGAAATATGAGTGTCCCAAAGGGTGTCACCTTGTTTCTATTCTCAGGCGCTGTGGGTTTTTCTTCAGTAGAAGATGCATAGATGAACAGAGTCCTAGTAGGTTAGGGGGAGGTTATGAAGATGAACCCTTCTCAGAAAATTGTAGAAGGGGACTCTTGGTGTGCTATCTGTTTGGCTGAATTGTCAGCCTTTGTTCCCTAGTGGCAGTTGATGTGGTTGAGGACATTTAGAATTTGAAAAGTGGCTTGCAGGTATCCTTTGCCCACATTTTAAGGTCTTCAATCGGAAGGCTGATGCTTTAGCTGAAGGGGTCTCGAGATTTCATATCCTTTTTATGTAGCAGCCTCATCTTCTTTTCAAAGTTCCCTACCATATTTTCAAAGAGGAAGTGGTTTTCAAGATATCAAAACTCTGTTTGGGGGTTGATATGAGGACCATTAAGAAGGAATTCCTTGAATTTAGTTGGCAATTCAGAGCCATGAATGCTTTGAGGAGTCATGGTCAGTGGTAGTTTTCAGTAACATCTTTTCAGTTTATGTAAGGTGACAGGTGTGATCAAGTGGTCCCATGTATAAGGGCTACATTAGACCTTAATTACGAATATCAATGGACCATTGATTACCCAGTACCTGAAGGTTCCAACCCAAAAGTTTGGTTATGGGTCGATTGATAATCAAGTTAGTGTCCAGTGTGTCAATACTTGAATGTCCGGTTACCCAAGTGATAACCATGCAATGCCTAGATACGTCATGGATCTGGTAAGGACATGGATTTTACATATAAAAAGTGAAGTATTGGATATGATACGACATGATACTTTGCCTATTTTGTAGTATCCAGGCATCATAGGTGATATGTATATAATACTATCATCATCAACCATCAAAACCGTGTCCCAACCATGGATGAAAATATACGTTGCGGCCGATATATATCGGCCGTCACACCCCGTAGCGGCCCGTAGCGGCTGATACGCACCGATACGTTACGTATTGGCCGCTACAAACAATCAAATTAAGAAAAAAAAAAAAAAAAAAAAACCTCTGTTGGCTCAGGGAGATGAAGAGAAGTATGAATAAGGGGAAAAGAAAAAGGGACAGCAGCTGTAGAAACATATTTGGAAGCAGCATCATGCAGCAGCAGGAGCACCATGCACCATGCAGCAGCAGCATCATCATCACTCAGCAGCAGCGGCACGCAGCAGCAGCAGCAACACCAACACCACCACCAGCAGCAGCACCAATGACAGCATCACTGCCAGGCAGCATTATCTCCTCTTCTCTTCTTCTTCTTCATTTTTTTTTTCTTTCTTCCTCTTTTCCTTCCCCTCTTCTCTGTCTTTCTCGAGCCTTGTTTTTTCTTTTTCCTATAACTCTTGAGCCTGCTGTTTTGGGCAAAGAATTAGGGCATTAAGAGCCCCTCTTGTTTTTTCTTTTCCCTATAACTCTTGAGCCTGCTGTTTTGGGAAAAGAATTAGGACATTAAAAGCCCCTCTTTTGGTCCCTCCAATATTTTCTTAGTAGGGTAACTATGGGCCCCACATTGGGCTCACCTTATGAAAGATATAAATAAAGATTAAATGGGCCCCATAGTGGCCCACCTTATGAAAGTTATAGATAAAAATCAAATGGGCCCCTTTGGTATTAAAATAGAAAAAATCATGGCTTAGCCAAATTAATAAAAATTAGGGGCTTAGCCAAATTTTACTCTAATTAGAAATAGAGCTCAATCAAATTTTACTCTAACCGGAAATAGAGACATAGCCAACTTTCACACTAATTGAAAATAAAGTCTACACTAATTTCACACTAATTGAAGAAAGGCTTTAGCAAAATTTTACTCTAATAGGAAATAGGACTCAACTAAATAATCTCTTTTTAATAGGAAATAGGACCCTGACCAAATTACTCTCTAATAGGAAAAAGTGGCTCAACCTAAGGCCCTAATCAAATATTTTTTTAACAGAAAATTATAAACTATATATATACATTTCAAAATAGAAATCAGAAATGTGATATTCGAAGCAACAATGGTGCTAATATTCTTATGACATTGTTTGATTACAAACACGAATTTATGTGGAAAAAAAAATAATCATTACTACTATTTTCTATTCAGACAGCGATGCAGGACCTCATAATGAGGGCACCGTTATGCCCCTTTTCTTATTTACTTTTGCAATAGAACCACATTTTCTTTCATTTTACAATTTTCTGGATTTTCTGAAAATTTTTCAGATTTTTTGGGCGATTTTTTCAAATTGCACTGCTATGCCGCTACTCCATGTAGCGGTTTGGCGGCGGGCCTAATCGCTATTTTCATCCTTGGTCCCAACTATGTTTTGTACAACAATTGACTAAAAGCTACTAAATATTATATAAATATTTATTAATAAATAAGAATATTATTTTGTACAACAATTGACTTATAACGACATGCAACTAAGGTTTTAAATTCTGATGTGGTCGAGACTAGTATGAGTTGGTGGCTTGGTGCTGCCCATGCCAGTCCGTGTTGGCAGAGTCATACTTGTGTGGGTGTACTGTACCGTTCTTTTTAAAAAGAAAAAATAGTCATCCTCCAATCCCCTTGTCACGCCCCCAAAATTGAAACCGGGGTTATACGTGAGATTAGGGCCAATTAAAAATTTTCTAACGTCAATCAAATGCAACCTGGCCCCAATCATGTCCCATAGGATCGAAGCCCGCGGTGAGGTACAAATATTTCCTCGGTAACCATAAAACACAGCGGAACATCATAATTAAACGAATGGTGCAATATAACATTTCAGAGTATGCACATCTTTCTTTTCTATAGTTTAAGTTTAGCAAAAGATAATAAGAGTATATTAATTAATGGCTTCTAACAAAACCTAAGCCAAAAGAGAATAAATACGAACTAACCAAAGTATGAAGGCACTCGTGTGCTGGTCACGATGATAATACCGTCGACACACAACTCGTACTCACCATCAGGCTAACCTGGCTGAAGCGACGCCTCCACTTTCCCAAAGGTAGATGTACCCGGTACCTATGCACCAAGTGCAGCATCAGACACGACGGTCGGCAGGCAGATATAAATATAAAACATCAACAGATATGCAGAACGAATCAGAGTAAATGATAAACAAGATCATAGGAAATGCATAGCATTTGAATCAATATCAAACTATCAAAGTAGGCGATCCACATGTTCCCAACGCACCCACGTCCATGAGTGACCGTCGGAACCTAATGTACAATAACAATAACAATTCTAACGCACCCATGTCCATGAGTGAGCGTCGGAACCTAATGCACAATGACAATAACAATTACGACGCACCCACGTCCATGAGTGAGCGTCCGAACCTAATGTACAATCACAATAACAATTCCGACGCACCCACGTCTATGAGTGAGCGTCAGAACCTAATGTACAATAACAATAACAATTATCTCTTGGCTCATGTGGCTCGGGCCTCGTGGGCTCTGGCCCAATCTTGCCTTGAGGCTATAAGTTCAGAATCCTCATACATAGTCAGATGAGTCCAAAAATGGTAGCCAAAGTTCCATCTAAGTCCATCTAAAATAGGGTTAAAAAGGCCCTTTCAAAAGGTAACCACAATTGGCCCGGTCGATCGGAAGTTGTAAACAAATGGAGTGCACGGTGTTTTTCATCGGGCTCCAGGGAGCCTGATTGTGTATGGCTGGTCGACCCGGTCCCCTTGGCCGGTCAACCGCATACACTACAGTTATAGAACCTCAGTTCTGTAACTGAAGTGAAATGGGTGGAAACCCCTTTCTAAAATCCCAGAACATGTAATCAGTCAATATGAAGGGCCTAGCGCTTCCATTCTAATCCTGCAAACAAAAGAATAGGGCCTTGCCCTCTCCACATGCATCCATACCCTCTCATCAAGACCGTCATCTAATATCCATCTAACCAATCTAACCATCCAATTAAAAATCCATTTAATTAAACAATTAAACATAATTATCATGTTTTCCAAAATCAAAGGTATCAATTGAGCATATGGTCATCTTAATCATCATCAATCATCAAATCAAAGGAGAGACAACATATCTAAGCATATATATAAATATCTACTTGCCTTTGGTCGAAATTGCACAAATCCACAAATCCTAGCTCCATAGCCCAACAAACTAAACCTAAGGGGTAATTAGCAAAATAAAACTAAATTAAAACATAAACCAAAAGAAGGGGAAGCTCTAAGCTATCTAACACACTACTACACCCAAAATGCATTAACTCAAGCCCAAGGGAAAAGAGGGGCTTACAAAACAATGAAGGGAATGGAGTGGTGGCTTGAAATTGAGGATGAGATGCTTGCGGGGTCCACGCAAAGATGATGGTGATGATCGGAGGTTGTGGGGCCCACTTGATTTGTGGTCCACTAGATTAGTGGCCCATTGACAGAAAATGTAAAATACAGAATGGAAGAAAGAAATAAAGAAAGAAAGAAATGGTGAGATGGGTGAGGAGAAAGTCAACGTTGGAGTGAGTGGAGTGAGGTGAGAGATGAGATGAGAAAAATGAGATGAGAGAAAATGAAATAAAGAAATGGGTATGGGTTATTCGTTGGCTGGCTGGGAGGTGAGTGAAGAAGAGAGAGAAGAAAGAAAGGAAGAGAGAGAAACAGAGAATGGGATGGATGAGTGGGTGCTGATCCACGTTGACAGCAGGGAGGAAAAACAGGGAAATAAAGAGATGGAAAGGGAAAAATGGGGGAAGAAATAAAGAGAGAAGGAAATGGATGGGGAGGTAGTGTGCTTGGAAGAGGGAGAGAGAGAGAGATGAATGGAGAGAGATGAAGAAAGATATGGCCTGCTGTGGTGGTGATGATCGCCGGTGTGCAAGGAGTCCGGCGGCAGCGAGGAGAGTGAGGTGAGGGAGAGCGAACGCGAGGGATGAGAGGAAAGAGGGAGGGGCTGCTGGGAAGAAATGAGGGAGATGGAATGAGATGGGAGGGGTGGGTTTTGACCTAAGTAAAGGAAAGGGGAAATGGGTGGGGGGTCGCACGTGGGATAAGGGGGTGGGGTATGATGTGGGTGAGGTGGGGTCCACATGGGATGAGATGGGAATTAATAAAATGGGCTTGGATGGGTACGGGTCAAGTCAGGTTTTGGGTCGGGTTCGAGGGTTCGGATTGAAATGCAACAGAAGGATAAAGTCCTGGAAATTAGGTAATCTACCCGATGGTGCCAAAATCACGAAAAGCGGAAAAAATACTAGAAAGCCCTCGGAACTTTCTGAAAATAGCGACACACACCCCCTACTATACCCAAACGGGCTCGGGTCTCAACCCAACTTCGCACGCGCGATCCTAAAGATTAATCGGACCTATTTGGCTTATAAACGAGCTTAATTAGCTAAAAGCACAATTAACTAGACTAATTACAACCTTGGAATTTCGGGATGTTACATCTCATTGAGAGATTGACCGGAAAGAATTGGTTCCCTCTCATTGTGGTGGTGTTTTGGTGAGGATAAGTGAGGTCTATGGAGAAGGGTGATTGTATCAAAACATGGGTTTGGGCTCTGAGTTGGATTCCTTGTTGAGGTTTTTCAGAACAAGTTGTCAGGCCTGTGGGGGTCAATTAGTATGGTAGGTGATGAGTCGAGTTTGGTAGGGTTAGTTTTAAAGAATTGGGTGAGGTGTAGGGCAGGGGTAGCAGTGATGCAGCCCAAATGCATCAAAAATGGGTTCACAACCAGCCAAACCCATAAGGCCTAACCATAGTGGGCCAGCCCATTGGGCCAAGCCCATGGATGACTGATCCATTGGCTAAGCCCTGAGTCAATTAGCTGCACTATGCTCACTTTCTTAATTTATAGCTTTTCAATATAGTTTCATAGATTATTCATCTTATAGGAAAAATGATTTACATGTATTCAGTTAAGATAATTGATCCAAATGTAATTAATGAAAGAGGATAATAAGCAACAAGAGCTTGTGATGCAGGCCCAACCAATGGGCCCCGTTTGAAGGTTTATTCCAGAAGGCTCAAAGTCCAAGCCCATAAGTAAAGAACTGAATCGGCAGTTTCCTATTTTAGTAGAATTCTAGAATTAGTAGATTTCTTTAAATATTTTGATTAGGAAGTTTCTAATTTATTAGAAGTAGAAGTTCTTAGTAGAGATTGATTACTAAAATTGTGGTTCACACTCTATTATATATAGGATGTAATCCATTCTATGGATATACAGAAATTAATTGATAAATTGAGTTTTCACAACGTGTGTTTCTCTTCTCTTGTCTGTGGTGTGATACCAAGACACCCTGTTTAAGCCATTCGGCTTGAGGAAAAACCCGTTGGTTTTTCCTCCTTTTCCCTACGCTGCTTCAATTGGTATCAGAGCGGAGATTCATTCACCGGTTCCGATCACCGATCGAGGTAATCCGATTTACTTTCTGTCAATTCATCTCCTCACCGAACGTCCCTGCCAACCCTAATTTCCACAGCAGCCAACATCTCCTACAACCATCAACAATACCCAACTCCAGCCCGGCCGAAACCACCACCACCCTGATCCCTTTCCTTCCAGCCACTTACCTTTCCAGAAACCCTAATCGAACCCTACATCCCCAAAACCCTAGACCTTAGCCAACCACATCCCAGAATCACACCATCCAGCCCACACATTCTGCTTCCTCACACCGTCTCCCTCTCGCTTCCATCACCGCCGCCCAAAGAGAGAAAAAAAAAATACAAAAGAGAAAGGGGAGAGAAACGGAAACAGAACAGAAAGAGAACAGCAGCATACCTGGAACTCTCTAGCCAGCTCCGTCGCACTTTCACCATCGTCGTCTGCGTCTTCGTCGCCAGGCCGCGAGTCGCCTACGCTCCATCGACTTCCATCTCCCTTTCATCTTCAAAACCGCAACGAAAAGGGCTTGAAATCCCTTTTCTCTTCTCCGCGCGCCAGTCCCGAGGATCCACACGTGGGCCACTTCCGCTGGACCTTTTCAGCAGCAAATCTCGTGGATTTTAATTCTAGTCCATCCTCTGGGCCTTAGTTCAGGTCGAGCCCGGCCCAGTATCAAGTAGCTATATATTTATATATATATATAAAAAAAAGAAAGCAGCAGCAGCAGCAAATCAAAATGTCTACCCGCACCGGAGCCACATTCAGAGGTAAATTCACTGATCGCCAGCGTGATAGCTACATCATGGAATTAATGGACAGAATGGACAGGGTTGAAGAACGTCTTCGGAACACGCCTCCTCCGGGTAACCGGACCAATGGCAACCCAGGACCTTCCACCAACAAAGATAGGCAGTAAGGCACCAGGGGGAAGCAACCAACACGCAGATGTAGAGATTTCTGTCAATAATGAGCCACAAGAAACTTGTCGACAATTTATGGAGCGTATTATGGAGGAAACTGACTATGAAGACCGTCAGGGCCGACGAGATGACATCACCAAGAAGGTACGTGTCGATGTTCCTGATTTCTTTGGACGCATAGATGTGAAAGTCTTCACCGACTGGATTGCAGCCCTTGAAGATAATTTTGAATGGTACAATATGGACGAAGACAAACGCGTTTCCTTTGTCAAGATGAAGATGAAGGGTGCAGCACGTGTTGGTGGCGAAGTATTGATGATAGAAATACTAATTATGGGAGACATCCTATCAGCACATGGGAGGAGATGAAACAGAAACTTGAGGATAAATATCTACCGGTTGACCATCTTGATTCCCTCTATGATCAACTAGTTGACTGTAGACAAGGGACCTCCACTGTAGATGATTTAACGGAAAGGTTTCATGACCTCATGGTGAGATGCAAAGTGTCTGAAACTGATCGACAAGCTATCACTAGATACAAGAAAGGACTGTGTCAAGAGATCCAAAGGGAGTTGACTACTCATACATTTTACAGCATTGAAGAAGTTCATCGCTTGGCACTCCGCGTCGAAGAACAGTTGCGCTATCCATATTCAAGGCGTTTTGGTGAGTCTCTGCAAAGGAGGACCTTCGATTCAACAACTCAGCGGGTTGCTCCAGCGCAACATTCAATCCGACAGTCTCCGCCACAATATTCCAACAGGCAAGCACCTCCTCCGAATCAAGCAAGACCTGCAGATTTTGCCAACAAAGGAAAGAATGTTGTCAATTCTTCACGTTCTAAGAAGGACATCGATTGCTTTCGATGTAAAGGCAAAGGACATTATGCTTCTGAATGCCCAGGTTCGAAGAATCTTCACTATGCACATAATGAAGAAGATGGTTACGATTCAGAGCCTGTTGATGAAGAAATTGAAGTTGAAACACCTTATGAAGAGCAGGAACCTCCACCCGAACAAGAAGATCATTCCTTCTACCAAGCTGAAACCGAAGGACGAACATTGTTCATTCGTCGTCTCTTCATTACCACAGAAGAAGAAGCTGAAGATTGGAGGCGAACTACTATATTTCGCTCTATGGCAAAATGTCGTGACAGATTGTGCAATCTCGTCATAGATGGGGGAAGCGAGATGAATGTAATCTCCTAAGAAGTAATTGACAAGTTGAAGCTTCCAACAGAAAAACACCCAAAGCCTTACAAGGTCTCTTGGGTGAATGATTCAGCCATTCCAGTAACCAAGCGGTGCCAGGTAACATTCCGAATTGGTGGTTATGGAGATTCTATTTGGTGTGATATTATTCCCATGAATGTTACTCATATTCTCTTGGGAAGACCTTGGCTTTTTGATAACAAAGTCCAAAGTGATGGAGAAAAGAACACCCATACTTTTAAGCATAAAGGTCGCAAGGTTACCCTCCTTCCACTTAAGCCTCCTACTGCCCCGGCAAAGCAATCACCATCACTTTCGGCAAAACAAACTGCTTCCCAATCAAGTTCTCGCATCCTTTCAATGCGGAAATTTGAAGAAGAAAGTAAAGAGCAAGGAGTTGTGTATGCCCTTATCCAATAAGAAGTCAAAAGGGCTGAAGATAAACAGGCAGTTTCTACACCACCAGAAATCAAGTCATTGTTGCATGATTTTAAAGACTTTATTCCAACAGAGCTTCCAAATGAACTACCGCCTATGAGAAACATCCAGCATGCAATTGATCTGGTCCCCGGGTCATCGCTTCCAAATTTACCTGCTTATCGCATGAGCCCTACAGAACACACAGAATTGAAAAGGCAAGTTGAAGAGCTGCTCCAGAAAGGCTACATTCGCGAAAGCATGAGTCCTTGTGCGGTACCAGCACTCTTGACGCCCAAGAAAGATGGTTCTTGGAGAATGTGTGTCGACAGCCGTGCAATCAACAAAATTACCATTAAGTATCGATTTCCGATACCACGAGTGGATGTTATGCTTGATATGATGGCCGGATCTTTCGTCTTCTCCAAAATTGATCTTAGAAGTGGATATCATCAAATCCGTGTTCGCGTAGGAGATGAGTGGAAGACAGCTTTCAAGACTAAAGATGGATTATACGAATGGTTAGTCATGCCGTTCGGCTTATCCAATGCTCCCAGCACTTTCATGAGAGTTATGACACAGCTTCTACGGCCCTTCCTCGGTAAATTCGTCGTTGTGTATTTCGACGACATCTTAATTTTCAGCAAGACCAAGGATGCACATCTTGATCACCTCAGGTATGTGATGCGTGCACTTCGCAAAGATAAGTTTTACATTAATTTGAAAAAGTGTACATTCTTAAGGCCCAAAGTTCTATTCTTGGGATTTGTTGTCTCAACCCAAGGAGTAGAAGCTGATCCAGAGAAGATAAATGCAATCGTTGATTGGCCCCTTCCCAAAACTATCGGTGAAGTTTTCATGGATTAGCCACTTTTTATAGGAGATTTATTCGCAATTTCAGCATTATTATGACTCCTATAACTGATTGCATGAAGAAAGGTGATTTCACTTGGACTAAAGCAGCCACTCGTGCTTTTGAACAAATCAAGCAGAAAATGACAGAGGCACCGGTTTTGAAACTTCCAGATTTTGACAAGGTCTTTGAAGTCAGTTGTGATGCTTCACAAGTTGGTATTGGCGGATTTTTAAGTCAAGATGGTCACCCAGTTGCTTACTTTAGCGAGAAATTGAATGACTCTCGCAAGAAGTATTCGCCATATGATTTGGAATATTATGCAGTTGTCCAAGCTCTTCGTCATTGGCGTCACTATTTGATCGGGAAAGAATTTGTGTTGTACTCCGATCATGAAGCTTTACAGCATCTGAACTCACAGAAAAAAATGAGCGCTAACCGTGTAAAATGGAGCGCTTATCTGCAAGAATTTACGTTTGTCTTACGTCATAAGCCATGAGCGGAAAATAAGGTCGCAGATGCCTTAAGCCGTCGTTCTCACCTGCTCACGACGATTTTCGTTACAGTCCCAGGCTTCGAAGAAATTCGCAGAGAATATCCTGATGATCATGACTTTGGCCGAATCTATAAAGATCTTCTTAATGGTGAGTTCTCTACCCATCCCACGTTTTCTATCATTGATGGTTATTTGTTTCGTGGAAATCGGTTGTGTTTGCCAGCTACTTCCATCCGTGAGTTTGTCCTTCGCGAGTTGCATGGAGGTGGATGCAGTGGACATTTAGGGCGAGATAAGACTTTGGCACTTGTGGAAGACCGCTTCTTTTGGCCCCGCCTGAAGACAGATGTTGCCCGCATTTGTGAACTATGCAGGGTATGCCAGCTCGCCAAAGGACAAAAGAAGAATACGGGATTGTATCAGCCTCTTCCTATTCCACATGTGCCTTGGCAAGATCTAAGCATGGATTTTGTCTTGGGCTTACCAAAGACTGCACGAAGGGTAGATTCTATTTTTGTTGTGGTGGACCGGTTCTCCAAAATGGCACACTTTATTCCTTGTACGACCACAGCAGATGCCGGAAAGGTTGCCACCCTTTTCTTTAAAGAGATTGTTCGTCTTCATGGTCTACCCAAGACTATAGTATCGGACAGAGATACTAAGTTTATGAGCTTCTTCTGGAAAACTTTATGGCATATGATGAAGACAAAGCTCCAGTACTCCAGTGCCTATCATCCTCAGACTGATGGCCAAACCGAGGTTGTCAATCGCAGCTTGGGTAATCTTCTTCGCTGTCTCGTTGGCAAACACATTGCCTCATGGGATCTTATTTTACCCATGGCGGAGTTTGCCTATAATAACTCCGTAAACAGATCCACTGGAAGATCACCTTTTGAAGTTGTCACCGGCATTCAGCCACGTCTTCCAATTGATCTTAGTCCTTTACCAGCTGATGCAAGGCCTAGCCAAGAAGCTGAACAATTTGCCCAACACATGAAGCATGTTCATGATGAGGTCCGTCAGCAGATTGCCAAAAGCAATGATACTTACAAACAGCGCGCAGACACCCATAGGCGCCATGTTGAATTTAATGAAGGTGACATGGTCATGGTGCGAATCAAGTCCGAACGGTTTCCCACAGGCACTTACAAAAAGCTCTATCCCAGAAGTGCAGGACCGTTCAAGATTTTGAAGAAAGTCAGTTCTAATGCCTATGTACTCGATCTTCCGTCAAACATGAATATGAGTTCTACATTCAATGTCGAAGATCTCACAATTTATCATGGGCATTATCAAGATGAATCGTTTGAAGAGCACGATATCCGGCTTCCCATAGTTCCAGTTCCTCGAGAGGAAATTGAAGATGTCTATGATGATCAGCTCGTGTCAACAAAGACTGGCGGATATCACAAGTTTTTGGTCAAGTGGAAGGGAAAGCCATTTTCTGAAGCTACATGGATCACCGCCACAGATTTTCAGCGCCTCAACCTGGATTTGTACGAGAGGTACCAAGCTGATAACTCGCCGGAGTCGAGTTTCTCCAAGCCGGGGAGAGCTGATGCAGGCCAAACTAATAGGCCCCGTTTGAAGGTTTATTCCAGAAG
>QPKB01000007.1:26943192-27056137 GCA_003546025.1 Camphora micrantha | reverse complement strand
GATGCCTAGGATATCATGATCTGATTTATTTTTGGGGCATGGTCCATCTAAGATGGAACAATCAGATGAATGGAAATGCTGTATTGATCTTGAACCATGGTTCATATATGAATGAACTTGATAGAGAAAAGCAAGTGGTTTATGCTAAATAGATGTTAAAAAAAAAAAAAATCTAAAAAAAGAATAGATGTTAGAAATGAATACTTTACAATGTTAGTTGCTGATCTATAGTTATAATACAGATGAGAAACATGGCTGGTAAATAAGCGACTAAGAAAGAAATAGCAGAAGAGCATTTGGGTCTTGCTGTTTTGATATCTGTGACTAGAAAAATACTGAAAACCAGATAAACCATTATCGGCAACCAATACTGGCAGCTTGCCTAAACTGCACGCAAAAGCATTGTGGAGCTTATTTCTGGATTTATGCAATAAGAAATGTATGTGGAATATTGGGAAGTTAGGTGTAAGAATTCAAATGCATTGCAACAAAATGTGGAATAATTAGTACAGCGAAGAATATGCACAACTTGCTTCCATGTTAAGTTGTATAAGTGAGTCCCATGTTAAGAGATCCAATCCATGGACTTTATGACCTGGTGACCCCACCATGGCGTGACCATTCAAAGAAATCTCTGCTGGAATATCTTTTAGGAGTTGTTGGATACACATCATTAGTTAAAAAATAAAAATCCAACTTATGGCGTAATTAGATTATAATTTTCCCAGAGGATTTATTTTGTTTTGGCCAACCACTATGAAAGAGTACAGTGTGTCGAGCATACAAATTGTCATTAATAATATTCTGTCCATCGATATGAATCGTGGATACCATAAAAATAATAATAAAAATGAATCTGTAGATATTCTGTTCTTCATGTACCCAAACACCCCCTAGATATGTAGTCTCTAACCGTCTATTGCAATGTTAATGACATAGATAGAGTCAAGTTTTGTGCATGACGTCCACAGTGGGTTCATGACAATGTTTATCGGTTACCCTACGCCCCAATCATACAAAATGAAGAAGTGAACCACTGTCCCATTTGGATTTGAACAATTTTGTTTCTTAATATACCTCCTACTGATGGAATGAAGAAAACAGAGTTATATTACCTGTGAATCTTCACTTCCACGGCAATGAAGCCTGCTCATAACACCGAAACATGACCGTATCACAAAACGACTGCGCTGTGACCTTAACTTCGCAATGAGTTTCAAGATCACCCACAATACCTCCACAAATGAATCTCTAGGTTTATAAGATTCACACAGCAAAACTTATTATCTCTTGATAATGAAAACGAAGTGATTGTTTGTCTCCTGTTACTGTTCTTTTCCATCATGGCTTCCCTATCAAGTAACAAATTGTTGCTTTCCCTACACATGCTTATGATCTGCCTCCCAATCAGTTGTAACGGCATGTCTGAAATATTGACTGTACGCTGCCCTTTCCAACATTCCATCTGTTTCCCATCCAAGTCCCACACACAGATACTCCTGTCAGTAACACCAGAAAATACCCGTTTTCATCAGGGAAACCAGCCACATGAAATCAGGCCAAGACCCACTTTCTCGTAAACATGTAGGCAAGATCCTGAGCTAACATCCCCAACGTCTAACAGACTCCTCGATTCCGCATGTGAGGATCTGATGATCATCGGACTCCAAGCAACAGTCGAGACAGGTTTTCTGATGACCAGTTAGTGTGTGCCGCAATGACACTCCACCGTCCTCTTTAACCTAGAAAATGAAAATACATGCATATTTCCTTAGGGAAAAATATAATAAGCATTATGTTAGAAGGGAAAGAAGAAACCTACAGACACTGTACATATGGCATATATGTGTCATGGTTAGTGTTTCGAAACATCCTGACCTCATATGCTTGTCAACTTCCACTGTATTATGAGGTATAAATGTATTTTACCCACAGTTTCAATTTGCAGCCCCATTGTGCACTACGCATAACCCTAAAATCACATGGAATGGTGTTGCCAACCTTCACACTGTTGGACATCAAAGATACCCTTAAATAAAAGAATGCTGAACGTCCAATTAAAAAAAAAAAAAAGAAAAAAATGTCCATAAATTTTAGCATAGAATCATCCAATTCTGATCGATGGCCATCACCTGGCTCAAAAATTGGATCAAATGTACATATTCATCTCTTCAAATTTTGTGGCCCCCAAATAATCAGCCATTCATAAAAGCTGACCTCCAGTTGACAAAAAGGAATATTGTTAACATATTTTATGGTTATTTTTCCTCAAATGAAATTCGTGAGTCTCTTAATCCAATGAGTTACTGACAAAAGTCTCCAATCCAACAAGAAATCAGCATCCAAAATAGAAAACAGTTCCATGAAAAACCAGGAGAAAAAATCTGTAGTCTATATCGAGTAAAAGAAACAATATTTTAATTGTTAAAGATTAAATAAAAATATAGAGCACTTCAATATCAACATTAAAGGTCTGTGTGGCAAGTCCGATCTGTTTGATATAGGGTTGATTCAATCAGATACGTTTCAAATAGAGTTGCTTCAATTAGACCCTCTTACAAATGTACCATCAGAAAAAGCAAACTTGTCAATTTATAAAAGTTAAATGAGCAAAGTTGTCATATTGTAAAAAGTATGAGCTAACTTGTCATATGAAAAAGTAATACATGCAAAACTTGTCATCTTGTTAGAAGTCATATGGGCCACACATGCTTTGGTGCTGATGTTCTCACATCATGTGAGAGAACCGCGTGGTACCACCTGGGGCGCCCTATCAACCCTCAACTCCCCAACCACTCCCTTCCCACCCAAAAAAAAAAAGAGGAAAAAAACCATGTTTTTTACAACTTATCCAAATGGGACTCACCATTGGATTGAAATCCAAAAAACAATATGCCTTCTAAAACAGTTAAACTTGAGGGCCATGGATCAAGGGTTAGGATTGTCAACGGGACTCGAAACTTTCCACACAAGTAGGTGCTACCCAGATCTTTCAATCCCCCGACCACAAAAGAGCCCTGCTCTGGGTAAAACTGTAACAACAAAAAACCTAAAAGAGATCTGATTGCTTTACATTCATTATCTATTTGAAAAAGTTACCTTTTGCTTTTTAAAAAAGAGGCAAAAAGGTCTTAAAAGTTGTTTGAATTAGGCATTCACATGATGCAAACTTCCCAAACATGATCAAAGCACCAAAAACATTTTATTTGAATCAGTTTTAAAGTCTAAAAGAGAGAAAGTTTTACCTCCCATATAATTGCAGAGCGATCATAGGATGATGAGGCTAAATATTTCCCATTATTTGAGAATTGCAAAAACCATACTTCATCAAGGTGTGCTTGCAAAAACCTGTTCAACAAGAAAATATTATTATTAGGAAAAGCATCAAATCAAGAATAAGTGATGGAAAAGGTCTTCTAATATCATATGTGGCTGTTTCCACATGCATTGTTCACTTGTATCATGAGCTCCAACCTTCAGAAACTCAGATGGTAACCCCAGTTCACTCTGATACAAAAGTTGCTGCAAGTGTTGCTACGCAGAGTAGCAATGCATAGCAAACTTCCAAGTATTAAGGATGTAAATTGTAAAAGGGACCGATTTGAGGTCAGATTCAGGATTGATCCATACCTTATCTTTTTGAGTCATATCCCTTAAGTCGTCATCTTTCATCTTAAGCATTATCCTATCAAACTAGGGGTGGCATCATAAGTTCTACAAGTTAAAAGGCAAACAAGGTATGACCAAAATATCCATATTCCCATTGTTCTGAGAAACCAAAATTGCAATACAAAATCTTTAAAGGGGATGAAATGAATCGTAAAGAAAATCATAGGATATTTTGTTTCCCTGATAAAAATGGAAAATAATAAAACAAGAACAAAGTATTTATTTATAATCCATTCATTTTCCATCCATAGTAGCAGAATCAATAGAGTGACAAATAAAATCAAGGTATATTGACACATATTAATATATCATAAATGATGTCTGTAAATAGTTAAATATGTTTAAGATGTCAACATCACTAGCAAAAATAAACAAGTTGCAGTGGGTTTTTTCCTCTTGAAATAAAAATTCAATACTAAAATCCAAATCATGGTCAGGATGTCCTCTGAAGTTAAAAAAAACATGTTTCATGAACAAATAAACTGAAGAGTGAAGAAAAAGGAAAACCGAATGCAGGAAAAAACTGATACATACAGTCGAATGCTCTAGTCATATGAATATTCCTTATTTATCATTGAAACCTCCCCAAAATAGCAAAATTTCTTTAGAGGTTTTGTTAATAACTGGATAAACTTTTTAAAAAATTGAAATATCAACAAAAAAAAAAAAAAGAAATAAGTAAAAAATTACTAATGTTAAACTCTAGGTTGTAGTTATATTCACTCAAATGAATATTATGAATCATAAGATTAGATAAAACAATTATTGAGTTGTGAGATTCACACTTGAATCCTAAGATTCACCTGTAAATGGTATTCATTGCATAGAAGCAAATGTTTTTCCTTAGGACTCAATATGAATCATAGTATTCGAGATATGAATTCTGGGATTATGACAACAACCTAACTTGGTGCGTGAAAGCTTTGTATGACCAAGAGAATTCCAAACTATTAGGAAATGGCTGACAGAGGGGATTTTTTCACAAATTCCTTATTTTGACTACCTTCCAGCCCCCAAACCCACTCACCCACAACCACCACCACATCTTCCTTCTTTCACATATGCATTAGTATGCCACTTTGATCTGTTCGGGTTCAGGTGCTGATTTATAGACTTTTTGTACTTGTATGCAGTCAATTGATGAATTTAGTTATCTAAATCAAAGTAACTGTTTTTCCGTGTTCCAAAGTAAGAACAAGGAAAACAAACACTGATCTGCATATAATTATTGCTCAGACAACCAAGTGAAATGACGGGCCAGCTTAATTTCCATGAAATACAGGTAAATGGACCTGCTGAATACTGAAAATAGGGGACATTTTCAAACAAGTGGAATAAAGGACATTTCACCATCTATCTTTATGGCTGGAGCAGAGAACTAGTTTTAGGGAAGAGTGGGTCATCTGTACACATGTGGGGAAATATGAAACAACAATAATAGCTCATCATCTCAAAAGTAAGTCCTAACCTGTAGTGTTTGAGAAGGAAGCAGGTCCCTTCCACATTGATGATCTGAGTATAATGACAGTGTACCATCCATAGAGTTGTGAAAGAAACAAGCTTCCTTCTGCACACGGAGAGCCTGTTCAACCAAATGCTCTAATCTTCTTTCTGGAATCATAATTGTATGAGGAAGCAATTCCTGCAACTTCTCAAGAAGCTTTGACCTTGAATTCAAGCTCACAATATCTTGAGTGGAAGACTCAAGTAATGTGCCCTGTGAAGGAGATGCAATGCAGCCTGAAAGCTCATGCACTCGCTTTTTGTTAACGCCAAGTGGAGAAATCTCCAATCTTAATGTCTTCAATGCATCCATGACTCTTTCACTCTCCAGAAGCTCAGAGAATTTCTGTTCCAATATTAAGAATGATGCAGACTTGAGCACATTTTCATCTCTGAGACCGAGTTTTTGCAATGTGTCCAGGCTTTCTTCCCAATTCCCATCAAGTACTTGTTTCCTAAATAAAGAAACCAAGGCTGAATGCAAGGGAATTCCTGACTCTTCTTCAAGAAGCATGCCGCTTCTCTCATAGCCGAGAGAATACAGTGTCTTTGTTATAATCCGGACTAGTTCCACCTTCTTGATAACTCCCTTGGAACCAACCAACTCTTCACCCCCTTGGGATGGTAGAGGTCTTGCCATCGCGTCTCCCAGAGAGCTAAAGGGCTCAGTAATAGACAAATTGTTTGGAAGACTCCTCAATTCTCCTGAGGATGCTTTCATACGTTTTGTAAGTGGTTCATTATCTTCCACAGATCCCATGAAATGCTAAAATTCTGCCCATATATAATTAACAAAGCCAAAGATAGACTAGTAAATGAAGAAATTATCTCAGATGCCTCTCAATGAACCAGAAAATAATGTTCCTGCAGCAGGAAATAAAGAGAAAGGTTACAATACCACAATTTTTATCCATGTTTAAAACAGATTTACAATTCAATAATCTCGAGAATTTAGAATAATTCAATTAGATCACCAACAATGTTTGCACAATAAGCTTAGGATTTGGATGTTTCCCAAATCACAACCATAAAAAATATCTGGCAGAACTGATTATTGTTCATTCCACCGTGTACTTGGCCAGTGTAAAAAAGTGGAAAATAAGTTGCATCGGATACTTTACATTGCAACTTTTCTGCCACAATTCAAATATCATCAATTTGTATCAGTTATTGCATGGGAGGACACAGCAGAAACCAAGCATCAGACTCGAATGCAAGTTTCCATTTTCATCAGTCAGGAACACATTGCCCGGCAGAGTAATAGCCATCGCCCATCAATTTCAGCCAAAATATCCAAACAGTACAAAATTTCGGGCACATCCAGCCAGCCTAATTTTTCTTTTGAGAGTATCCTAAAGTTCCGAACTACGATATCCGGATACTTGTACAAGCCCAACGTATCCGTATCGGACCGATACGGCATTGGTATTGGTACCTTATACTGCACTGATACTTCTAGGGAACAAGTTTAACATATCCTGTTCATAAAGTCCATTATTTCATATAGTTCTTATAATATTTTTACTTCTCACCATAAAAAATGCTAGAAAGGAACGAAAACATGATAATTTCATTGATTCACTTGGACCAGATAAAACTTCCCCAGTACTAGAACAACTAAATTTGCACTCCGTATATTATATTTGCTAAATTTAGAATCTTGAGTCATTTGACTTAAAATCTGTCTGACCAATATGCACAAAGTAATCTACAAACAACAAACATCAAGAAGCGTCATCGAAGATCTTTTGTTGTCAAGCTGTCCATAACCAAGGCAAATAAAAAAATGAGCTCAAGGCAAAAAACCCTTGGTGCAGGCAAACTCCAAGTTTCCAACTAAGTGCTCATTCATCTCTCCCCACAATTCTTACACTGATTATCAACCCTTCAACAATGTCTATCATAATATCATTATATCCACTAGGGATGCAATTTTCTTTTATTAAATACAAGTTTAAATGGTACACAGTTATCAAGTTGAATCAAATCAATTACTGTTGCAGTGTGATAGGTCCTGTTACATAGAAACAACTTTTTTGTAATGGTTTATATAGAAACAACTCATCATCATCATCATCAGCCTTGTCCCAAGGGGTTATATAGAAACAACTATAGAACAAATATTAAAGAGGAGATTGTAAATATGATCGGTGCAGGAAAACAAAATTCAGACAGGCTCTGAAAATGGTAGTATGTTGTCCAATCACAGTGCCAATTTAAATACTGGATAATTTCATAAGATAACAGTTTTTTTTTAGTAGTTACTTTCTTTAAACAAGCAAGCATCATATAAAGCCAAATTTGGGAACAAAGAGCCAAATTTGGGAACAAAGAAATAATGAAAAAAGGAACTTGCTGATCTGTTGAGTAACAAGATAGGGTAGAAGGAATGAATCATAAGAGAAAGCTCAGAGGTGCCTTTAATGAAAGAAACATTCAAAGAATGACAACTAAATGCTTCTGCGTATGCACATAAATAACCAAAACAAACCCAATATGAAGAAATGAGGTGATCCAAGAAGCCACAAGAAAGGGTAAGAAGAAAGAATGTCGTAAGATGGATATGCATAGTATCAAGAAAGGTAAAAGGAATGAGACAAAAGAGAAAGCTTATATGTGGCTCCAATGAAAGAAACAACAAAGCCATGTCATCAGAAAGGCTATGGATATGAGGATAGAAGCCCATAACGATCCCCGCACAATGAACTGAGGTGAAAGAAATACAAGGAGATAGAAGAAAGGGTAGATTGAAAGACATGAAGTGATGTAGTGAAAAGTGACATGTTAGATTGTTGAGTAGCATGGAATTTAGACCAATGCAAAACAGTCAAGAAATAGAACTTACAAGTTATAACACCACACCAAATAGATGGAATAAAGTTTCAACTAGGATGACTGCGACTACCCTACATGAAAGTGCATCCCAATTTTCCATGCCCTCAACTACAATCCATATAGTGGCTCACCTTCCTTGAAGACAAACCAACGCATAAGTTCAGCAGCAATGGATATAACTCTACTCGAAGTGGTATTTACTGTTAAATTAATTGAGAGCAAACCAATTATCATATAATAATAATAATTGAGAATGACATGGATTGATATATTTTGTTGTGATTCAACCTAAAGAAAAATATCACACTGGTTATAACGATATTTAGAATAGTATCAATTCTTGAGAAGGTTTTCTTCCATTGATGTTGCATCATGGATGATGGGAAGATTTCGGTATCAGCGGCTTCATCTATATTTTTTTAGCAGTGAAAGCACAAAAATGTGAGCTGCCATAAAAAATTTACAGAATTTTTCTTTATAACAAAAAATTTACAGAATTCACAAAATAAAATGCAAAAGAACTACATAAATTGTAAAATTCAAATCTATATACAAATTCAAACTTCATGGGGAAGTTCCAACTCACATAAGTTCACATTTTGTTTCTTCATCATCTAATAACAACTCTAATCTATATTTACAATCTCATGAATAGTTATAACAATCAATTGATTATCATGTTTAACCCTTCTCAAGATGTCATTTTAACAGAACTAAATAAGTAAAACCTAGAAATCCCTAATTCTTATCTTATCCTAATTGAGAAGATCATTTAAAAGCAGATAAAAAAAAACCCAGTCCTGACAGCATAGACCAGGATCTGTACGCATCAATTATGACACCATACAGTAAAGAGAAGAACAAAGCAACTAAATCGAAAATTTCTTCAGATTCTAAACAAGAATGCCAGTGCAATATGCAGATCCTCAAACCGATATTATGAATTGTCCAACCATATAAAGGTCATACAATAATAAAATTAAATCACCACACTATAAAATTGCACATTTTTTCAACATATTCTCCACTGTAACAATTGATCCAAAAGAAAAATAAAAAACATAACCTGCGTCTCTGTTCCAAGAGAAACATCAGTTCTTATCATAGAACGAAGTGGAAAATTCCAACAGAACTAACATGAGAAACGGCCCACAAATATTTACAGAAAAAATTACAGAATCTAACCAAAAAAAAAAAAAAAGAACTGCAGAAATCTGTTCATTCAAAGCACATATTTCCAACATGAATAGCAGCTTTTTTTTCTCTTTCTAACCTGAAAGTGCATCAGATTATAAACCCTTCAGATCTAGACCACAATCACAAAACCCCTCAAGAATCCACCCAAATTACCACGACTCCAGATGAGTAAATAGCAGGTTCCACAATACCCAAAAGGTGATTAGTCTCTAGAAATCGGTTTCTGGTCAAAAGAGCTCCGACCCAACACAGAAATTCATGAGAAAAAGGGACCCAGAACACCCAAAGGCCTTTCTTGATACCTATACATCAATATTTTTACAGTAACTGAATTTTGTTTCTCATTGAAAGTAAAAGAAGAGATGGCAAAAAGAGAGTAAGATACCATAAGGAGTTTGGCCGTTTTATGCACATATGATGCCAGGGAAAAGAAATGGTGATTGTGTTCTTCTTCTGCTCTCGTGAGAGAAAAAGGGAAAACAGGAGAAGGAAAATTTGGGGTTAGGCAAATGAGATATCTTGGCGTGGAGGAAACCAACTCAGAGAAAACACATTAAAAGGTCTTAAATCTTCCGTAGATTCTTGGCTTCTTTCTCTTTTTCATTTTTTTTTTTTGTTTCCTCTCTCTCTCTCTCTCTATTTGGTTGTAGCCCACTTCTAGATGATGGCTTCATGGGGCCCTATTTTGATCTTGATTTGCTGGACCCATAATGGCTCAAGATTTTCATAAATCTTCTATCTTTGATGTTTTGAGAAGTTGGCCATAAACAAAATGGATAGAAGAGAATACAGGGTGTATAAACCATCCACAGCATGGCTGGTCAGATCTTAATTTGCTTCCAATCTGCAAATCAATCACTGTACACAGAGCTAAGTGTATTCCAATCTTGACCATCCCATCATGGGCTTCATCATGATGGAGGAAATAATTATGACCATCCATTTGGATTTGCCTGTTTATTTGGATGATTGATCATTTTCAGTATTTTATTGTCCACTCGATTCACCAACTTGATGATAGATAGAGATAGTCAGACCAGTAAAAGCTTTTGGGACCTCATTGTCTTTTGGTTCAGCTAATGAGTCATGCATGTCCTCATGTTCTCATGTCAAATATCCCACTGCACTGGAACTAAGATGAAATAATTCACTTGTCTGGATCACTCTCATGGACATAGTGTGATTCTTCTTTAATTTAAATGCTGCTCATGTTTTTATTTAAGTCTTGATATGATGATGCAGTGATTGGATCACTTTCTTAGAGGATCTAGATTATGTTTTAGGTCGAAGATTTCAAGCCATTGACATGATTTGAAATGTTCATCGCCGTGTATTTGAGATAGAGGATTATGATTAAAACTTTGGTCCTGTTTAATTGTCAGGCCAAATATTAATCCCGGCATCCAGCCCATGTGCCTATAGGACGAGCCCTAGTTTAGTTTGTGAGGCTGGGCTTAGCCTCCTAGCTAGGGTTGCACATTTGCATCCAAATATCTTACTAAAGTCTCCGATTCCAAATAAAGTGGCTATAGAATCCATTTTTGCATTTAGAGGAAAATTAGAGTAGGATTCACATATACAAGATCGAAAACACTCTGGCTCGGAACTAGATCCTTGTATGTGTCAACTTGAGGATCCCGATCTAGGATGATGACATTCCTGTATTAGAAATTTATATATAGGTTTTAAGAGTCCAAATAACTTAAGTTATATTCATATTTGATAGTCTATTTAGATTTAATCATACCATTTAATAGTTCTATTTTGTATAGAAAAAGTTTTTTTAAGCTCTTTTTATCAATTATACTAATGCACTTTACATCTTATTTCAAATCCGGACCAAGAAGTGGATCCTTTTATTAAATTGATTCTAGATTTGGACACGACATATAGGTTCCATGTCAGATTTGGGGGTGATTCTATATGCACCCATCCATTTTGCTGAGCACACCTACATCCCTTTATAAACAGCGATTTTTTTTTTTTTTAAATGAGTGTGCTCAGTAAAATAGAGGGTGCATTTAGAATTCCCCCAGATTTGAATAAAAAACTAGCTAGACCTATAAAGATAATTCTAAGTTAAGATCTACCATGGTTCTCTACTCAGTATCCTATCCGTTTGCATCTCTTCTCCTACTCAAGCCTTTTGGTGGACATTAGACATGTGCACATCCAGCTGTACTATTGGGTCAAAACTGCAAGCCTATAAATGGCTGAGAAGTTGGCAGCCCCTACCTAGCTTAAACCAAGTTAGGCCTGGATATATAGAAAGGTATTCTTATGGGCAAGTGTCAGCAGAAAAAATCAGACATATCATATCATCCTAGCTCAAGATTTAATAGCCAAGAAGTTTAGTGGGTTTTTATCCATAGGTTTCTTAGATATTCAATCCAACGGTGGACAAAGGTTTGATGAGAGTGAAGTTGGATTAGTTGCCATATCATCGAGGGATGAGAGTTTGAAAGGTCCTGCACTAATTAAAACTGGCCCCAAGTAGGTCCCCTGGAGCTCAACTGCATATAATGTTGCTCGTAGGAGAACATTTCTCCCCAATGTAGATAGAAGGAATATTTTCATTTTCAACATTAATCTAGGGATGAATAGATGGTTAGTGACAGTTGAATACAAGAAACCACCAATTTTCCACCTTCAATGGGAAGTCCTCTCTCCCTCTCCTTGCCAAAGTGAAGTCCATCACACAAATATGGTCTTCTTCGCCCTTTTACTCGTCTTTAGGGTTCATTTGTTTGCATATGTAACAGATTCACATGTGTTACATATGCAAATGAGGCACATGTAACACACATTCTAATGTTTGTCAAAATTACCATTTTTAAACGAGTAAATTAGTACATCCAACGGTTCTAGATGCATTTAGATTTTGTGGACATTTTTTTTTACAAAATTCTTGACGTCCATGAAAAATTAAGATAAGAAGTTTTAGCTCTTAGCAATTTCAATTATAAAAAAAGAAGAAGATGAACGATTTGGATTATAAATCGGAGTGCCACATAAGTCCTGAAAATTCGATCTAATATATTAGACTTTTTCACGAATTTCTCAAAACCAATGAAAAACTAAGAGACAAAGTTGATGGGGACATCAAATCCGAACCCCCTCATTCTTACAAGGTACACCAAAGATCAAGGCGCAAGAACACTAAGCAAGCCGCGTTATGGTTAGATGATTCATATCTGGGTTTTGATCGCGAAGAAGTTGCACATCCACCATTGTTTCATCACCACGAGGGCATCAAGCGGCTGGATTTCGCATGATCTCGTTCCTAAAGAAGAGAAGGCCCCATGTGCGCAATCATCTTAAAGGCCCCACATTGGGAGGTCCCACATGGGAGGAAATAAAAGAGTTTTTTGTAGTTTAGAGGGGCCCAAGTTAATTAAAAGAGTCTTAGTAGAATAAAGGGGCCCATGTTTTTTTTTTAAGAAGACAAACATAAGTAATGAAGAAAAGGGGGGCCCCACAACTTAAGTGAAAAAGGGTTTTATTCTTAGGATGCGTGCATACACCCCTTATCCACGAATCCCAAGGCATCTTGCGCAAGTCCCTCATATTTTCTTCTTATTTTCCTTTTGTTTCTTTTAAGTGTAATGATGTCATCATCTCTTTAGGGTATTTTAAAGACCGCCATTGTATTCTTCTGAGATGTTATGTTTTTTATGATATTGAATGAAAAGGAGACTTCTTCTTCTACCTTGAATTTCTAGAGTTTACCTTCTCTTGAGAATCTCTATAAGGCCTCCGGATCGGAGTTTGGTGAGAGCCCAATAAAAGTATCTTCTATCTCTTTTACTTTTCTATTTTCAAGAGGTTTATTAACCTTTGTCATCTAAACCTAAACCAGATTTAGAACCTCCTTCTCATCAAAGATTCTCAAACTTCATATCTGAAACTTGCTGTTATAAATCTTTTTTTTTTTTAGATCTGAAACTTATCAGATCTGAACTGTCATTGGATCTGAGTCTTTTGTAGATCTGAACTTTATTGCAATAAACCTCTCATTTAAACCATTGGATATACATCATTAGCCCTAAGCAACCCGGAAGTTCTATCTTCCATTAAGATCCTACTATTTGCTAAAATGGATTTATTGCGGGATCTGTGAGATCACCTTAGACCTCAGATTTATTATTTAGTTGTTATTCAATGTTCTCTATTTTAATTCGCATGCCTATAACTTGATTTCAATTGTTAATTCAAATCTGATCTCATCATATTAGGGTAGATTTCTTATTGTCCTGCATCAATTTTGGTACGAGAGCTTAGGATTGCTTAGGGTGTCATCCAAAAAAAAAAAAAAGTGTCGCCCAAGTTGTGTCATCAAACATCTTATTGCATTGCATCATTAGGATAGCCATCATAATCTTTCTTTCGCATTTGCATGCCCACGAGAAGTGGTAAGGACATTCAACCAGAACATCTTAAAATGAATCTTGAACAGTTGTCTAAGAGTATTCAAGAGCAGTTGTCTAGGAGTATCTAGGAAATTTTGGCCAAAAATAAAGAGGACACCGATGCCCGACTGGATGCCTTTCTGCAACAGTCACAAGCCCAAACTAAGGAACTCAAGACTCATCTTGAGCACATTGAGAGGACCCAACACGGTGATATGGTACATCGCCGTAATCGAAACAGGAACCATGAGAGAAACCGGGGTCATGAGCGCAATGATGATTCTGACCTCGAATCTAAGGCTTGGTATGATCGTAGGGTTCGTGGTAAAGAACGGAATGTTGATAAGCAGGCCATAAAGAGTGTTAAGATAGAAGCATCAACTTTTGATGGTCGCATTGACCCAAAAGCCTATCCCGATTGGGAATCGGACATGGACCACTACTTTGAGTGGTATGACATGTCTGAGGATAGGAGAATTCGATTTGCCAAAATGAAACTGGTAAGTCAAGCCCGGTTATATTGGTCAAACGTTTAGCATAGGTTACATCAATGTTGAGAGGAACCCATTGGCACATGGGATTAGATGAAGGAACACTTGCGGGTTAAATACCTACCCCAGTCTTACCATGATAGACTTTTAGATCAAAGGTCTAACCTCCGATAGGGTAGTATGTCTGTGACTGACTACATCAATAAGTTCGAAGTACTTAACCTTCGATGTAGGGTCCAAGAAGACCTTTCTGCTAGAATTTTCAAATTTAGGATGGGTCTTCGTTAAGAGTTTCAGTGGAAACTAATCACTGTTAAAACAACTAGCCTAGAGGAAATTTACGAAGTAGTGCAAAACATTGAGTCTGCCATGAAAAGTAAATATGCTAGGCGTAGTGATTACTGCAGAACAGATTCTAAGCCTTACTGTCACGCCCTCGGACCGAGGCCCTGATAATCAAGTCCTTAATCCGGGGAATGTAGCGCGACGGGCCAGAAAATTCCGCCCGCATGCGCTAATTATTTTCCCACAGGATTCCGCGGTGAGGATTCCAAACGATCCATCACAACCAATAAATCAATTTCACATCAAATGATAATATGCGGAAGCATGTAGCAAAATAAAAATCATATATAGCATAAGATAAGTGCACAAGTTTAGTATCAAAAGAGAAATATATATACGTAAGAGTGTAGCCCAAAGTTAAGTTTAAAGTTGTGAGGATCAAAAGTAATTTTAGTTATATATCCCAACAAGGCCAACAAAGGCCATAAACAAAATTCCCAAAATAACCGTCATTTCCCCAAAAGATGTTATCAAAGTTCTAGACCAAACATGACGTCTACATTACATCATTTGGTTGCCACTCAAGCTCCACCCGAGGCCCTATTACTTCCTGCGCGCACTCCGCCTCAAGGGCTGCGGGTCCGACATCTGACACCAAACAAAAGAGTATCAGACACGATGGTCTGGCAGGTGAATAAAACAGATAAGATATACAAGTTTTATAAATACCATGTTTAAAATCATAAAAATGCAATTGAAATGAAACATATGTAAAGAGTAAATCAAATTAACCATTTCTGTACAAATAAAAAAATTTCATAATTTAAATATTTCAAACTAATTGACAAATAATCAAAATATTAGCAACAAACATTTAGCTATATTCTCCTATTACCGAAGTAACAAGAGCACACTAACAAATAACCGTTGCCATATGGGATGGCCAGGACAGATAACTGTTGCCACACGAGATGGCTGGAACAAATAGACAAAAACCGTTGCCACTACTCGTGGGACCGGAAAAAAGAACCGTTGCCATGGCCGGAACAAACAAACAAAATCGAAATTGCAGTTGGCAAATAATTTTTAAAGATCTCAAGTCGAGTGATCAGCCCAACTAAGTGACCTAAGCTTAGTGGTGCCTTTCCAAAACTTGAATCGAAATAAATCAAATCATAACAATACATTTCAAAATCGATAAGAAAAACTACTCCGAACAAATACAAACGGATATAATTAAACAGTTCAAATGAGTAGTCTTACCGATAATTTCAAACGTAACGAACCACTCAATTCTTTTTCAAAACTATTTATAAGAAAACATGAAAATTCTTTTACCCTAGAATGAGGTACTTGGTTGTGTTTGAATGGCTTACCCAGGGCCGTCTCGGTGTGTACTTAAAGCCCAAATGACGTGTTATAATGATAGTTTGATGCCTCTAAAGTTGTTTGGCATTTGAGGTCTCTGAGTTCACCGCGAGACTCTAATAAACTCAAGACATTCCCTGGGTAGTTTGAAAATATAAGTTTCTTCCACATTTTGAACCTCCACTCCATTCACTCTCAAACAACATTTCTAGCACTACATTGAGTTACTATTAACCTCAAACCAACTCCATCCAACACTCAACAAAGTACCTTATTTCAATAAACAAATTGAATGAAAAGGAGCCATATATTAACATGAGCAAACACAAAAAGTTAGAAATCAGATTTCTAGGCTTGTAAAACAAACCCATTACCAAAATTTTCCATTTTATCATGGACACAAAACCCTGTAGAAAGTTGGATATAACTGAACACAAAACCCAGCATAAATCTGGATACAAACTGAACACAAAAACCTGCGAAAATCTAAACATGAATTGAACACAAAGACTGCAGAAATCTGAACATGAATTGGACACAAAAACTGCAGAAATCTGAACATGAATTGGACACAAAAACTACAGAAATTTGAACATGATTTGGACGCAAAAACTGCAGAAATTTGCACATGATTTGGACACAAAAATTGCAGAAATTTGAACATCAATTGGACACAAAACTGCAGAAATTTGAACACCAAAAAAAAAAAAAAAAAAAAAAAAAACTGCAGAAATCTACACACAGATTGAACACAAAAATCCTACAAAAATTTGAACATAACTGAACATTGAACCTTGCAAAAATATGAATGTTAACTGATCATGAAAACATTGCAGAAATCTACACACAAGCTGAACATAAAAACATCGTAGAAATTCTGCACATAAATTAAACACAAAACCTGTAGAAATTCTGCACATAAACTGAACACAAAACTTGCAGAAATTCTGCACACAACTGAACACTAAAACTTTTATGAAATCAGCCTACATAGCACAAGAAAAGAATCAAATGAATAGCAATTTTACATCCAACTTTGAAGAAGAAACACAAGTTTAATTGCAGGCATTCCATTATCAGTTTATTCACTTGTCTGAGACAAAATGGGTCACAAAACAGTCCAAACAACTCCTATTCAGCTCAGCTGCAGTCCTACACCAATCCTGTGGAAAAAACCCATTTAAAAACTCAACATTTTTTAAAAGAGAAGGAGCTCTCAAAGAGACTCCTTGCATGCAAGAAGAAGAGCTTCTAATAGGTGTGAAAAACTCATATCTAAAAGAAGAAACAAAACCTTACCTGTAGGTATAAAAACCAGCAACAAAACTTGAAAAATGAAGTTGGTTTCAGCAGGAATTTTATACAAATGGTGTCTTTGGGTTGCTCATTGTATGAGGAAAATGATGCTAGAATTAGAATTTTGATTTGAGTTGAATTTCCTAGGCATGCAAGAGGAAAAGAAGTTGAGAAGAAAGAGAGGAAACTCTCTGGTTCAGTTGCTATAGGGAACGAATGAAGAGTGAAGAAGATGGAGAACCCATATTGGGTTTTGACTTTTAAATGGGTAGTGTGGGTCCCAATGTTCTTAATAATTTGAGGCTTTGAAACTCCTGTTTATGGGTCCCGGATGAAGTCGACGAAGAAGACAAAATTGATCGTAAAAAAAATCTAGTCTTCAAAAAGTATATTTTCCTCATGGTTTTCAAATTTCAAAATTTATGCACAGATTTAGTGTAAAAAGATGAATTTTGCCCATTTTTCTCGAAAAACGCAATTTTTGGAGTTCGAATGCAAACGGAACAAACATGAAAGTTGCTGGGATCAAAATAACAAAATCAAAACTATTGAAATCCATATTTTTCAAAAATCAAATAAATCCAATAAATCAAATCCCCACTCTAACACACGTCACACGGGCCACCCAGGGCCAGGTCAAACCAGACTCAACGCGCTCAAAATTTCCCAAAGCTATTCAAAATTCTAATCTAACTAAAAACTTAAACTAATCGTCCTCTAATCCCATTTAGTGATTAATTACAGTTAAAATAATAATAAATTATACTAAACCTGGGTCGGGGCCTGACACTTACTCTTTGAGCGGTAAATCAAATTTTGGAAGTCAACCTTCCAAGACTCCCGCGAATTTACCGCCTGCCATCAAGGACAATAAAGGCAAAGGAATCGCTGGTGACAGCTCTAAGTGGAGCAATTCAGTTACTTGTCATCGTTGTCACGGATTTGGGCATATCGCCCGTGATTGCCCCACCCGAAACCTTTGCATCGAGGATGCGGAGGGTGAAAGTGATCTAACAGTAGATGACTACATCCCAGATTTTGTGCCTAGTGATGATGATTGTGATGATCCGAAGGATTGGGTATCCTTTCTTAGATTTGCCTCCTCATGTCTTGGAGATGAAAATGCACAGAGCAAAACGGAAGGTGATCCACCTCGTGTGATGGTAGTGAGATGTGCATTGACCCTCGAAGAAAATGAGGACTGGCGTAGAACTTCCATCTTTCATACCTACGTCAAATGCAATGATAAGAACTGTAAGGGCATCATCGACAATGGAAGTTGTACCAATGTAGTTTCTGCCAATAATTTGTCTCGTTTAGGCTTGACCTCAGTTCCCCATCCCAAGCCTTATCGTGTTTCATGGGTAGATTCTACATCTATTCCCGTCACTCAACGTTGCTTGGTCCCAATTAACATGTCCACTTATCAGGACCAGTTGTGGTGTGATGTGATCCCCATGGATGTGGGACATATTATCTTAGGGAGACCTTGGATCTACGATTTGGATGTCACCAACTTTGGACGTACGAACATCTGCATCTTTAATTTCAAAGATAAGAAGGTGAAGTTACATCAATTACCCCCTAAAGATAAAATTGGCAGAAAGGAGAATGATGAGAAAGCCAACACTAGTGCCTTAAGTTCTAAGACAAAAGGCTTACACATTTTGAGTGCTAGTGAGTTCCAGGCTAAAGAAAGGACTAGCAAGGGCTCCAAGGAAGACCCCATTGTTTATGCCGTAGTGATTGCGGAAGTTCCTAAAGAGCCACCTACTAGTATTCCACATGAGGTGGAACTTGTCTTCCATGAGTGTCAGGATGTCTTTCCTGACGAGTTACCAAATGAACTCCCACCCATGTGTGACATCCAACACGCAATTGACCTTGTCCCAGGAGCGACACTGCCTAATCTGCCTCATTACCGAATGAACCCATCGGAACACGCAAAAATGAAAAGGCAGGTGGATGAACTCATCAACAAGGGCTTCATTATGGAGAGTCTAAGCCCTTGTGTTGTTCCAACACTTTTGACTCCAAAGAAAGATGGAACTTTGATGATGTGTGTGGATAGTTGAGCGATCAACAAGATCACTATCAAGTATCGGTTTTCGATACCCAACTTAGATGGTATGCTCGACATGATGGCTGGTGCCACTATCTTTTCTAAGATAGATCTTAAGAGTGGCTACCATCATATTTGAATTAGCCCTGGGGATGAATGAAAAATCGCCTTTAAGACAAAGGACGGGTTGTATGAATGGCTAGTGATGCCATTTGGGTTGTCCAATGCGCCAAGTACCTTCATGCGCATCATGACACAAGTATTGAGGCCATTCATTGGAAAATTCTTAGTAGTTTACTTCGATGACATCCTCATCTATAGCAATACTGAGGAACAACACCTAAACCACTTGTGGCAAGTTTGTGGTACTTTGCGAAAGGAACAACTATACGCAAACCTTAAGAAATGCACATTCATGGCAGATCGTGTGGTGTTCTTAGGTTTCGTAGTCTCTGCAGCCGGTATGTCCACTAATCCTGAAAAGGTGCGTGCAATTGTTAAATGGAAGATTCCATCCAACATTCATTAGGTACGTAGTTTCCATGGTCTAGCCACGTTTGATCTTCGTTTCATCAAGGAATTCAGTACCATCATGGCTCCAATTACAGATTGTATAAAAAATGGAGAGTTTAATTGGAGCCCAGCTGCTGCAAAAGCCTTTCAGGAAATCAAAACCAGAATGACAGAAGCTCATGTCATGTGATTGCCTGACTTTTCTAAGGTTTTTGAAGTAGCATGCGACGCATCTGGAGTTGGAATAGGAGGTATTCTAAGTCAAGAGGGACATCCCGTTGCTTATTTCAGTGAGAAACTGAATGAGGCTAAACGGAAGAAATATTCCAATTACGAAAGAGAATTCTATGTAATAGTTCAGTCGTTGAAACATTGGCGACACTACCTGTTACCGCAAGAGTTTATTTTGTACTCGGATCATGAGGCATTGCGGTACTTGAATTCCCAATCCAAGCTAAAAGGGGAACATGCGAAATTGGTCGAACTATTGCAAGAGTACACTTTCATTTTGAAACACAAGGCAGGAGTGGAGAACAAACCTGCTGATGCGTTAAGTCGCATAGTCAATTTAATCCACTCCATGAATGTGGAAGTCACTGGGTTTGATCGTTTGAGAGATGATTATCCATCATGCCCAAACTTCGGGGACTTGTTTGCATCTCTTTCTGATAATCCTTTGCAGAGCATTGATAGATTCACATTGAAACATGGCTATATCTTTCGAGAAAATCAAATTTGCATCCCCCGTACCTCCATGAGAGAGTTTCTCATTTGGGAGCTCAATGCTAGTGGAGTAGGCGGCCACTTTGGCAGTGACAAAATCGTTCTTCTTGTGGAGGATCATTTCTACTGGCCGAGTCTCAAGCGAGATGTTGCGCGCACCATTGAACGCTGTCGCACTTGCCAACTGGCCAAACAATGTAAACAAAACACGTGGTTGTACACTCCATTGCTAGTGCCTCATGCCCCCTGGCGAGACATCAGTATGGATTTTGTGCTTGGGCTTCCAAAGACCAACAAACAACATGATTCCATACTTGTTGTTGTGGACCATTTTTCTAAAACGGCCCACTTTGTCCCTTGCTCCAAAACATTTGATGCTTTGCATGTTGCAAAAAAATTCATGGAGCGCATTGTTAGCCTGCATGGTGTTCCCAAAACCATGGTGTCTAACTGGGATGTTAAGTTCACTAGTTACTTTTGGAAGACACTGTAGAAAATCTTGGGCACAAAATTGCAATTCTCATCTGCGTACCATCCACAGACTGATGGTCCGATAGAGGTAGTCAACCGAAGTCTGGGGAATCTTTTGAGATGTTTAGTTGGTGAGTATGTCAGGTCATGGGAGTCTGTCTTACCAGTAGCAGAGTTTGCATACAACAGTTCAGTTAATAGATTCATAGGCATATATGAGTCCTTTTGAAGCAGTAACTGGGTACAAATCTAGGATACCTGTAGATCTCATTCCCGTATCCTCGATTCATCGTTCGTCTGAGTCAGCCAATGCATTCATTCAATGCATTTATTCATTGCATAATGAGGCCAGAAAGCGAATTAACCTGCAAAATGATAGTTATAAAATCTCTACTGATTCACATCGTCGGTTCATTGAATTTCAAGTGGGTGATGATGTCCTGATCCACTTAAGGCTAGAGCAGTTCCCACAAGGAATTGCTAAGAAATTACAGGCCCGCAGTACTAGCCCGTTTAAAGCTTTGAAAAGGTTGGGTCCTAATGCATATGTCTTAGATCTTCCATCTGATATGGGTATTAGTGCTACCTTCAATGTGGAGGACCCGGTTCCTTTTCGGGGTCCTCCCATGTGTCCAAACAACCCAACTTCTACCCCTTCAACCAACCATGTGGACTATCTTTTCAAACCCACTACTTTCCACAACCATTTCCTACAACCAACCCCACCACCACCACCTAAAGCTCAACGGATGGACATTGTGGAAGATGTATTAGATGATTAATTGGTCTCCACCAGACAGGGAAGCATCTAGAAATTCCTTGTTAAGTGGAAAGACAGACCGCAACTTGACAGCATGTGGATCATGCGAGAAGAGTTGCAGCGCATCGATCCCGACATCCTCGAGCGCTATTACAGTTTTATCTCACCGGAGGTGTGTTTTTTTCCCAACTGTGAGGAATATATGTGGATATCAAATCCGAACCCCCTCGTTCTTACAAGGTATATCAAAGATCAAGGCACAGGAACACTGAGCAAGACGCATTATGGTTAGATGATTCATACCCGGGTTTTGATCGCGAAGAAGTTGCACATCCACCATTGTTTTATCACTGCGAGGGCATCAGGCGGCCGGATTTCGCAGGATCTCGTTCCTAAAGAAGAGAAGGCCCCATGTGCACAATCATCTTGAAGGCCCCACATTGGGAGGTGCCACATGGGAGGAAATAAAAGAGTTTTGTAGTTTAGAGGGGCCCAAGTTAATTAAAAGAGCTTTAGTAAAATAAAGGGGATCGTGTTTTTTTTTTAAGAAGACAAACATAAGTAATGAAGAAAAGGGGGGCCCACAACTTAAGTGAAAAAGGGTTTTATTCTTAGGATGCGTGCATACACCCCTTATGCACGAATCCAAGGCATCTTGCACAAGTCCCTCTTATTTTCTTCTTATTTTCCTTTTGTTTCTTTTAAGTGTAATGATGTCATCATCTCTTTAGGGTATTTTATAAACTACCATTGTATTCTTCTGGGATGTTATGTTTTTTATGATATTGAATGAAAATGAGACTTCTTCTTCTACCTTGAATCTCTAGAGTTTACATTCTTTTGAGAATCTCTATAAGGCCTCCGATCGAAGTTTGGTAAGAGCCCAATAAAGGTATCTTCTATCTTTCACTTTTCTATTTCCAAGAGCTTTATTGACCTTTGTCATCTAAACCTAGACCAGATTTAGAACCTCCTTCTCATCAAAGATCCTCAAACTTCATATCTGAAACTTGTTGTTATAAACCTTTTTTTTTAGATCTGAAACTTATCAGATCTGAACTGTCATTGGATCTGAACCTTTTTGTAGATCTGAACTTTATTAGATCTGAACTTTATTGCAATAAACCTCTCATTTAAACCATTGGATATACATCATTAGCCCTAAGCAAGCCGGAAGTTCTATATTCCATTAAGATCTTACCTTTTGCTAAAAAGAATTTATTGCGGGATCTGTGAGATCACCTTGGACCTCAGATTTATTATTTACTTGTTATTCAATGTTCTCTATTTTAATTGGCATGCCTATAACTTGATTTTAATTATTAATTCAGATCTGATCTCCTCATATTAGGGTAGACTTCCTATTGTCTTGCATCAAAAGTCTTACCACTTGACGATTTTTAGCTATATATAGAAGATGATTGGTTCAAATCGTGAGTTAGGGGCCCACAAGAATGAAAATTAAAGGTTTTTTATGGGCCCATAGAAGGAAAAAGAACCGTGTTTGTACTATTTATACACTGTACCAACACCTTTTACTTTCAATGGTGTGAAACACTTTAAAACAAGGGGATAGGTTGCAGTGTGAAAAAAAGTTGCTATGAAAATGGACTTATACACCAGTGCCACACCATTGTCACACCTTATTTATGCATGTGAATCAATTACTTGTGCAACCAAACAAGATGTTACCCTCTGTCACTACTGACACATTTGTTAGGTTCAACTCTTAGTAATTTTTGATATATTATATTCTAACAACGTAGGTGAAGATAGGTGAGAAGTAAAGGATATAAGGTGGATGTGTTGTTGTACCTTACTTTCCTCGGATTTGATTTAACTAGGATGATGGTTGGGTAATCATTTCCTATACAAAATGGAAGCCTATTTAATGACCATTAGCATATTTGACTTTAATTCTTAGTTAGCTTATCTGTTAGTGATAGGTATGAATTACTTTCTATTCCTATAAATTCAATACTAGCAAAGCATGCCCGCGCTAAGCCCGAGCCCAGAAATAAAAACACGTGCAATTTGTGGCTATTTTATGAGATATTAATTAATAAGAAAATAAATATAAAACAAATAAATATACCATTTATTACGGTTCAAAGCATGGCCCAGCCGGACATTTATACAAAATAAATATTACTTTTTATATAAATGAGTATAAAACTTTAAATCTTATGTAAATTAACATTTGCAAAATTGCATGTGACCCTGTCTTTAGGAATTCGAATTTGATGTCCACTTTAAAAATTTTTATTGTATGTGGAGCCCATATGTATAAATCACTAACAATGATCCACTTTTAAAAATCACAAATATTAAGGATTTTCTAACCATAATAGATATATTAAAATTCTAAATCCACCTAAAGAAAACTCATTTTAACTTGGTTGAATAGAGTTATTGAGCAAGGTGAATTTTCTCATCTAAACTCTTTAAACACCTATCCATAATAGATATATATTAAAATTTAAATTCACATAAAGAAGCTTAACAAAAGTGGACTCCGAATTGATTGATAGAGCTTATCTCTTGAAATTGATTTGAGATCGAATTTCTCAAATTGATTTGAAATTAGAGTCCAATTTTACAATTGATTAACAAATTGGACTTCAATTTCGAAATCGAATCCTACCTCTATAATATATAATAATTGTGCAAACAGAAAGGCCCTCACCGATTCATCCAATTATAGCCATTCTACTTTTCTATATAATCATAGAAAAAAGGGTAAATGTCCGGTAGATGTAAAGGAATTAAAGTGACAAACATGAAAAAATTGTGTGATCAACATGTCTTTCGGTTACGCCCCCAATCCAAAACGGGGGCCCACATTAAAGGCGGTTTGGAAGAGAAAAATTTAGGTGCTTTGTCATGAGTTGCTTTCTACATTTAAAATTATGGTTGTAAAAAAAAATCGAAAATTAGTCTAACTGACCGATGCGAACCGAACCAATGGGTAATTACCGTATTTCACGGTTCGATTATGGTTACGATTATTAAAATCTAAAAATTGTATTTCACGGTTTGGTTACGGTTTTCAGTCTTGACTTACTATTATAAAGCAAACCGAACAGTAAAATACGATTCGATTAACCGTTTTCCCAAAAAACACGGTTAACCGAATCATTACGCTAACAAAAAAAACTAAATGGCCTAAATGAAATAAAATGACTTAAGTTAAGCCCTCTTTCCTCATCTTGATTCCTCAATAAATCTTTTTTTTTTATTTCAATATTTTTTATTTATGTTTTCTTTGATATGTATAGATATTGCTTTTATATAGGAATATTTGTTTGTTTTTCTTTTTAAGCCCGTATTGGAATTAAAACAAACAAATAAAAAAGAAAAGATTTTTCCTCCCATTTGAATAATAGAGAACCTGTATTCGCAGCTTTTTTGCCCATTATAATAGTGGAAAACATGTATTCCCATATGAATAGTGGAAAACTTGTATCTGCAAAGAGAAGAAGACATGAGGAGCCCAAATTTTTCTGGGCGACGATATCGTCGCTTAAAAAAAGTACAAAAAAGAGAGAGAAAAGTGGCGGGAAGACTTTGTTTGTGCTGTACAACGCGGGGACCTTTCGCGAGGAATGGTCAAATTCCAAAAAATTTCCCATACAATCCTCAAGACTTTAGCTTATTCTACAATATTCAAAATAACAACAAAATTAATAGCCCAATCTCCAACACACTTAATAGCTTTCATCACTTCATTTGCATCAAACAAAATACGTGAATTTCATAGTAGCCTTCTGCAATATCCAAAAGATCGCTCAACTTTAAGTCATGTTTGGTAACGGGTGAGAAATTTGTATATTTAACCTCACGTCCTTAAATATAGAGTCTTCAAACATGAGGATCCCAGATGACCTAAACATGAGGATCTAAGATTACCTAATCCATAGAGATTTACAATTACCAAATGTAAGTTTTCCACGGCTTTATAAAAAACTATAAGCTTTTTCCTGAAAATTTGATTGCCAAACATAACCTGGGCGGTCAGATCAAGAGTTCGAGATAATATGATAAAGCTGATTTTTTCCCTCCAATTATATCCACCCAGAAACCTTTCCACCTTTTGGCATGGGCACACATCTGGTTCCACAAGCTTGTAGGTGAAAACTCCTCCAATTTGTGGTCCCGAATCAATCCCTAAAATATTAAGTTAGACAATTAATGGGCAAGGTCTAGGTCTAGGTCAATCTTAGATTAAAAAAATGGCCCAATTGATGGCACATGCCATGACATATCTAAAATGCGCCTCATCGCATGGTATTTAGTGGAGAACTTGGCCAGGCTCTAGATTTTTAGCCCATGGCTAAATCTTTCTTTTAATAACGGAGGGTGTCCCAGTCCTTTAGGCCAGAATAATCCCTACGGATCCGTGGGAGCTGGGTAAATTCCCTATGACCCCAGTGTGGTAGTGCAATTTCGAACCCTCAACCTTTGGAGGCAAACCATGATCCTAGGCCAACTAAGCTATCCTTCGAGGTTCCCATGGCTCAATTTAGGCTATAGGCTAAACTTGAAAAATAAATACGAGCCCGCCCCTCCCCGTTTGTAACCCCAATTACTGTTTCTGCTGGAGTGTGTTTTTGTTTAATCCGAAAGTAGGGGTTGAAAAGGCATTTCATTCTATTTGAAAACAGCAAACATGCACGGTACAATGAACCTGGGATTAGAAACATCTGGGCCTAGTCAACTCAGGCCATTTAATGGTCATGGCCTGACTTAGGAAGCCTTTTCAAAGTTGTTCGCAGAATATTGCATAACGGTTAATTACACATCATCACATTTATTTTGGGTTATTTACGTGTGATGCGTGAATGAGATGTGAAAATGGTATGTAAATGTCATTTACATCAAAATTTTTACACCTGAATAGGCCTGAAAATTGCTTTACAACTCCTAGGCGCTAGTACAATCTCTTACACAGTGATTGTATTCTTGCTGGCCCTATTAGATATATTTATTTTTTCTCCTTCTTGTAGCCCCTGTAATGGTAATCAAGCCGTTCAATTTATTTGTTGAAACACCCAAAGACTTTGAAGCTGCCGTACAATTTATTTGCTGAAACACCCCAAGACTTTGAACCTGACTATCTTAAATTTTGGTAGTTTTTGGGTAATTTATGAGAAAGTCTCAACCTATACATCTAATTTTCTACAGTCAGTGGGCTCCCAATTTATGATCTTCATCGTTTGCTCTTACATCACATGTGCAACAGTGGAACAACCCTGCAAACAAACATGGATTCCAGTTATTTAGGTTGTTCATCCTACCAAGTCTGGTTGGTAGGTTGAAAAGTAAGTCTGGTTATGCTGGGTATAGGTCAGCTGACGGATTGAAGCCAAATTTGATCCACTTTTTCAACGTGTTGGAAATTGAATATAAGTACTGGGTTCTAATTGAGTCAGGTTAGTGGGCTGGACCAGGAATTGTTAGTGGATGGCAACCATTGACTCAGGTTGAGCTGGATTTGGGTCAGATTTTAGTATTGTAGAAACATGTATAGGCTTAAGCTGAATCCAATCCATTTATTAATTGTGTTAAAAATGTTAATCTAAACATGACAAGGAAGTTAAATGAGCCAACTAGAACCCACAATTAATAGGTCAGAGTCAGGTAGGGTTGGCAAGTTGTAGTGTAACTTGTCAATTCGGGTTGGGTTCATGTGAGATGGACTGTCAAAATACATAGTCAACCCAAACCCGCCATTTCCTTTCTCTTTTTCATTTTTTTCATTTTTTTTTCTTTTCTTTTTTTTTTTTGTTTGGGTGTTGTTGCCTCGAAAGCAAAAACGTAGTTTTCCAACTATAATAAAAGGATTGATCCTAATAAGTTATCTGCATGAAAGTGATATGCCTTGCCATTGAACCATCAGTAGGTTGATGAACCAGCCTACTTACTAATTGGATCAGAAGTAACAATTTGAATTCAGTTAGGAACTAAGGGTCAATTTGAACCTTAAATCAAAGATTGCATTAGGAGCAAGGTTGGAAAATCCGTGTCTGGAGGTTGATTCGTCTTATGCAAAAAAAAAAAGGAAAAAAAAGACTCAGATATAGTCAGCATAGAGACTTGAGAGAGTCATGTTTTTTCTAAATTAATTTAAAAATATTAAAGAATGAATCAAATATTTATAAAATATACATATACATTGGGCTTTGTTTTGGTGAGAAGAGTTCTCACGGAGTCACTGTGAGAACTTTCTATGGGGACATTTGTAGGTCACATATAGGGATGGAACTCGAGGGGATGGAAAGATCTATGTGGGACCACCCTAAGTATCAAGTTTAATCCCAATCCCATGCCCCTGACCCCTTCATCCGTGGCCCACGAATTTAATGGCTTCATATTAAAAAAAACAGTCGACTCTCCATCCAACGGTCCAATCTATTTGGATGGGTGCCATACCGAGGTTGCTAGGTGGGCCCCACCAATAGTTCTCATAGAAGCACTGTGAGAACTAGGTCTCACTTGAATACTTCCCATATATATTTATTTACATGCATTTATGATAATCAATTTAAATTAACAAATTTATATATGCAAGAAAATATAATAATAAAGAAAATAAAAAGAGAAAATATTGCATATTACACAAGTTTTTAGTCTAAATATCTATGTAAAAGATCAAATATAAATTTAAAATTATATTCCAATACCCATCATTCTAAATTGCCGATCGACTTTAAACTTTGTGCATAATTATTTAAAAATAAATATTGACTTTCTAAAATCAGATCGACCTATCAAATATCAAATGGTTTAGAACACAAAAGCTTACTAAAATGAAGCGACTCGGCCAAATCTCCCTGTATATCCTTCTTAAAATATAGATGCCTCGGAATAATGAAGAGTGAACTTAGGGAGTTTTCCAACCTTGTTTGGGAGTTGCCCAATTATTTGGTAGTGGATTGCAATTGAAAGTAATATCTTCATATAAGTATCTCATATGGTGATACTGTAACACCAGGTGTGATTAAAACCATCATGGGCTATCTAACATATAAGGGCGAGTTCTCATAATCTTATTTGCAAATCTAACAATTTGAGAGGTAAGTAGGTTAGGACTGATTCAAATCCTTTGTAAGTATTAACATATGGAACGCATAATAATGTTTTAAGAGATAACTATCGGAAAAATGGTTTTAAAGCATTACATTTTATTTGCCGCAATAGGATGCTGATCACTTGTGCACGGCTCTCAAAGCTGGGTCTCACCTTTGCGACAGTCCTAATGCGTGGTTCTCATGAGAAACATATAGGAGAATATTTTCCCAATTTTATACACCACAATGTAGTGCAAGTTGAGCATTATTTTAATAGGAAGAGAATCTTAAAAAGGTTACTTCATTTATTTATTTTAAGGAATTTAATCGGAAAAAACAGATTAGGTGACCACCATACAGAAAAAGTAATTTTAAGTACCCTTACATTAATTTTTTTTAACATTCTCTACTAGGGTTCCTATCGACCTTTTTTCTAATGTTAAGGTCCCTAGCGACCCTGCAGTCCATCCTAATTAACCTTCACAGAACTCTCATTTACTTTGTTTGTAGGGTCGCAATCTACCTTTATTTGTAATGTTAAGGGTCTCTATCGACCATGAGGTGTACGCTTATAAATGAAATAAATTCATCCCTCATTTCATGTTCGTAGATAATAATAATAAATAAATAAATAAAAAAAACAAACAAACAAACGTGTTCGACTTGCTTCCCCTCCGTAGGATATTCCCACATCTTGAAGACCATTAAAGCCAGATTATGTTGTTTGGTGGAGAACTTAAAGTGCATATACTATTGTTTGGGGCAGACCAATGAAAATGTAGAATTTATACTTTGCCCTAAAACATATTTTTTTATTTTTCAAAAACCCTTTTTATAATTCCTAGTTCCATGTCACCATAGCTCGATGGAGGACCACTGGGAACCACTGTGAGTACACCTGAAAGCTGATGTGGAGTAGCAGTCAACGTTGAAGAAGAAAAAAGAAACAAATAAGAGAGAAAATCGGGCTTCTAAGCCCCAAAATATATAAACGGGTCGAACGCAAGGTCGCTAGGGACCCTTAACATTTAAAAAAAAAAAGGTCAATAGGGACTTAGTAGAGAATGTTAAAAGAAAATTACGTTTTCGGATAAAATGACTGATTTGGTGTAAGAGCACTTAAAATTACCTTTTCAGTATGGTGGTCACTTAATCTGTTTTTTTCAGTAAAATCCTCTTTATTTTATAATTTATTTCCTATCTAATCTAAGGACATATTTGTACAATCAACAATGAGAGGATTACGTGCTTTACGGCTTTCATGGGAGCGAGGAATCCTCCACTCCTAACCCTCCCATAGAAAACTGAAATACCCCCTTTATCAAAGTCTTTATGAACAATATATATATATATATATATATATATATATTTTGGTAAAATAGAAATACACTATTAAGAAACCAATATGACCTTAACAAATTATATTGACACAATTAGACTAGATAACACTTGTTAAAGTGAAGAATTTCTTTGGAATGTATTCATTTTTCCATTTAAAGTAATCAATAAAATGTCTTTCTTGATCTTCTTCCTCCTGTTTTTGGTAAATTATCGCTTTCCTTAATAAAGGTTTTAATGTACTATAGTCATAAACTTGTGGTATCCAGTTTGACTACTCAAGCTTATTAGAAAAGAATATTCCAAGATACCACAAACATTCGAGTCTATCATGCCCGGCCAAACCAAATCGAATTCTCTGGTATGTATTATTGGTTTTGACTTGTACCAATTTCTATTACGTTTTAGTCTGTATCCCAAACTGGATTTCCTTTCTTATCTGCTCTATGTCTCATTTTGTTATACCTAAAACACCTTAAAGTAATAAAAATTATGTTATGTACCTAACTAATACGCCAAATGCCCCTAATGGAACATGTCAAATCAAATTTATAACTATTTACGACCGTAACAATTTACCTTTGGATTTTTACTTTCTAAATAATTTATTTTTAAAATCTCTTTCATGCAATATTGTTTGGAACAAAGAATGTAATGGAACTCTATCCTCATAGCCTTTTCTTCTTACAAAAAAAAAAAAAGCCTTTTCTTATTATGTTTTATTATTTTATTTACAACCAAAATACCTTAAAAGGAATTAAGATTGGAGATTTCCAAATTTTCCATCTTCTGAATATATTTTAAAAATTGTCAATTATGGGAAAAACAAGAAATTGATATACTGGCTGCTACATAAGGACTAGAGCATTTGCAGGTGTTTTAAAACTAAAGTTGTTCGGCTAATCAAGAAGGATTCCCCATTAGAGGAATTGTCCTGTGATGTATTCGAATGGAATGGTCCCAAAACCCATGAGTGCTGGCTGAGGATGCAAGTTGACTGGGTAAAGCATGCCCAGCCCAGTCAGTCAATTGTACTAAACCAGTAGGTGGGAAGTGCCATGCATGTGAGAGAGAGAGAGAGAGAGAGAGAGAGAGAGAGAGAGAGGCATTCTGCTGACACCCTTTATTTTTTTTGTAACCACTGACCACATTCTTTAGCCAACAATCACATGTTGTATAGTGTACAATGCAAGACAAACCGTACACAAGTGATTATAACAGGTTTTCATAAATTTCCTCCATGTGCATTAATCAGTAGCTAGTCACATTTTTACCTTGCCATTTTACTCTGCTCAATGCTCTTTTGTATGTTGATATTTGTACTGTTGGTTGTATCTTTCTCTAATCAGGCTTACTCAATGCTCTTTTGTATCTTACAACCAAGGGCTGATCCCGGTATGAAATGTCGGAGATGTAAGCCTGCCCATTACAGGTCTGAACCTGATTAAGGCCGGAGTGCCTTAACCACAAATTTTCATTGGAAGATCTCTCTTAATTCGATCAAAGTAAAAACTTCGAAAGTACCATAAACTCATGTGACATACATTTAGATATGTATATTTCAAAACCTATGTGTCAAGAGTCCAATGGGTAAAGGTCCTTAGAGAGTTGCAACATGGGTCCGGACCTGGCCTGTTGGGCTGTCCAAATCCTCAAATATTGGCTCGACTTGGACAGATTTGGGCTGCAACTGGGTCCATTACAGCTAGCCCTATGATGTTCCTCATAAATACATTTTCAGTAATGCTCTTTAATTTTCTTTTTTCAAAAGTGAGACTCACATGGAAGAGCCCTTTATTTATTAATTAACTTTTTTTTTGTTTCACTAAACTCACGAAAATACACTGATAAGTCCAAAATATCACATATTTAATTAATCAATTCATATAAATTTGTGGACTTAATTAAAATAAAATGCATTGAATTCATAGATTTTCACAAAATCATGCAATTAGACTCTGTTGGATGAATTTAAGTAAAAGTCTCATAAAAAATACATGTCTTGGCGAAATTATCAAATTCTGCATTTTTTGGGCCCTATGCATAGTATCATTCCTTTTAATAAAAATTATTATTTCTGAATTATTTTTTAATTATTTTGTTGAAATTCAGAAATCGGGCCCCGCATGAAGAAAGAAATTAAGAAGAGCATTGAATAGAAGAAAAATTGAAGAAGACCCACCATGGGACCCACACCCCTTGATTGTGACTCTCAAGGTAGGGGGACATCCAAAGTGGCTCCAACCTGTGTTGCAGAAATTCAGATTCCCTCTCTTTTATTTGAAGATTTTTAGAAGATTCAAAATTTTGAGTTTTCAAGCTAAGATGGGAAGGAAATCTACGATGCTTGGTGGTCAAGAAATTAATTAAAGATGGGAGAGGAATGAAGGAAAGAATGCAAGAAAGAGATCTAGCCAAGAAGTGGTCGTCCAATGCATGGATTCTTCAAATTTCAAACGTCCAAGTGGTCCCACATCCAATTCAAGAAATCTGACTATTAGATTTACACAAATAAAATCTGATTTCTTGGATCCCACACATCTCAATTGAAAAGCAAATCAAGAAGATGAGGGTGGAGCCCAGTTTTTTGGAATGTGTAGAAATTTCAAAAGGAAATATTATACAGATGAGGAAAAATCTCTTAAGCATTCACATATTTGAAAAGTTTCAAATATTGAATGGAATCTATCCAAAGGAGTCACATCCGAGACTAAGAAGCCCAAAAATTTCTCACGTCCTAAGACTCCTTCTCTTTCCTTGGCGTGAAACTCTCCTTTCCCCCTAATCTCTCTCTCTCCCTCTCAATCTCTAACTCCCTCTCTCTTTCCTTATCACTCACACACAACACCCCATCTCTCTCTGGGACGTTTTTGATTTTTTTTCCTTTCTCTCTCTCTCTTTCTATCTCCACTCTATCACACGGCCATCATTCTCTCTCCCATTAATCTCTTTCCATTTTTTTCCCCTCCATCTCCTACATCTCTCACTCACCTATTATACAAGGCCAAAGGAAAAAATTGATGTATGAAGGAAGAAGAAGAAGGATGGAGGGGTAGATTTGCTGCTTGTAATCTAAGGAGAAAGGGTGTAAGTTAACTTATTTTTATTGATTGATTATGGGTGAGCAATTTTAATTTAAAATTTGATTTTCAATTTATTAATTTATTTTCTTTATTTATGTCTTTTTGATGTCTTATTTTTGAATGATATATTGCATGCTTAAAGGCCGCTAAATACTGAAAATATTAGAAGGAGACTAGAGTTTTTATGAAATTTCTCAATATTAATAAATCTGATTTTTCAGATTTTGGGTCCTTAATGAAATCACCCATATTTTCAGTATTTAGAAAACAATTGAACCCTGACCCTTAGATTGCAAGGCTCTCTTTCAATCTTGAATTTCAATTTAATTATTTCTGAATTTTTAATCTCTCAAATTGGTTTTCTGATTATTTTTATGGTGAATGTAGTTTTTAGTATAGATCTATTAGATTCGGTCTCTAGTTTAGGATTTTTTTCTTTAATTCGGATTGTAATTCATTTTATTCATATTTGTAATTAATTTTTAATTAGAGTAGTTTTTTTTTATATAAATTTTTAATAAGCTAGTACTAGTTTTTCAATAGGACAGGTATATAATGATCATTGGCTTCCTATAGATCGATCCGATCTTACCGATTATTACTACAATCGTGACATCGATTATTACTACAATCGTGACACATGGAGTATTATCTTTTGCTTGCTTTTGTAAAGTATGATATCTGACACTTTTAATCATATCAGCCGCCATCTTCACTCATCAGGCAGAATGTGTTTGTACGTTTAAGTTTCATTTGATCGTGACTTTGTTCTAAAGGATGGTTGACACTTGACAGGCAGGTGGCTTTGATGTCACATATCCTAAATCCATCACATGTCAGATTGGGCAGCATGGGATGGCACGTGTTAGTCGGGTCAGTTACAAGTAGGCTTAGACCTGAACCTGATCCTACACTTTCAGTGCCTACTATATATAACGCCTACAGACGGATAATCATAATTTGTTTGGACCCATTCCTGTCTAAAGGGCCGAATGCTTCACTTCCAAAATGCCTTTGGACCAGTTTGGTGACTCGATTAAATATAAGTGAAGTCAAGCATAGTTGATTTTGAAGAAACAATAAAAATATAAGTCGGTTATGATGATATTTTATTTTTAGTTGTTTGTTATGGACTCTTTTTGATTTTTTTTATGAAAAAGTGAAATTTTTTTAGTGAATAAATGTAGTTGCTTTTTGACTTTTTGTATAAAAAAGATGGGGGGAGTTTTGAATAAAGTTAATGCCCAAAGCCACTGGCACTACATCAGCTCTGTCTATCACTTTTAATATCATTCATGCGTGACTCGTGCACTGGATGGCTGTGAGCCCCTCAACGTGGGGCCCACATGGGGCCCCACCTAGGATTGGGACCAGAGGGAATCGAAAGATCTCCCCTGACCCTTTATATCTACAAAAAATCAACTACATTCCTCACCTCTATCGTCTCCATCTGGGCCCCACAAGTTTAACGGCGTACTGCCCATTCGGATGGATATGCAGTACATTGGATGGGTAAGGTCGGCCCATGTGAAATTCAGGGGTTGCATGTGTAGTCCATTCAGATGGACTACCAAGTGGGCCCCACCAGCGGTATGCAACTTGTGCACTTGGTAACCATCCTATATGCTCACGCTTGTTGGGCCCACTCTTGGTCCATTCAAATGGATAAAACACATGAACCCCCTGATTTGCACATGTCCACAAATTTTCAGTGAGATTCGAATTTATTGGACCGTTGAATCGACTGAATTACAAATGTCCACCTATATGCTCACAGTTGGGGGGCCCACCCTTGATCACCCTTGGTCCATCTAAATGGACCAAACATACGACCTCCCTAAATTTCATATGTCCACCAACTTTCGGTCAGATCCAAATTTACTGGGCCGTTGGATCGACTGTGTACCGACTCGAATAGACTGTTAACTATTAAACTTTTGGGGACCAGATGGAGATGATAGAAACCACGTTGGGGCTGATTCTTTTCACTGAAGAGGATTCTAAGGAGTCTTTGAAATCCCCCAATCTCCATCCCCATGTGGGTCCCACCACACACTTGGAATCTTTAGCTTTGGAGAGCTACCCCTACTCACACACACCGCACATATTATGGGGTCCTCTCAAAGAAAATCACTCCCAAACAGACCGCTAATGGGATTGGGGCGGGTCTCCTTTTGGACCCGACTCATTGCCATCCCCTGGATGGTGGGGTTTGGTTTAAAGAACTCAGAGTTGACATTCTAAGAATTGATTGACTAGGTCAAATTTTCTTCTTCGTTTTTTTAATTAAAAAAAACTCTTAAGCACTTTTTCTTAATTCTTATACAGATTTCCTTGTGTACAGAACTCAACAAAGACCCTGAAAAACACCAACTTTCCAGGTTTTTCATAAGATGGAATTAGATGGGCCTGTCAACAGTAGTGGTCGGTGGTCTCAGTGCAGGTCCCAATGAGAAGGATCTCTAATTTCATCATTCCCCATATCTGGCCTTGAGATTGATTATCTTCCGTTGTCAACCAAATGGAGAACTAATTAAAATGTCATGTGACACTGGAGAGAAGCCTGAACGTGGCTGTGCTTTTTCTCAAATCTTTTTTTTCCACTTACCCTTTGCTTTGTCTGATGCATCCCATATGGGTCCTCCACCAGACTAGACAGTAACCCCAACAGCATTGATGAATACCTTTTAATGCATGTCCTCTACTTTTGTGTATAATTGATTTAAAACTAATTCAAACAATTTTTTTGGGTGCTTTATAATTTAAGTTTGTGTGACTTTTTGTTAGGCCAGTTTGAGACAATTTGAGGCCTAAAGCGACAAAATTCTAAATGAGGCATCAAATTATCTATTTTTTTTTCTTTTTCTTTTTTTTTTCTTTTTTCTTTTTTAAAGTTTTGAGCATTTGAATTCGTATTTTCTAAGAGATACATTATCATTTATAAATTAAAACTAATAATATTTATAAATAAAACAATCACTAACTATAATAAACATACAATGCAAGCATGAAATTAAAAAAATCTTAAAATCATTAAATAATAGAACATGATTTAGTGATTTATCATTGTTGGCTATAAAGATTGTAGACGTAGATGTATTTCGAATTTGATCCAGTTTTTTTATTATGAAAAAAATGGATTATATTTGAGTTAGTGGGTTATGATTAACCTATATTAAAGACTCGCATATATTATCAGAATATATCAACATATATTATTAAAAAGAAGACAAAACCAGATCAGTAAATCTTTAAAGAAGATTGCTTTAGAAATAATAATAAAAAAAGTAATTATAGAGAAAGGCAATCTATGAGAGAGACAAATGATAAGTGAATAAAGAGTACGTGAGATGAAAAAGCATTGGTGGAGAAATATTAATTTGAAAAACTTCACTGGTGAGGTAGCAAGGACGTTGGGTTTGAGATTTGTTGGGATTTAAAAAGACACCGTGTGGAGAAAAACAAGGATGCCACTTGCTTTAATGCTTTGTTTAAATGTGAAAACATGGCTTTAATGAGATGTGATACTAATTAATATTATGGGGCCTTGAGAAAAAAAAAACTATGACAGTTGCTTGAATGCTTTTTTAGAATTTGAAAAGATGATTTTTATGGGGCCATGTTTTTTAGGGGGCCTAAAGCAAGGGCTTTTATTGCCCAATGGTCGAGCCGGCCCTATAATTTTTGTCTATTTTTCAAAAAGTAACCAAAATATTACTTTTTTAAAGGGAGATTTCGGCGGCACACACATTTTTCTCCTCCCATGCTGTTGTGGCAAAATCAAGAAAATACCTCAACTTGAATATATAGAATAATGGAAATTATAAAGCAAACCAGAACCAAATTGTGCAACGCTGAGTCGCGGACAATGTCGCTCTCTTTAAGACAATTTCGCGGCTCTGCCCTCTCTTGTGCCAGCAGTATATCAGACGCGTTGCCCCCAAGATAAAACAGCCCAGATTCTTTTCTGTCTCGATCTTACTAGCACGGAGATAAGATCGGTATCTACTACACTTCAATCTCTTGCTCAAAAAAGGGAAAAACCATGAAAACAGTATATAAGAATATTATGTTTTTTCTCTGATAAACAAATCCTCTATTTATAGAATAATTCGTAACTGATTTGGTAAATAAACCATAAAGGCAAAGTGTTTTCTCCAACAGTCAAAAAACGGATAGAATAAATAAAGGCAAAACGTGTTGTTTCCTTGGTCTAAGCTGTTACAAAACAAAACTCTTGTTTTTATTTTTCAAAGACCCAAAGAGCCCTTAGGCCCTAAGGCCCTAAGGCCCGGCTCGGTCAAAGATTTGAAACCCCAGTCATTAAATTCTATGTTATTATTGCCCAAATGCACTAGGGAGGGTTTGAATCCACAAAACCTTTACCACTTGGCTAGAAACCAACATGTGATAAATAATAACTATTTTGAAATATGTATATAAGCTTCAACACATACAGTTTCTCTTTACACACATTATAAAAATTTGAAATTTTTTATCTTAGTTTCTATACACACTCAATATACCCAAACTAACCTAATCTCCCTTTCTCCCCTTTCTCCTTATACACACATCCCACACACAGCAAGCCTCATCTCATTTCCCATTCGGTGTGCTTCGTCTCCCTTTTGTCCACTGTCTCCATTGAAAGGCATCTCTTCCAATCTCCTCATTGAAGCTAATATCTTCTCTTCCAAAGGTAACATCTATCATCTTCTTCACCATTTGCATTTAGAGAATGTGTGAGATAGGTCACCTTACATGAGTGAGTTTGCATATAAAATTATTTTGGGGGATAGATATTCATTCATTGTAATCATTTAGAAACAATGTTAGCTGTTTTTCATAGTGTTTCTTTGTTGCAGCGTTCATTTTTTTTTTTTTTTTCAGAAATCGTGAGTGTTCGGCCTCTGTGAGGTAGGAAGGAGAAAAGTTTGCATGTACAATTTTTATTTTATGACAAATATACTTATATTACTTATAATATATAACAATTTTTTATCCATAACTTTTCTACTATGACTAGTTTGATTTTTTAAATCAGAGATACAAAGTCTATTTCTATTTGCAAAACGGTTTAATTGAAACATCATATTACCAAACAAAAGGACTTGCCAAAAAGGCCCTTAGTGATAATTGATGAAAGTGCAGCTAGGGGTGCAATTCAACCATAACTTAGGGTTTGGTTTCAACTTTTTTCCCTCGTCTGGAGGAGTCCGGAGTCAGAAAAGGGCTTGGGCTTGGTTAAGCCAGTTCTAACTACTTGACCCACTAGTCCAACCTGAACCCAACTTCTCCATTAAAGGTCACCCTTTTTTAACTTTCGGATCACTAAACTGGCTAATTACACTATGAATTGCAACCCACCTCAAACCCATTCAGGGTTTGATCGGGTACACATTTTCAACCTGATTAATAAATGGGTGAAATTTGCACTATGTTTAGAGATTATTTAGTGCCTGACTAAACCCAACTCAACAAGATCCAACAAACCCATTGCCACCTAAGTACTGATGTCTGTTGTGACTTTGGCAAGAGCCTGCGTGATAAGATAGAGTACGAACGATCCCAACCCTTTGTCCTTTGGTGCCCACTTTGATTGGTCACTCCAAAACTCGGTTCAGTTTGATGATCAAACTGTTCAGCAGGTTAAATTTATGGTCAATATAATGTTTGAGACAATGCTGTTTATTGTCTTTTAATTCCCTTTTGCAAATACTCATTGGCTGAGGCCCCATTTGTTTCATGTGAATTCCAAGTTTTCCCTTTTTTTTTTCTTTTTTTTTTAAGCCATTGAAGTTGAAGAAACGAAGGTGAAGACCCAAAAATAGTACTCAAATAATCTTCTTTTTCGATTATAAATGAATCAAGGTGGGATGAGAAATGAATAGATTATTGTATTAAATCAAATCCTAGGAAAGTCGGTCTCATCTATATTTCCATTTATATCCTTCACCTCTTTGATGTCCCTTTGTTGCTAGTTGTCCTTGAATTCCTAAGAATTCAATTCCATGCAACCAAATGGATCCCTAGATGAGCCCTTTTTTTTTTTTTTTTTGGTGTGTGTGTGTGTGTGTGTGATATTTTAGTTGTCTGGTCTGGACCATTGCCCTGTGTACTGTTTTAGGTAGTTCACAGTAGTTTTTAACCATGTCACCAGCGGCTATTGATCTGTACTCATTTAAAAAAAAAAAAAAAAGAAGAAAAGAAAAAAGAGAGACATATATGAGTAATTCTCCTGAACAAGCTTTTCATGCCGTTGTACGGTACAAGTCACTTCATGGGGCTGCCTACGAGTCCATCTGAGCTGACCATCCAAACCTGACCCTCCTATTTACATGGGTCCCACTGGATTTTGATATAACTGAGTAGAGTGGACCGTTGGATAGAGGGTCAATTTTATTGTTTTATATAAAATCGTTAAACTTGTGGACCACGGATGAATATGTGAGAGGTATTAAATTGACTTCAGATTTTATATCTAGGTTGGCCCCACTCGGATCTTTCGATCCCTCCATGTTCCATGTGGGCCCCATGAGGTGGCTTGTAGTAAGGGAACGCACGCGCGCGCACATATATATATATATATATATATATATATATAAATATATATTTGGAGGTGCTTTTGTGAGAGACACTCTCACCTTACTATGAGAGATAAAGGTGAGGCCCCTCATATTTAAGTTGTTGACATTAGATATGGATGTGTATATAGTGTTTATAAAAGAAGATTAAAGGTGAATTCTTAAGAATGAACATCAAATGCCATTTTCTTTTGGGAAAAAAATTCATCTTTTGATCTTTATTTTTAACCACCCTATGTATTCAATTCTTACGTATTCTAATGCAAAGAAACAGGGCTTTAAGAAATGTGAGAATAAAATGTAAGAATAACTCACATTGGAACAAAATGCAAAGAAGAAAAAGGATCTAACCGTTGGACCTTTACCTCGCCTTTTGGATTCTGGTCAGGGGTTGACTGGTGTAGGCAACATGAATAGGCTCAACCCGACCTACTAATAATTTCTTAATGGAGTTTAAAATGGAGTTTAACAAGTCAGTGCAGTTGGTCAATTTGATGGGTCAAATAGCAAAAATGGACTCAACCCAAACCCAGTCCATTTGCAAATCGGTTTGAGAATGACCACTCAGACCAAACCCAAAAATAGAGATGATTAACCAGGACTCTCAGATCCTAGTCCGAGACAAAAATTGCACCCTACTTGAAACTCAGCTTCTAGTTATGAAAGGGCGTTGATAAGCGAAGCTCAGGCTGGACTCATATGAGGCCAGGCCCAAGCCTGGCAATTAAGAACTAGTCTTCAATGTGAGTGCCTGAGCTCACCCCTTAGCATTCCACTGTAGAAAATGTTTCGCCACACTAAAAAAAATGAAAAATTAGAAAATGAAGTATTTAGTTTCCATTTCTAACAGAAAATAAACCATTGTGGAAATAAAATGCTGCATAAAATCAACACACAAAATTCCACAAGCCTTTGGAATACCACGGCTGAAATGGTAATTTAGGGGTTGTCCGCTTTTTGACACAAGGGATATGAAAATGGGATTTTATATATGTAATTAGTTCATATGTAACTTTTACAAATGCAAATGTTATATATTGAAACACATTTATATATTTGGTTCCCATTTGCAAATGTTACATATTAAAACCCATTACCATGTTCGTTTGGAAGAACTATTTTCATACATCCAACAGTTCTAGATGGTTCAGACTTTTTTTTTTTTTTGGATGTTTTCACAAATCCCTCAAAATCTATGAAAAGATTTTAAGAATTGAAACTAAATATCTAGATGCTAATCACTAAAAAAATATTGAACGGTTTCAATCATAAATTGGGAACCCCTGAAACTGCAGAAATATATCTATAATTTGGGGATTTTTTTTAGACATTCTTCATAGATTTCTCAAATCTATGAAAGTCAAAGATATGAAATAATCATTCAAGAGAATATTAGACTAATAACAAGATATACAGCTCGGATTACCAATTGGGGGCCCACAAAAGTGAGAAAAAGGTGATTTTAGGGATACAATGCCACTTGCATTTGTACTGGCTGGTTTTCCTTATTTACATTTGCACCGTGTAAATAAATCAAATCATTCAGTGACAAGGGCCTTATTTACACAACATTTTCATACCTTATTTATGCATATGATGTGTAAACGAATTTGATTTGTACAAGGGTTACTTATGTGTACATATGTAAATGAGAGCATAAACAACGCCTAAAAGAAAGCTATTTACTTCAAAAAAAAAAAAAAAATCATAAAATAACCAAACAAAAAACAAAGACTTGAATTTTGAACTAATCAGATTGGGCTCCTTGCTAAGAATATTCAAAATTATGGATTTCCAAGCTCATGACCAGCCCGTTGAGAGCCCATTCTGCTCAGTTATGTGTTGCGGCCTGAACAAAAATGGATTTATCTAGTAGGATCCACGTTGAATTAGATAGATGACCCTCGCTAACATGAACTAATCCTAGCCTTTCCATCCAATGGTCCTCTTGTGAATAAGCCGTGGACAAATAATGAATTCTACGAATTATCCAACAATCTTAAATCAATTGACAATATGGGATTGTTGCCAAAGGCATATATATGACAGCAACAGCACTAGGGGTTAAGTGTAATTAGATATGAGCATTTGTGCCGGAAAATCACAATCAGATACTAACTCCTGAAATTAACTGTTATAGAATGATCAAAGGAGAAGATCTGCTGACACCAACAATAAATATTGATTATAATGAGCCTATGATGACCCACTAAAAAATAATGAACCCTCAATGTAAATAACTAAGACTCTTAGCTACTCTGATATAGTTACACCAAGCTCTTGCTCCAGCAACGTACAATAGCTAGACACTTTTGGGATCTCATGGTTGAATTCCTTGACTCACCTCGCATTCCTGAACCTGTCAATGCCTCTTTTACCACTTACATAAACTAAGGTGTAAACTCTTGCTAAGGAGGATTGAATTTGAAGCATACATTTACTTGCATTCTCAGGGAGGGCGGGCAATGAGTCACTTGAATCTGCCAGAACTATGTTTGGCCCTTTCTTCTTTCACCATGCTCTGAACAAAGAGCTCCCCTGCCCTATATGAGGATCGCACCTACCAAAAGCCACTCAAGAATAAGTAACTCAATGAAGTGAAACTAAGTGTTAAAGTCAAAGTAGATCAGGTGGCACAATGAAAATGAATTCAGGAAACAGTCCAAAAAAAAAAAAAAGAAGCAAATAATACATTTGAGCATTAGAATATTTAAGTTTTATGGTTTACTGAACCCAAGAGGAGATTTGATGCTTGACGGATAGAAATAGCATTTTTACCTTTCAAAAAAAAAAAAAAAAAAAAGAGCAATATTTGTTTGATCTTTCAACTCCACAGATGGACTGCAACTTGTGATACCAGGACTGTACATCTAGTGAGCTTCTTCATAAATGTGTTATGCTAGAAAAAGGGTGTAGTTCTATTTTGTGCCCGAAGGGCTTCGGTCCAATGCCTTCTTTGCCTTTATTCGTTTACTCACAACACTATTTGTTAGGAAACACATCCTCTTTACTAGGACTCTCCTAGTTGTTTAAATTACCTTTTATTATTTTTTCAAGAGTACAAGTCATATTAGTGGTAATAGTAAGTTTTTTGTTTTTTGTTCATAAGTTGAGAGTCAACCAAGTCAAAGGGACTTAAAAGTTGTTCATTTAAGAATATGCAGCAAAGGACAGTCTAAAGAAATTAATTCAAGTAGGATATCCTATTGAAGAGATTGCGGCAGCCTTATCTTGCTTTATATTTAAAAAAAAATGGCAACAAAATGGTAGGAGATTCAGATTATTTACTTTCGGGTTTAGACCTTTCTCCTACCTCTTGTGTGGATCCAGCATCAACAGCCATTCATGAAGGGTCCAACTAAATTAAAAGTCTGGATACAGTTGGCAGGCACTCCCTTACCTTTTCATGCAAAAATGAAAATGCTTTCTGACAATCATAACAGAACTTTCTAGCACTTGGTCAATCTCATTTGAAATTTGCAAAGCTATTAAAACGATTTAAAGGTGAGAGATTGTGATCATGCAATGACACTTCACTTGTTTGTCCTCAACATTTTTTTAAACATCCATATTCATCTCAACATCCTTCACAGTTTCTTTACAACCTAACACAATCCATTTGTTCCTGTAAGTGTACTGGTGCAACTGGATGCACTCAATTCAAGGATCTCAAAGATAATATCCATTGTTATTGTGCGCACACACAAAATAAAAAAATAATAATAAAAACATAGAAGGAAAAAAACAAAAAAAAAAAAAAAAAAAAAACCCACTACAAAACATTGCCTTTCAATTCAAGGATGCAATTGCTGCAGCAATTTCGAAGTTTTACAGTTTCCAGATGACAATAAGTGCTATTTCACTCATGGAATTTAATATTCATATTCAAGAACTCCATTATTTTATTAATCAGGTTATCTCAGTAAAACAATGAGTTTTTATACTTAGATATAGGCAGTATTCAAGTAAGATCATGAATACCCATTTTATTCATTTTATGATCATTTGAGAATAAGAAAATATACATTACAAACTAAAAGTAATGGGCTTAAATTTACCAGAGGGCCACTTGCTACGTAGCGGAAACCAATTGACTCTCCATAATCCTTCCAGAAAGCAAACTTCTCTGGAGTGACATATTCCTTCACAGTCAAGTGCAATGGAGTTGGCTGTGCACAACAGGTAATAGGTCTTAGCATCCATGAAAAGTTAACTGTTGGATTAATACAAATAACAACCAGTGTGAACATTTTAGGAAAAAATGGGTTTCAGTATCTTAGGCAATCAGCAATCACATCAGCTGGGCTTTTTCATGCATTTTCTTCCCCACAAGAAAATAAAAGGCACAAAATTCGTACCCACCTGATTCGGTTTCAAGTTTTGGATCACCCAAAGTGGGCAGTGGAATAAAGAAATAAAGTATCCTGATAAAGAAAATCAAAGACAAAATTTCTACAATCTACATTATGGTGCCTCACCTGTAAATATTGTCCAAGAGTCAGAATATCAACACCTATTGCCCTCAAATCAGTCATGGTTTCCTTCACCTCCTCATCTGATTCTCCAAGCCCCAACATTATTGAAGATTTGGTTATCATCCCTTCTTTGCGGATCTTTGCATGGTTCAGAACGGATAAACTTTGCTGATACCTGCTTGGATGAACTGACAATAGCATCACCACTAAAATCATAGGTATTTACATGGTGTCGGTGATGAAAAATAGTATTATTTTGGTTCTGGCAAGCAATTGTAAAGATGAATCCATGCGTTAACTTCTCGTCTGATGATTCTAGCTACCCAATGGTAGTTTGCAAATGGACAATGGCACTGATAGGGAAAGAGTTAAGATTTAAGAAGGGTACAGTTAGATGGTTATGGATTAGGATTATATCCAACAGCATGTGTTCTGGAGAAGAAGAGGGGAAGGCTCAGTATGTCTTTTACATGTGGGCATCAGTATGCCCCTTGTCAGATCCTAGCCAACCAGTGAAAATGAACAATTAAAAGTAACAGTTCATATTTAATTGAATGCTGAGCTTAAGACCAAAAGGTGGCTCCACGATTGCAAAAAAGAAGTCATCATTACTTTTGAGCAAGCATCAATGAGTAGATGTTAATTACCCTGCCCGTGGATCTCTAACAATTCGTTGAAGTCGTTTCACAGTCTCAATGTTGTGAGCGAAAACATCAAGACCGGAGTGCACCAGAGTTGACACGGCTTCCAGATCACCCCGAAAATCAGAGGTTAAGCACTCAACCAAGATTTCAGGCTTCAGATTCTGCACAACATGGTATCTATCAACAAAATGTACTCACCACACTTAATGGATTTATGTAATCCAGTGAATCAAATCACAGACCTTCATAGCTTTGACTGTGTGGGCAAAGTGGCTACTTCCACCATCTGGTAGGTCATCACGATCAACACTTGTCAATACAATATAGTCCACACTGCCAAATGCACAAATAATGTAAATAACATGTTTAGTAGGTGTGTTTCATACAAGAAGTAACCCCTACACATAAACCAAAAAAAGACACAACTACGATAATGTTATTGCTAGAATCAAAGGGTTTATTAGTTTTTTGGATGTGTAACATCACTTGACCCTGCAACGTCATGGTTGCAACAAAAGCACCTCTCAACTGCGCATTTGATCATTTGGGGCTTGGTATACATGAAGTTCATGGTATCAAACTTCACCATTCATGTGTTACATCAATAGTGGCTAGTCTGCGACCTAAGATTCTTCCCAGTTGGAGAATCCTAACCCTTCAATTGCTGAGCGGCATCTAACAGCTAGAAAGAAATACTGCATTACTACTCATATAATGACATCCAAATATTGGAAATCAAAGGCCAAGTAATAAAAAACACCATCCCAAGGGCACTCTGCAACTCCTCAGGTTAAGAATCTTTTTCAATTTTTTTTATTTTATTCTTTTATATTTTGTTTCATGCCTGGTGAACAGAATCTTCCCACAAAACACATTCATCCATGCAAAATCCAAAATCAATGTCATTTGCTCAGCAAATATGCATGTCTGCATGCACAAAGTCAAGACACTAACTAAAAGATATAGCTCATTATAGTCTGTTAATAAAAAATTTACTGCAGTATGCAAGTGATTGATGTAAATTACTGAATGTCCATGCGTCAAAGTGATGAATGCTCAACCAATTTATCATCAAATAATAGCATTTATTTCATATAATCTCAGAGGATGAAAATATATACATACCCCCAGCTTGCAATTGCTCTGGCAGTATTCTCTGGCTCCATTGGGTCAGGTGGTGCTGGGTTTCTACTGGTTTTCACTGCACAAAACCTACAGCCTCGTGTGCAAGTATCGCCAAGGAGCATGATTGTTGCAGTTGCAATACCATCTGCTTCTCCTCCAGCGCCACCACCTCCATTCCAGCACTGCCCACAAAAATATCATTTAATTAAAGTCGTCAATTCCAAACACCCAAAATTCACAATCCGTTAGAATCAATAAACCATCTCATGTTATTATACTACTTCAACTATATCAAATACAAATAGAAATTGTCACTAGTTGTTGCTCAGTTGGTTAGGGATGTGTTAACATTGACAAGCATCAAAACAACCTGATATTTCAGCTCTTTCATAATCTCAAATAGAATAAGGAACACAAAATAATAAAAAAGACACTCAGAGATTCATCTCCTTGATTTGACAAATAGTAACTAAAGGAACCATACTTGTCAATTTTATACTGTTCCAGCCAGAATACCCTGAGCAAAGGGAAACCAAAACAGAACATCGCAATGTAATGTTTCAGCCTATATTCCATTCTGTTGAGGCCAGAACAAGAAGTACCAACCTCTTTCAGCTGGAACAGACTGCGTCTGTACTCTGTACCTCTATAAAACTAAATCAAAGCATTTGGATCAATTGAGCCATAAAAGCACGTTTGTGTAGCGACATTTCTGCGGGGAAAAACGAAGTTTTCAGCAGAAATGTGCTAATCCAATCTTTGGTGCATAAATCATAATCATCAACGTCAAAGCCTTCTCCCAATCATGTGGGGGTCGGATACATGAATTCTATTTCTCCATTCCGATCTATCTTGAGCCAAACCCTCAAATAAGTTGCATTTCTTCATATCTATTTTTACTACCTCTATCCATGTCCTCTTCAGCCTACCCCTTCCCCTTAGTGGGCCATCAACCTGCATAACTAAACTTTTCCTTACGGGCGCTGTTGCAGGCTTGCATTGGACATGCCTAAACCATCTCATATGGATTTCTCTAATTTTATCCCCTATAGATGATACCCATAACTGCTATCGAAAGCGCTCACTTGTAACTTTATCCTTTCTACTTTTACCACACATTCACCTCGACATTCTCATCTCTGCTACATCCATTTTGTGCATATGTTGCTTCTTGACTGGCCAACATTTTGCACTATGGGTCTTAAAAGCACTCATTTCTAATTTTATCCTTTCTAATTTTACCACACACCCACCTCAACATTCTCATCTTTGCAACATCCATTTTATGCATATGTTGCTCCTTGATTGGCCAACATTCTACTCTATAAGTCATAGCTGGTCCAATTGTTGTCCTGTAAACTTTTTCCTTTAATCTTGTTGGTATTCATCAGTCACAAAGCACTCCAAAAGTAAGTCTATACTTTAACCATCCCACTTTTATCCTATTTTCGACATCTTCATCAATCCCCCCATCCTTACTAATTATTGAGCTAAGGTAATGGAAATAATCTCTTTGTGGTATCTCACGGGCTTCAATTCTCATAGTAGTTTCAACTCTTTTTATATACCCACTGAAACTGCAATCCATATACCGTCTCTTGATTCATCTACCAACACTATATCATTTACAAACAATATATATCAAGGTACCTCCTCTTGAATATGAGCAATTAACTTATCTATAATTAGTGCAAAGAAATAAGGGTTAAGGTAAACCTGATGCAAACCTATGGTCACCAGGAACTTACCTGTCACTCCACAGGTAGTTATCACACTCATTACCGCTCCTTCATACATGTCTTTAATAATTTCAATATAACCTCTTGAAATATTCCTTTTATTTAAAACCCACTGATAAGTGCTTAATTGTTTACAATCTAAGCCCTAATATTTGATTGATCTTATGCTATAATCATTTTATTTAATTTTACATAGTTTTTGTTAATTTTTACGCAAAGGTAAAAATGAGCAAAGAGAGAGGAATTTATGAAGAGAATGATGGGCATGAATCATCAAGAAGAGCCATGGTGAGTCCCATCCAAGCTGTTTCAGATTTTCAAGAATACTTTCTAATTCTTTGGACAACTTACAATTCAAATTGAAGACAGAAAGCTTAATCAAGGAAGGAAAGTGAATTCAAAGAAGATAAAGGAGAAAAATAGGGAAAGTTTGAAAGAAGAGTTCGAGCCAAGTTAGAAGTCCACAAGGGGGTCCCACATTCATTATGCATGCACCAAATAGGGCCCACTTTTATGTCAAAAGTTCAGATTTAATTCTTTGCAATTAAAATTAAAATTTGTGGGTCACATGTGAGGAACTTTCTATAAGATACAAGTAGGATCAGATTTAGAAAGTCTTGTTTATCAAGAAAGAAGATTCCTAATTCAATCTAATTAGGAAACAGAATTGTTAACAAAGTTGGAGATATATTTCTACAAGGGAACTACTTGCTAAAAGGGGCTGTTGCAATAATTATATAAAGAAGCAAAGGGGTGGACGTCCAAGACACCATCAGCACACTGCCCAGCCATCCATCAGCATACCATCAGCCACATCCAGCCATCATCCAGCCACCATCATCCATAAATCCCAGTAGCCGTACAGCACCTTTGGAGCCACCTTGGGAGCAACATTGGAGAGCTTCTGGAGCGAGGAAAAAGCAATCTAGCTGCTGGCCTTCCACTTCATCATCTTCAATTTTCTAGTTTTCTTCTTATGAACTTCTTTTCTATGGTATTTTCCGTTAAAGACATGAGTAGCTAAACTTTTTAGAGCTAGGGTGTAAATGAAACCCTAACCCAGCTCTATGTAGTCTCTTTTGGCATCTTTTAATTCATATTTCAGTTTTATTAGTTGAGATTCTAAACCATGTTTTTAATTGATGAGTTTTGTATATGCCATGCCAACTATGCCATGTTCAATTAATTTTAAGAGTAGCTAACCTAATTTTGATTGATCTTGATGTTAAGCATCTAGGGTTTAAAACCATAAATAATCTAAGTCTATGCCATACTTAGACTCATGCATTTATCTTTCCCATTGTTTTTATGCATTATGATTGTTTTGAGTAGGACATATACCATGCTTAGTTTTTGCATCATAATGAACAATTCATGTAGTATGCCACTCATGAATTAGGTTTAGGGAAATAATAATCTAGATACATATGACATGGTCTAGTTTGATAGATGTCACTAATAATTTCTGATTTTTAATTAAAAGATAATAAGAGACATGCATAGGATTGGTTAGGGGAGTAGATGAAACCTTAGTTCATTCATTATCATTGTTTTCAATTCTAATACTAGTTGTGTGCTTAAGATTATTTTTCATTTAGATTTTGATAGTTTAATTTACTATTTTTAGTAGTTTAATTCAACTTTTCATCATTCAATTGTCTCTTTTAATATTCTGATTTTTAGTTGCTTTTGATATTGTTTTATCACAAGTCTTCGTGGGATCGACCTCGTACTTACAATTCACTACACTACATAGTGATTTCGTGCACTTGCGAGTTTTAATTGTGTGCATACTACTAATTTATTTCTAGGTTGCTTGGTGCATACTACCCACCAAATTAAATCTCTACGTACCCTGTCATAAGATTTTTCTAAATCGATGAAGACAATATGCAAATTTTTCCTTTTCACTCGATATTTTTCCATCAATTGCTTAAGTGAGAAGATGCTTCCATAATTGATGTCCCTGGCATAAAACCAAAAATGATTTTCAGATATCTTGGTCTTTTGTCTAAGTCTTTGCTCCGTTATCCTCTCTCATAGCTTCATAGTATGACTCATACATTTAATCCTGCAATAGTTGGTACAGTTTGTATATCTCTCTTGTTCTACAAAAAAGTTTCAAGAAAATTTCATGATTTTGAGGATTTCAAAGTTCTAGGGGGGATCGGACTTGTACTTTTTCTAAGAAAATCTATATTTTCTTCTCTCCACCATAGTTCCAAAAAAAAAAAAAAAAAACTGCATGTGTAGAATCCACGCCCAAAGATGTCCACGGAAAAAGTACACAGTTGTTTCCAAATGTGCCCTAAAGGCAATGAGATGAATTATTCTCCTTGAAAACACCTCTTTCTCACTATTCACCTGCCAAAAAGAACCCTATACAGCTATACCCACAAACAATGAATGTTTGGAAAAGGAAGATGGGCTGCAAATTTTAGGTAGGAAAATGGCCAGTTATATAGGTTAGTCTATGTTAAATTATATAAAGATAAATTTTTAGAGTCTCTAGAAATTTCCTATGTTTCCCTAATTTTAAAAAAATATGAAATAAACTGTTTTTGGTTTTTTGTACGATTGCATCTTTTTTTTAATTGAAAAACCGAAAAGACTGAAACGTTGCATTCCACGGCCAACGTATAATGGGCACCAGAACAGATTCCAAACACAACTTATATGTTCATTGGATGTTGTTTAAATGGATGAGAAAAAAGGAAAAAAGAAAAACTACCGCTATAAGTCCACCACCACCCCACCCTCTATCACGCAAGTTTAACACAATTTCACACAAACACGTGCAGGAAAGGAAACTGAGGGCTTGTTTACGTAGCGGCATTTCTGTGGAAGAGCAGAAAACGCGCCAGTTTCCAACACTGCTCCTCTTTCTCACGTTCAGTGCGACTTTTTTTTTTTTTTGCTGAGGAAAAGGGCTAAAAAGACACTACTTTCCTCGCCAGTGAGGAAATGCCATTCCCACAAAGGGGATGTAGGAAAAGCATTGTCAAAGAAGAGGGATGTAAGAGCCTGATCCTAATTATACTGCTTTAATACTAATTAATGGCGATTAAGGGTAATTAATAATATTTAGTTGCTAGTTAGGAGGATCTAGATGGCTATGAAGTGGTTTTGTATGTTTGAGAAGAGGTTGGGTCGATTTGGAGGTCATAAAACCCAGTTTGGGGCCTTAGAGGGCCAAGTTAAAATTCCAGGAAAGTTGAAGGATACTTTGGGAATTTCAGAAAATTGTCATTTTGAGTCTGTTGGGAAGATAAAATTATTTCGAAAAACTTTAATGAAGAAACTGTACTCATTTGACATGCAGAGGCCCTTCGTTTAGGCCATTTGCTTTTCACTTAAGCACCAGTCAAAGTGTCAATGCCCTAAAAGTTTAATTTTTGACTGAGACGTAAACAATTGTCAAACTTGGGCTAGTTAGAAACAGGAAATTATTTTGTACAACTTTCGTGAAGAATGTGACTCGTTTCGAAGGCCAGAAACCCCTTTGAAGTATGAATTAATCTCATACACAAGTTTCCAATGGCAAACTTAAAATTTCCATAAAGCAAAATCCATATAATCAGCTCAGCCACCCCATTCATTCCTTTTTCCTCTCCTTTTCTCTTTTCCATTTCCTTCTTTCTTTTATCCTTCTCAAGCATCGAAAGAGGGAGCTCAAGGCTGTCATCTCTGGAACTCCACCACGCAGCCACCATTTCAAGATTCCAATCTACGGAAAAGTTTTGTCTCGGCCACACAACCTTAGGCACCCAATCTCCTTTCAATTACGGCCAAGACCAACTTCTTTTCCATCAATTTTTCTCGTCCTTGGACCACTTGGAGGACAGCAAACATTCTCAATTTTTAGTATGATATTAAAAAGGCTGGATTGCCCGTGGATTCCGAATTTCAAAGCCTAATTCCAAGTTTTGGCTTTATTTTTTATTTTAGGCCTATTTTGGTGAGAAATTGGGGGTTTTGTTCTTTAAAGAGTTTGATTGGAATTGGAGTGTAGGATTTGTAATTAGGGAGCTTACAAGGCCAAGGCAAGTTTTCATTTTAAATTTCATTCCATGAAAGCTAGTCTTTTTATGATTCTAGGAAAATTCTACATAGTGTGCATTTAATCCTGTTTAAGCACATGTTTGTTTTGATGGTTGTAATTGGAATTGGTGTCAAATGAGGGGGAATCATTGTGTGTTGGGGTCAAGTTAATGAAATATGTTTCACCATTCCAGTCTAGCATGGGCCAAATCCTTAAATAGGTCGCATCCCTTCAAATCTATCCTTACTACTTCCATTGAGGTCCTCTACAACCTACCCATTTTCCTTTTAAGGAGGCGATACACATGCATAGAAAAACCTTTTCCATCCAGGCGCATTGTCGACCTACATTGGAGATGTCCAAACCATCTCAAACAAGTCTCTCTTAATTTATCATGTATTTATGCTACCCATAAATGCTCCCTAAGGAACTCATTTTTAATTCAACCTTTACTAGTTTTACCACAAATTCATCCCAACATCCTCATATCCGCTACCAAGGATCAAAATAGAGGTTGTGGTGGGTATAAAGGCTGGTGGCAAAAATGATATGCAGTAAGCGATAAGAAATGGTTGTAGTGGTACGTAGCATCATAGCAGTGTGAATTTTTGAAGTGATTGAATCTTGTGTAGTGGCCAATCATGTATTTTTAGCTATTTGGAACCATATAATGGTAGATACAACTTTAACAAAGGTTATGGGGAAGAGATAAGGAAAATAATGTTTTAAATGAAACTGCAAAGCTACTGTGTTTCATACCTTCCGGGTCGTAGCAGTGATATCTTCAATTTAATGTAGCAGTGAGATACATCGGCCGCTCATTGATATTTTATTCCATGTATGTTGCACTCATTTTTGCATTTTTCTTTTCCAGATTGGACAAATTTTTTTTCCATGGGTCATAGCTGATCTATTGATGTCTTGTAAAATCTTCCCTTCAAGCTTGTTGGTATGCTGTTGGTATGTACCAATCATAAAGCACTCTAGAAGTGTCTACTTCAATCATCCAGTTGTCCTATATTCAACATCCTCTTTAATCCTTTTTTTTTTTTGGAATCGCACATCCTCTTTAATCTCTACCCTTACTAATCATAAAGTTAAAATATCAGGTGTTATCTCTTGAGCTTCAATTCTCACAAAAGTGGCATCTCTTTGCACACCCCACTGAAGTTACACTGTTACAATTCATATATTACATCTTTGGATGACTTATTTCTAAGATCCCAAGTTCAACCCAAATTAATTATGTTTGGAAGATAATTAGTTAGATTTACTAGTTTAATAATTAGGTTATTTAAAGTATGAGGGTTTTTACGTAATTTCAGAATTCAAGATTGGGCTCGTTGGGTAGAGAATAATTAATGGTGGATCTTTTGTTAAGCTTCTAGGGCCTTTCGGTGGAAAATAAACACTAAGACCTCATTAAACTGCTTACTGGTTGTTTAAGGAGAAGGGCATGATTGTAATATGCTTATAATAAGGCTATATATAAAAGGAGCCCACCCCCTTGTTTCAGCTCTCTCTCTCTCTCTCTATATATATATATATATATAATTGGCTTAGGATTTGGGAAAAAAACTGGTAGATGAGAAGATTAGCTTATGATTTTGTGGAATTGTCTAATTTTCTACTAAAGGCAAGTAAACATCTATAAATTACATTGCAAGCATGTTTTTCTTTGATAATTCTTGTTCCTACTAAAATCTAAAAACCCAATTTCAATCTCAAATCCACCACACCACCCACCCACACCAACAACAAAAAAAAAAAAAAAAAAAAAAAAAAAAAAAAAAAAAAAACTAAATCCTTAGAAGAAAGGTGTTGTTACAGGCCGCCTGGGTACTAGCCATCTGGGCACAGGCTGTTCGGCTGCTAGCCATTTTAGCTTTTTCACTAGGCTACTTGCCATTTGGCCATTCGGTTAATGCCATACCAGGCATTTTGGCCTTTCAGCTAGCCGAAGACCGTAGGGTTGCTTCGGCTGCCTGACCAAAGAGCCTAATTTTTGGCTCTAGAACTTGGGCTAGCTAAGAAAACCCTTCAGCTAACCAAAGACTTCCAGGTTTCTCTTGTTTGGGAGACCTGGAACTTAGGATTTTGATGTAAATTGGAACCTTTGAACTTGTATAATGATGATTAAATGTGGGAATGAAGTAGGTAATGATCAGGCTTGATGTTTACCTACGGGGCTGTCTGGGAAGCATATGTAGGGCAATGTTAAGTCAAGGGTATGATGGCATAGAACCTTGGATGTCAATTACCGTCAGAAGCACTAAGGAAATAGCATTTTAAACCAGGCTTGAAGACCGTTCAGATAGTTCAAGCATGGTTTAGGACAAAATATGGACATATGGAATCCTATGATCTTATATAGTTGAATGGCATTGTTGCTTGCATATGGAAAACAATCAAAGGCCTAGGCCTGGTATTTGTAACTGCTCCTTGATTTACAATCAATCTTGATGTCGATGTACAATTATGTGCCCTCTGGTTACATGACCATGTGCGTGTTTCTTTCCTTGCATTGCAGTTACTTGGCAATTGTTCTATTTTGTGAAACTTGCACTAACAACCTAAAATGGCTGTAGAATCCCCAATTTTTGGTAGGATTGCTATTTCTTAGGTAATTAGGATTAGATGGGATAGATGGGTGTCATTAAGGCATAAAGTTGAAATTTCTATAAAAAAATAGGCAGCAATGGTGCGGCCCAGTTTTTGAGGGTCAAAAGAGGTCAGAGTTCGGAGATCTTTTAACATATGGCTTCCTCTCGTCACGTAGTACGAGATCCATATACAGATCATCAAATTTGAACATCGGATGCAAAAGTTATTAAGTGTTGCACAGTTGCTAATGAAAACCGCCAACTTTGGGAAATTCCAACTTAGCCCATGCTCACTAGACTAAAATCAAAATAGGGCAGATTTGATAAGATCTGGTAATAAAAGCAAAGCCTAATATCCCTAGCCGATTCTAATTACGTTAGGAGTCGCAATAGACCAAATCTAGGCACCCCTCCTATCTGGCTTTGTTTTGACTTATTGTGTTCTCTTATCTAAGTCGAGAAGGTTACAACTGTGTGAGACTTGAAAGTACCACTCATCATGAAATGTGATACTTGATGGTAGTAGCTTGTGCTTGGAGGAGCTCCTTGAATGATTCCCATTTGCCTAGAAGAAGTGTCTAGTTGGAACTTTACCTTGGAGTCTTGTGTCAGGCAGTCAGCACCACTTAGCTGTTTAAATCTTAACATAGCTGGGGCACTGCAATGGAAAGAATGGTTACCTTAAAACCATCTGCAGACTAGTCTTGTTGGAAGTGAAACATGTCACTTGGTACCATAACTGTACTTGATGGCCATAACATACCATTTTATCTTGGCCGGGCATATCTATCGTGCATCATCTTTATCACAACTCTTTGAGTATGGGAGGGCAGTGATACTATTCCGTGGTGGATTAGTCTATGTGGTTTGCCAATTTTGCTTAGGATGTTCCTCCAATGTTCTAGATTTATTGTTAAATGAATCTTGATACCATCTCTATTCGTGCATAACTGCCTAGTCGTAGATATCATTGAAATTCCTTTAATTCCTTGTATATAATTATATATTGATGCATCATGGTAATGTGATTTATGCTTGCTTACTTGCTGGGTATTTTTTATACCTAATACTGATACAATTGGTGCTGTAGGTGACGGCCCTTCAACAGTTTACTCGGAAGGTAACACAATCATTGAGGAACTGCAAGAGTATACAGAGTGATGCGCCGAGGAAGTGATCTAATGGCATCGTGGTGTTGCGCATGAGAGCCATCATACTACTGTTTAGTTTATTCTTCACTAGGTTTTTTGTTATGTCTCTTGTTTTGGCCATGGTCCCAGTCGTTAAACTTTGAAAACATGTTGTAATAAAATACTTTCAAGTGTAATCTATATAATTTTGCTTATGCTTTGCTATTTTTTTCTGAAATTATGGTTTGATGGTTGGCCATGTCTTAAATGTTTTGATCGTTTGATAAAGCTTCCGCTGAAAGTTTTATGGAATTTGACATAACCTCACATAAGCGGAACAAAAATATAAACCCCCGCCTCGAAAGGCGGACTCCTTGGGGAAATCCGGTTTTGGGGTGTGACATTATTTTGAAAACCCTAGACTATAAAGCCTCTCTCAATCTCTCCAGTTTCGCATTCACGCCGTCTTTTGATTCATCTGCCAATGCTCTATCATTTGCAAAAAAAATATACAAGGTACTTCCTCTTGAATATGAGTAGTTACTTTGTTCATAACCACTATAGAAGGATAAGGGCTTAAAGCTGAACCCTGATGCAGACCTGTGATCACTAGAGTCTGTCTCTCGATAAGTAGTTCTCACACTCATTACCACTCGCTTCAAACATGGCGTTAGTGACGTCAATATAACCGCTTGGGACACGCCTTTTAGCTAAAACCCTTCAAACCAAATTTCTAGGTACCTTATCGTAGGCTTTCTCTAAATCAATGAAAACCATATGAAGATTTTTTTTTCCTCTCCTCTTTAGTATTTTTCCATTAATTGTCTAGGTGTAAAGATAGCTTCCATATCTTGGTCTTTGTCGAAATCTTTCCTCCTTTATGCTCTCCTATAGTTTATAGTGCTCCTCATAAGTTTAATCCCTTAATAATTGATCCAACTTTGTATATCACCTTTGTTCTTGTATATAAGTCACTTCTTTCCCATTCCTCCATCATTCATTTGTCCTTAATATCTTATTAAAAACTTGTCTAATTTCTCTTAAGCATTTTCAAGCCTCTATCGTAATATAGCCCTATAGCCTTTCATGTTTTTATTCTTGTCGGTGCTTTCTTCACTTCTGCTACCATAATCCTGCGGTAGAAGGTAAAAGTATTCTCTCATTCCTAAGCCTCCTATAGAATCTTCATCTAAATTTGTTAAACTATTCCCTCCAGCTTTTTTTAATATCATTTTCCTTTTTAAAAACCTTTTGATTGTCCTAAAAAGAGTTCAGTAACAACCTTAAATTCATAAGCTATAAGCAGATTATGTCTCCTTAGTTTTTAATGAAATAACTATGAAGAAATCCCAGTTTTCTTTTATAATGAGCATGCATAGAAAAACCCCGATATAAAACTAATCTTATGAGCAAATTCTGACTGTTACAATATAGAGTTATTAATTAAACATAATAATAAATGTAATAAACGGAAGACAACTGATTCATAATTAGGAAAACGAGCATTATTTATGCAAAAGTTTTCATTAGATAATTAAAAAAGAAGAACAAGAACAAGAAGAAGAAGAGGGCATGCCACCACCATTTCAACAACCGTTTGATCTCATGGGCCCCGCCATGGATTGATGATACTCCAAAACCATCTCACATTGGAAGATCCAACCATTTTGTTAACAGCCCATTTTCCTTAGAATATGGACCAAACCAAGCAAAACCCTCAACTACCAAATCTCAGTCTAATCAAATGAGTAGACCTTCCAACACCTGGAATCTTCAACAAATTCCCTAACCATTGGGTGGCACATCAGATCAACTGTCTAGATCACCAGATTATATGCACTTAACCAACCGACTTAATCACGCTAATAGCGACTCAATAAAACCTTAAAACCCAGAATTGAGAAAGTCTCAAATCACCCAAAAACAGATTCAAAAGATCTAAGAATCCAACTAATCAATACAAAAATCAACTTATATGTGCCAAAACCCACATTTGCATATAAGATAGAGCATGTAAGGAGTAAATTCACAATCAACCTTAAACCCCAGAATCAAGAGGGTCCAAACAGATCCAAAATCCTAAGAATCCAATTCAAGTACTAAAAAAAACTAAAAACCCAATTGAGAATTTCATATATTTCACCTCTCCGATGTTTGGGCACTGCGCTTCTTCACATACGGTATTGAGATTCAGCTTCGAGAGAGACTCCTTCACCTGCCGGAACCTCTCACCCTGAGGAGCTCTCTGCCTCAGCCACTCCGGCTTCTTCACTGTCGGATCGCGGCCAGTGTACGGCCCTAACCCGCCCGGATACGGACTCGCAGATGAGAGCGAGGCGGATTCAAACAGCTTCGATGGTGGAGAGGGTTCCGATCCTGTTTTCTTCTCTAAATCGATGGATTCGGATCGAATTACGGTTAGAGAATGGGAATTTAGGCATCCGGGGTTTGAAGAAGAGATTGGGATTGAGGGAAATGAGGGTTTTGCAAGAGATTGGTAAAGCATTTCTGCGGAGAGAAGAAGAGAAAGAGATGGATATATGGAAAATGGAAGGAGATGTGAGAAAGAGGAGAAGAGATACAGGCCCTATGAAGTGCATCGTCTCTGCTTTGGTTTCTCCGTTGGAGGTTTTGGTGGTGGTGGTTGTCTGGTTGAAGACCAACAACATAAGCAGCGGGACCACGGGAATTTGTGATCCCAAGTCCCACCGTTTATGAGAAATTAGAGATGTAAATGGACCAGTTAGAAATCGGGCTGGAGTGCTTATTTTGACTCGGTTTTACTTTAGTCTCAACCCGTGTACTTGTACGTAAGATATTATCTCAATTTTTTAATAATCTCTTTTAAAAACTTATTTTTTTCTATATCATTTTCTCTAGATTCGGACCCTATATAATTCTTGATCTAAATTCAAACCCATCATATATATGGTCTCGATTCAACATGAACTCGGATCGGAACCTACTTATTTCCATTCTCATGAGAAATCATCAACTGAAATCAGGTTGGACCACCAAGTTTGTCGGGCCAAATGCAGCCACGTGGAAGGTTATATTTATTTCAATTAGATATGCTTTTAATTTTAATTTGATTCTCTTTCCATAGTGTCAAAATAGATAGACTTAACACCATGATCTAACAAATTGTTGAAAGTCTTAAGGCAGGCCTACGCAATGACAAGAAGGCCCACCATTCATTTGGATGTGGCCTAGTAAGTCCATTGCATGGTCTTGGCCTTGATATTTCAGCTCTGTAGCTAAAAATGAGTTGGCCACTTACACTTAAGGTCCAATTATAATCCGAAGTATTTAACATGTATTCTCAATATTTCTGGTCATGCCTCAACTTTTAGTTGATGATGTCCACGTGGGCCGACAACAATATTTCATCTACGGGGTCAGATTTATCCAAACGGGATATGGTTGAAAATTTAAATCATTATAGTCTATTTGACTTCACTTTAGTCTATTTCTTTTCTATCCTTATCAGCCTTAAAGGATTTTAAATTAGAATTTAACATAATCTAATGGGGTTGAGTTTTTGGTTAGAGGACGTTTTGCAAAAGTGGGAATGCTATAAGTAGGCACCTTGAGTATGAGGTCTACTCAAAGGAAAAAGTGTGTCCCTATTCTTTTTCCTATCAAACATAGTTTAAGAACATAGAAATCCATCAGTCCTTATGGAAGAATTGTAGAATTCTTAGATTTTTACAATATTGCAAATTACTCTATTGTGTGGATTTATTTCATTCCACAATTAAAAGTGTGGGCCAATAAAATTAGGGGTAAAAGATTTTCTGGTTCGTATGGGTCACACCTTATCAGACGGCTAACGTAAAATAAGATTTGTGCATTCCACCAATTGTTAGATAGTAATTTGCATGATACTACCATGTAAGAAGGAAAAAAAAAAAAAAACCTTTGTATCGATTGGGATGGGTTTCTTATATGATCAAAGAACGCATATTGAAGAGGAGAGATCTAAATAATTTGAGTCCGGATCACCTATCGCAGTTGTTATATATTCATCGTGAGTGGACCAATAACAACCCGCTATGTCATCCAAAAATTTAAGTGATTTTGAAGTTTAAAAAGTTTAAATCGGATGAAAGAAAATCACCTAAATTTTCGGATGATGCGGCGGACTGTTATTGATCAACTTACGGTGAAAATATAACAACCGTGATAGGTGTTCCAAACTCAATTAATTCAAATACAAAACCCTTTTTAGACCCCACCCGGTGTAGGTGTTTCTTAGGACACAAACAAATTAGAGTGAATGCTTTAATGGGAAAACATAGAAAACATGTTGGGGATGTGAGAATGGCTCTCAGTTCTCACATGGCAACCCAGGGTTCGAACCCTAGGTACGTCACTTTTCCCACGTGTGCAGGCCCCCTTTCCACTTATGTCCACTTTTTTCTTGTGTGTGCGGGCTCTTTCTTTGGTCCCGCGCCCCTTGCTGATACAAAAAGAAAAAAAACGTCTGAATGTGAGCTCTATCCATATGTTATCAAGGGTAATCAAGGAAAAGGGGAAACGAGGAGGCCATTAGGATGTCCAATGGGGAGAATGCATACCCCTTGAATTAAAAAGAGGGAGAAAACCCATCCATTAATTGTGATGGATAGTGAGAAGGGTGGGATGTAGCCCTGTCAATTTGGCCTTGAGACAAGGGCCCCAGCCTGGCCCTCAAAAAGCCCTTAAAATGAGGGCTTTTGTTTTTAAGGAGAAGTCTTAGGGTCGGACTTGGACAGTACTAACCTGCCCCAGCCCTCCAACTTTTTTTTTTATTTATATAATATAGATATGTTTCACATTATCTCTCATAGTAAGGTGAGAGATACTCTCATAAGAGCATCTCATTAGAGTAGAGATATGAAATGGAGATCTTTTGATAGATTGGATGGATGGTATTTCATTAGAGTAGAATTTGTGTAGATGTCTGCAAACCGTCCAATTCATAAATGTAATGATAAGAGTAAGAGGTAGGGTGTTGGAGACTCTTACTCCATTAATGTATTAGGTGGACACTTCCAAGTTTTAATAACAAACAAGAGTCCATCGTCATTCTCTTTTGACACTTCTACATTCATGTTACCAGGTTATACCGCTGCAACAATTACCCATGTAAAAGGTTACATTAATTGGATTGGGGTTTGGAGAAGAGACGAAGAAGGAAGAAGATGAGGAGTTTATGCCTTCTCAGGGTCGACGGGTGACTCTCACTTGTTATAGAGAGGGTCGCCATCGATCCTCAACACAAAAAATGAAGGTCGATAGCAACCACTGAGAAAAATGGTAAAAAAAAGTTGATTTTTCTATACGGATTTTCTGTTTTGTGCAACTTTGGCTAAAGTTCCCTATTTGGTGCACTGGCAACATAAAGTGGATTTTTTTGGTAAAATCCCCTTGAATTTAAGAACTCTGTGTCATTTTTATTGGTAGTATTAATCGGACCTTAATTGGGCATGGGGCCGTTGACTAAATAAGTAGACTTGGGCCTGATATGTCTAAAGTGTGCTGGGCTCAAACCAAAAACATATGGCCCATGTCACATTTTTTTTTAGTTATAAAATTAAGATCATATATTTTTTTTTTTAGCTAAGAAAGTATATATTCATAGCTCCTCTACCCAGAATAAGATCACATTTGTGTGACATGATAAACTTTTGTGGATAGTGGATTGGAATACTTAAATCTAATATGGGCTTACTCTCCATGACAAAATAATTTGAAGGGTTCTTTTCCAACAGCGCTTCTAGGCTATTGTGAAAAACCCTTCCTCTGTTTTGGAATATGAGATACAAGGGTGATTAAATGATCAGTTCCTTTAATTTTACGTTTTCAAAATTGGGAGGATTTTAAATAAGACCTTAAGTTTTTTTCTTATTTCAAAAAAGGACACAAGTTTCAAAACATTAGTCCCTAAGTTTTGTTGAAAGTTTTCAATTGAGGACGTCTTTCCATTTAAAGATATCTTTCGGCAACTCTTTCTCTCGATTATTTTTTAAATAAAACCCTCATTCACTTTCTCTATATGCTCCTCATTTTCTTCACAGACGTCCTCATTGTGATGAAGGACAATTAACGTTCCCGCACGATCGGGCGCATGTAATGGCTGCAAGAACTATATCATGACTTAAAATGAAGGGTAATTTGGATATTTTAAAAAAATTGAGAAAAAAAGCCGCTAGAACCAATTTGAAAACTTTTGAAACTTGTGTCCTTTTTTTTTTTTTTTTTAAATAAGGAAACAACTAAAGGCTTATTTGAAATCTTCCCTTTCAAAATTTAATGACCACTATCCTATTAAAATAGGCTACTATAATGAAAACCATTGAAGGCATTGTAGCTATCAATGATCAATGATGCAAACGGGTTGGATCCAGGGAGGAACCATGATGGATTTGGATATGGATTCATCTTAAAAACTCTATATTCGGAACTGAAAAGAAACTCATGTGTTTTATCTTGATCAACCATCAAACTAAGAAACTCATGTGTGATCGAGTGCTTTGTCCATTTGAAATTAAGAATGTATCAAACTTGGTTTATAACACCTTAGAGTTTTATTTATAAAACCTTTTAACGGAAAATCATTAAATTTTAGAATTCTACCATTATAATATATTAAAGCCAAGGGTTTTGACTGGTGGTTATAATTTTGACCACAACTTATACTACTTTATTTTAAATCTTTCATTATCTCTCCCCGCTCTCCAACTTCGTTCTTATCTCACTCTACCAACTTTTATCTTTTCACGCAACAATAAAACTGTTCTTCCATCTTATCATTTATCTTATCTTATGTGACCACTCATATGGCTACATGTAACTACTCTGCATTTGAGAACTAGGTTGTCTTCTTTTGCATAAAATGAAAATGTTCAACCGGTATTGGTGTTTCTTGATGGCACAAAGCAGAATCGAGTGGATTGATGTGTTGAGAATCAATTTTTTCACTTTTCTGAAAATCTTAGCTCAAACACTGCTCCGGACCCCAATCAGGGCACAACCCACTTTGGGCCAGCCTTGGGCCCTAGATTTTAGTATATTGGGTTGGGCTTCGATTTACTGTACGTTTTGGTCAGGGCTTGTATTTATTATTTTGGTCTGGCTAGAATATGGGCCGGCCTTGGATTTGAAAACCCAAAGCCCTGGGCGAATGAGGTGCATAAAGATAAAATAGAGGCAGGAAAAACTTTCAGTTATGAAACTTTAGTAGCATTCTTGATTGAAATTTGTGATGTTGGGATTTCAGACACAATGATGTAATAACAGCTGTCCGTTGGAGTATTTGGATGCAACGATTTCTTTTCTCTAAAATTTTGAATTCCTGCCACCTGAAAAGCTGTAAATAACATGTGAAATTCTCATAATTCTAACCACTTTGGATGCTCTAAACGGAGAGGTGGATTAAGGAAGGGAACAACTTTTGGGGAGTTTATATGAGTTCTAAATCTTGCTGAAGATTTATATGAAATATTAAAATCTTGCCGAAGAAACAAGCCTTTTATTTTTTCTTGAAAAGGGACTTATAAATACATGCATTTTTACACATATGTACATATCCAAATTAGTTTCTATTTTTTTTTTTTTTAACCCAGCGAAGGGGTTGAGATCTGAGACTCCTGACACAACTCACATATGTAAAGAGATGGGAACTCACACATGAGATGAGAGACAAACACAACCAACACATGCGGGGAGGATATAAACTCGCACATATAAGAAAACATAGACATAATTCACACATGTGAGGTGTGGAAACTCACACATGTGAGGAGACACGCACACAGTAGGTGATGAAAAGTCATACATGCAAAGAGAATAAACACAACTCATATATGTGAGATAATAACACTTACATATGCAAAGAGAGAGGAGGTAGAGTTCGAACCCAAGATCTTCCAATGAGATCTAGGACTCCTTACCTTAGGGGTAAGAAGCCCTTCTCACATATCCAAATTAATTGAGCTGCAACGTGGAATGTTAAAACGCACTCATCCGCCCTAGAACTCCTTGAGATGGGTCAGGCACAGGCTTCATCTTTTTTAGCAGTGCTGGGCTCAGGCCAGGAACTAATGGCCCAAACCAGGCTAGGCCAAGCTTGGGCCCATAGTTTAAAAGTTGGGGCCTGGCCTAGACATTCGTGGCCTGACCCAGGCCATGAACACCCTATCTTATCAATAATTAATGAGGAAAAGATGGGAAACGAGGCCATGCGGAATAAAGATGACCGGATAAAAATTTCATACAATACGAAGAGAGAAAAAGTCATACCCTTGGCTGTGAATTTGTGATGGTTGGTGAGATAACTGTTTAAAATTGTCGGACAGCGAACTGAGGAAGGTTCCCACAATGAAGTTTCCTCTCTAACTCTCTTGGGAACTCATTTTGGAAGGTTCCCTTATTAGACAACGAAGTTTCCTCTCTAACTCTCTTGGGAACTCATTTTGGAAGGTTCCCTTATTAGACAACGAAGTTTCCTCTCTAACTATTTGGGTACTGCCGTTTATAAAAGCCAACTTCTATTCTCCATCATGAACGGCCCACTTCTATTCGGTAATCTCTCTCTGCCCTCTGAAGCCTGAAATAATGTCGGAAATCACGATAGATGAGCAAATCACTTTCGAATCGATCAATGACCAAATCACGATTGAAATCCCGACCGCAGATCGCCCACAAGTGTCCCCAGACATCAAAGCAGTCCAGAAGGAAATGTTCGGGGTTGCTGCTCCTACTGTTACAGTTTCTGCAGTTGGAATTCTGGATCTTCTACTAGAGAAGAGACCTGCTCATGGTAATCACAATCTTCTCTGGAATACTTACGTTTGCTCAGTCTCAGCGACCTTCATCTTTGGCTCAGCTCTGCTTTTGCTTTCGCTCATTCTCCGTCGAGTACCCAGATTGGTTCCTGCAGTCAAAAAGCTTTTATGGATTGCTATGATCCTTCTTCATATTGCACTCATCCTTAAAGTGGGAACTCATGGCGTTCCTTGATTTTCTGGGACGTTACTTGTCAGCTTAGCACATGGTTTGTGCGCTACTAGCTTGGTTTTTGAAAAGTTGAGTTGGATAGAGTGTGAGATCCAATTAAATAAACAGAGTGGAAGTAGTGCAGTTTTTTGCTTTGTTGTCATGATATATGTTTGTTGTCTCATAAATATCTGTCTTCTCTTGTGCACGTAGTGTTTATATAACAAATAAGAGTTCTTTTTCAATTTTCTCTCTGAAGTTTCAGCACTTGTTTTATGATTTTGAATAGAATTTCTCAAGCTAGAGAATGATGGAAAAGTAGTACATATCTATTCGATTGCTTTGCAGGAAGTTGCATGCGCATGAAACCCCGTGACAGGCCATGAAGGCATTACAAAAGCGTGGATAATTAGCATGTCCAATGCTGAAGGGAGCTTCCACATGACCTTCTGGACTCGGAACTGGAACCGAAACAGGGTCCGGGTTCGGTTCCAGTTCCGAGTCTGAACTTGAGCCGGATCCAGATCTATAAACAGGCCAGACCAGAATTTGGATCCACCTTTGAAGAATGGGCAGTGTTAAGAGAATAACTCTCGGCACAGATAATTCTCCATTGAAAAATGAGGACCATCCATTAAACTATCCAATTGATTGACTAGTCTGATTAATAGGAGCTAATAGATTAGGTTCTAAACTAAAAGCACTGATTTTTAAGTTCTGATCTATAGTTAGTTTGTTTCATAGAATTGTTATTAAAAACATCTTGTTTCATGAGGTGGTCAAGCCCACCTTTTAGAATTGTGGTAATTATGTCTCATCTTTAAAAATTACAATTAATATATAACTTCCCATTTTCATCAGTTTAAAAAAAATTATAACATTTTTATATTACACAAAATGATCTTTTTCCCCAGGTCACTTGCAGAGAAAATCAAGAGGACGAGGTTAGGATCGTTTGACGCAGGTCTTCCGCTCTAATACCAAGAAGACATGGAAATCATGAACAGAGAGACATGGAGAAAGCAGAGCACAAGGAAAATGAACAATCCTATTACTTTTTGATAAAAATACAATGATTGCTGACTGTACATATATATAGAGATATCCAATCTCTTAGACTCATCTCTTAGACTCACTCAGTCAATTAGACTCCAACATGAGTTGCACGGAGTTGTCCAGACGGTTATTAACAGCTGTCGTGTCATTATTAATCAGGAAAAGATGGGAAACGAGGCCATGAGGAATAAAGATGGCCGGCGAGAAAAAATTCGTAGAATTCAAAGAGTGAAAAAGTCACACCCTTGGCTGTGAATTTGTGATGGATGCTGACAAACTGAGGAAGGTTCCCTCACTAGATACGAAGTTTCCTTTCTTAATCCTTTGGGTATACTTCCATTTCCTGGATACAAATTTACTGAGGAAGGTTCCCTCTTTGACTTGAAAAAATGAAGTTTCCTCTGGGTACTTCCATTTTTCGCATACCATCTCGTGCATATAAAAGCCGTCTTCTAGTTTACATCACGTTCATAACCCACTTCTAGTATCTTTCTCTTCTCTATCTGAAGTCTGAAATAATGTCGGAAATCACCATCGATGAACAAATCACCATTGAAATCTCGACAGCAGATCGCCCACAAGTGTCCCCAGAAATCAAAGCAGCCCAGAAGGAAATGTTGGGGGTTGCTGTTTGTCACGACCCGGGCCCGAGCCAAGCCGTGATTATCATACTTACTCCCGTAAACTCCGAATTAACCGAAGTTAAAACGAGATCCACAAGGGATATCAAACATAAGTACCTGTCAAATATAAAACTTTTGCGGAAAACAATATATATTTGACATCAACAATTTATCATTTACATGTATACAAAAAGAAAGTCTTTATACATGTATTGCTTTCAATATACACTTGCCAAAATGCTGCATATACAAAATTATTATGCAGACAACCATTAATTACAGTCCAAATGTTAATCACATTCCCAAAACGAATTCATAAACAGTTATCAAAACCTTTTTCAAAATATTTATCAAAATATTCCAATCGCACTCGAATACCAAGTCAAATGGTATCCCGCCGATTCCACTCTATCAGTCCTCCTGGAGGAACCGGAGCGGTCTCCTCCGGGGGCGCTGCAGTGCCGGCAGGGGCAACCTAGCCTGTAATGCCATCAACAACACTAATGAACACGACGGTTCAACAATGTATAAACAATTCTTGCAATAAAGTATATCAATACATCCATATTGCAATAACGACAATTTCCATTGCTAGAGTAATCTAGACAATTCTACAATGACAATAATAGACAATGACAGTAATAGACAGTGACAGTAATAGACAGTGACAGTCAGTATACGTGTACCAATTGGCAACTACCATAGCATTCTTAAATTGTATTTCATTCAATTCATTACCATCTTCCCTAAAAGGAAGGCTTCAATCAATATCCTAGGATATGATCGGGATTTATTCATTTACCATCTCCCCTCAAAGGGAGGCTTCAATCACTACCCGAAGGTATGATCGGATATATATATATATATATATATAAGTGGGACTTACCAGTGTCCGGGCCAGGGACACTAGCATCACCACGGAGCTCCGGAACACCCCCAATACCATCTGCTGCAGCAGGATTAGTCATTCATTAATCATTGAACTCACTTGGAGTTCTAATACAATCGCTAGGTAGTGCCAGACTCAATGACCAGTAACATTCAGTATGAAATCCTTTTTATGGATTCAATTCAGTTCAATAATTCCTTTCATGACAAAGGAAAGGAATGACAGTAATGTCAATCTCATTAGATTGATCACAATGACACAATGAGAGTAATACTCACCACATATGGCTTTACTCAATCCTATTCCAATCCTATTTCAATCCTATACAACCATTCGGGTGTAACCATTGGTTTCCAAATGCACGTGTTATTTACGATGGACATCACATTTGTATATTTAATATGTGCATTTCAAGTCCCCTTAATTAACACCCATGGAGCTTAGGCAATTGTCAATTGTATGGTCCACTCAAGGAACCCCTTTTTCTTCTCTTTAAAACACCATTCATTCCTCATAGTTCGATTAACCCATGATTAGTCTTAAAACTAATCGGGAACATATTTATACTTAAGAGTCATAGTCCAAATTCTCGTAAAAATCTAAAACCCGAAATTCACCGGGTTGGCTCGAGCGGACCCACTGTTCGCTCGAGCGGACCCCAGGCAGAACGCTGTTCGCTCGAGCCAACTCATTGTTCGCTCGAGCGAACTCCCACAGAAACCTGTTCGCTCGAGCGAACAAAATGTTCGCTCGAGCGAACTGCGCAAAAACCCATTTCGCCCCAAACAGAGCCTTGATCGCTCGAGCGAACCTCCAGTTCGCTCGAGCCAACCGTGCAGAATTTCAGTCCGAATTCTGTGCAGCTCACTCTTCTTCTATTCTCCTTTCTCAATCACACTTCTACAACCTGCATGGTAAAAATGGAACCTCCTGTTCCCCCTCATGCATCATCCATTCACATTCATCAATAATCACACTTCTAAACATCCATTAATCACATCATTAAGCATTCTTAATAAACCCAAAATCCACATAAACATGCACATAATCCATGATAAATCTATCATGCATCTCTATAACAATTACTATGATCAATATGAATTACAAGCAAGGTTTATACTTGCCTTTGGAAGCTATTAACTCAAAAACCCTCTCTTGTCTTGGTTTGGCTTGAGATTAAAATCCCCTTTTCAAACCCTAATCAAGAAAAACACCCAAATGAACTCCCATGAGTCATTGGTGCTAGAAATCACTACTTAATCACTAATGGACTTGGGAAATCACAAAGAAAGGTCATTTACTTACTTGTAGTTCAAAAGGAATGGTTCTCAAGCTCTATACTCCTCAACAATGGTGGATTGCTTGATGGAGAAGATGAAGTTGATGCTCCCTTCTTCAAAGACCACTCAATCACTCACTAGCTCTCTCTCAACAAGAGGAATGGAAGAGGAAGGAAAAAGATGGAGAGCTCTAGGGTTTTCTCCTTGGTTTGCAAGAGATGAAATGAGAAATGAGCTCATTTTCCCCCATTTGATTCTAATATAAGCCTCTTAACACTAAACCCCCTTCTCATTTGTTTTATTTACATTTTGAGTCAAATGACTCTTCACTTGGTCCATTTGATGTCAAATGGAATCGCGTTTATTATGAAAGTTGACGTACTCTTCGAGATACACACGTTGGTATCAAGAATTTCCGTATTTGACGAAATACGTATAAATCCGTATTTACGAAAAAGTCCTTAGTTCACATTGTTTGAGTCTAAACTCCTTTTAATCCATTCAATTCCCTTTAAATCCATTTCATTAGGCTTAATATATCATTTGAGACTGATTTGTCCCTCTTTGGTCATTAACTTTAGTTAATCCAATTATCCACGCTGAATTGGCATTAATCACAATTAATTAGCCTTAATTACGTTTAGTTTGGGTCGGGGTGTAACACTGTTCCTACTGTTACAGTTTCTGCAGTGGGCATTCTGGATCTTCTACTAGAGAAGAGTCCTGCTCATGGTAATGATCACAATCTTCTCTGGAATGCTTATGTTTGCTCAGTCTCAGCGACCTTCACTTTTGGCTTAAGTCTGCTTTTTCTTTCGCTCATTCTCCCTCGAGTACCTAGATTGGTTCCTGCAGTTAAAAAACTTGTATGGGTTGCTATGATACTTCTTCATATTGCACAACTCTTCCTTAAAGTGGGAACTCATGGCATTCCTTAATTTTCTGGTGCTTCACTTGTCAGCTTAGAACACGGTGTGTGAGTGGTTCTTGTAAATTTGAGTTGGATAGCGTTTGAGATCCAATTAAATAAACAGAGTGGAAGTTGTTGGTTTGTTGTGAAGATATATGTTTGTAGTCTGATAAATATTTGTCTCCTCTTGTGCACGTCGTGTTTATATAACAAATAAGAGTTCTTTTTCAATTTTCTCTCTGAAGTTCCAACACTTGTTTTATGATTTTGAATAGAATTTCTCAAGCTAGAGAATGATGGAAAAATAGTACATATCTATTCGATTGCTTTGCAGGAAGTTGCATGCATGCGCATGAAATCAACCGCATGACAGGCCACAAAGGCATTACAAAAGCGTGGATTAGCATGTGCAATGCTGAAGGGAGCTTCCACATGACCTTCTGGACTCGGAACTGGAACCAAAACAGGGCCCGGGTTCGGTTCCAGTTCCGAGTCTGAACTTGAGCCCGATCCGGATCTATAAACACGCCAGACCAGAATTTGGATCCACCTTTGAAGAATGGGCAGTGTTAAGAGAATAACTCTCGGCACAGATAATTCTCCATTGAAAAATGAGGACCATCCATTAAACTATCCACTTGATTGACTAGTCTGATTAATAGGAGCTAATAGATTAGGTTCTAAACTAAAAGCACTGATTTTTAAGTTCTGATCTATAGTTAGTTTGTTTCATAGAATTGTTATTAAAAACATCTTGTTTCATGAGGTGGTCAAGCCCACCTTTTAGAATTGTGGTAATTATGTCTCATCTTTAAAAATTACAATTAATATATAACTTCCCATTTTCATCAGTTTAAAAAAAATTATAACATTTTTATATTTCACAAAATGATCTTTTTCATAAAAGATCTTTCAAACAATTTGTTTGCATTATTTTGTGTGCATCCACTTTTCCTAGAAAAGCCCTAAGAAATAGCAGCACCCTTGTCTTACTCTTTTTTTTTTTTTAATCGGTAACGGTAAAATATATTAAAGACTTAAGAAAGGTACAATAAAGAAGATGGAAAGAAAAAAAAACTTGCGTAGGTATTAGAGTTAATTACCAATACAAAACAATAAATTACAAAAGAGCAAGCAAAGCTATCATTCTTTCTACCCCCAACTTAGCCAAAGCATCCGCCACGCCATTCCCCGACCGCAGCACACGATGAAACTCAATATTCAAAGATGATGACCAAGTCTTGATTTGAAAACATGCAAAAGTTTTAATTTGTAAATAAGCTCAACAACTAGGAAGGCTTATTAAACGGGGTGTGTGTGTGTGTGTGTGTGTATATATATATATATATATATATATATATATATATATATATGGGGGATGTTCCTGTGCATCCTTCCCTCACCATATGGTGAGGGACAAACTTAATGGGGCCCACCTAGGGACTCACTAATCATGGGACTTATGGGGGATGGAAAGAAACCACTTGGATGAGACCATTTATCAAATTTGGAGTTAATCCCATGTCTTTAATCCCTTCATCTGTGGCCTATAAATTTAATGACTTTATATTAAAGGAAAAAATTTGACCCTCAATCCAACGGTCCAATATATTTGGATGTGTGAAAATTCAATGGGTCTAGTGTACTTAAGGGGGTTCCATGTGTGTGGATGGTTAGGATGTGTTATAAAGTTAACCTTACTATGTTGTCCCTCACCATAACATTGTGAGAGATGGATGCACATGAATATTAATTTCCCTATATATATATTTTCTTATAACATGAAAATACAAAGTTTCAAAAAACATAAATTCTTATAACATGAAAACCACTTCACAGATCTAAAGATTGTGAATCCAAAAATCCTCGGTTCCAGTCCATCACTATAAAACTCTAAAATCCGAGAGAAACGCTTGGGGCGGGAGAAGGAGCGCCGCCGGAGAGAAGCTATCACGGGAGAGACTGGTTTCGCCATTTGTGCATGACAGAAGAAATGGAGAGAGAGAGAGAGAGAGAGAGAGGAGGAGGAGGAGGAGGAGGAGGAGAGCTAGCGATGGAGATAAAAGCTTAGCATGAGGAGAGGAGCTCCACCACAGAGAGACAGTGTCGTTGGACAGAGGACGGCGCTAGCGATCGCGTCAATGGCTGGCGGAAGGAATGGAGAGACAGAGAGAGATGAAAATGGGGGAAAGGTAGAGTTGCTGAAGAGAGAAGCTGAGGCTTGACGAAAGAAGCGTCGCTGGAGAGAGGAGCGTGTCGCCGGAGAGAATCGATCGCGCGAGGGGGAGGATTGTGCTTGGTCTAAGGAATGGAGAGAGAGAAAGAGAGAGAGGGAGAGAGAAGAGCCGGCGATGGAAATGGGGAAAGGGTTGGTTTCGTTGATGGATTTGATTTTGGCCTCATATTGGAGAGCAGGGAAGTGAAAAAGGAATGGGCAGGCTCCACGCATGTTGCACTTGTTTCACTTCTTTCACTGGCTACGCACGTGGTGAGCGGACGCTCTCTTCAGCTTTAACTATATATATATATATGGAGAATATTCATGTGCATCCATCCCTTACCGTAGGGTGAAAGACACTTACATAATTAAAAATATTCATGTGCAAAAGAGGAAAAGCCATATATGGTTACATGTAAAAAAAGAATATTCATGTACAAAGAGGGAATGCCATGTACTATGGTGAATGATGGATGCACACCATAATATTCATGCGCATTCATCCCTCACTATAGGGTGAGGGACAGTTACATAATTGGAAATATTCATGTGCAAAAGAGGAAAAGCCATATATAGTCATATGCTATGTAAGTGTCCATCACCCTATGGTGAGGGATGGATGCACTTGAATGTCCCCCTATATATATGCTCCAAATGATAATATAGGAGTTTGTCTGTAAATGCCTTGCAAATATAGTTATTAATTTCGTTTTGTTTCAGCCGAAATGGCCGAAAATTTTCATTTTGGTCAAGTGGCCGAAACGAAATTTCAGCCAAAACTTTTCGGTTTGAATTTCGGTCAATCTCGGCGGAAATTCAAGACTTCGGCCAGATTTCGGCCGAAATGTCAAATGGAATTTTATATAATTTTTTTTACTGTTTTACACATATATATTTTGTATTTCTTATATTTTCACAAAAAATAATTCCAAAAAAATTACTATACTGGATTAAATCTATATTTATTACTTTTTCTATTTTTTTTACTTATATATGTATATATATTATGTTATATTTTTCACGAAATGTAATTCCAAAAGGTTTCGCTGAAATCCCGAATCGGCCAAAACTTTTCATTTTGCAGGTCGAAGCGAAATAAGGTCCGAAACAATATTAACAACTATGCTTGCAAGTTATATTTTAAAGCAAATATTATGTTCTAGTGTGGGACCAAATTCATATTCTTATCGGAGTGAACTTTACAAGAATTTGAGGCATTGACATTTTATAGACATAATGTGATTGCTTGTCTCTTAGTATTTATAAATGTCATTTTTTAGCTACTTAAAAGGCCACAAATGCTTTGTCAGAATTTTTAAAAGTCTCAAATGCTTTGTTTGAATTTTAAAATTTCAACCCCCCTTTTCTCATGGTGGAACTTCTCAATATTTCTCAAATGCAAAAAATAAATAAATAAATAAATAAATTTAGGAACTCCACTACATTTAGAAATTCAGAAATCCCAAATAAAAATTATCTAAATCTCAGTAAAAAAAAGCTACCCCGCTCCAATTTTCAATAATTGGCTGGCGTTTTTGGATGGATGGTGAAGTGAAGTAAAGTGAGGTAGAGGCTCCATTATCCAAAAAAAAAAAAAAAAAAGACCACCTATCATTTCAAAAGTACACAAACTTATAATCTCCTCCTTTTTAAAAAAAATTCAAAAAACAACATTCTTTCTCCACTAAGTAACAAAAAAACTCTCCTCCTTTTATATAGAAAGTCAAAAAAAATTTCTATTAAATAACTTAAAATAAAAAAAATATATAATTTTTTATATTTCCTACTCTATTGATTTAATACTTCACCTCACTTTACTTTTAACTCAGCGTACATCCAAAGACCCTTGGTGTTAGAGACATCCACAATTCCACCCACGCAAGCTTCCAATCGGGGCCTTAAATCCTTATTTAATTTATTCTTTGTTGAGAAAAAAAAGGAAAGTCAGCCGACCTCCAACGCGTTATCTTGTACCAAGGCCGAGGTGGGAATGATGTGATCTCAACTTGTAAAGCAGCTGATGACGTATTTCGGCTCTCTCGTTCTTTCTTTTTTCGGTGGGGAATCATCAGTGGTCTGTAGCCGTACACATCACAACTACAATTACCTTTTCATAAGCTCTTCGTTCGTCGGTTTCCTTCGCTGACGCTGCTTCTTGACGTAGCAAATGACACGTTACTCACGACTTTAGTATCCCTCTACTACCTGTCGACATGAATACACAGCTATTATAATTTTTAAATCTTACGAGTGCGAAGTCTGTCTTCTAATTTCTAAATACAGACATCACGTTATAATTTCTGGATGTGGTTACGTGCCTCGTATCATAGAAAAGGTGTGTTTCATTAATACAGTCACAAAATATGGAGCCAAATCATAAACCTTGTAAATTTAAGCTAACATTGTGAATTTTGAATCCAGTCTCATGTTTTGATTTATAAAGATAGGTATTACATTATAAATTATAAATTTTAAAGGTGGAACCGTATTTTGGAAATTCGATTCAAATTTAACAAAAATAACTTGGGTAGAATTGGAGTTGCACTGGATGACATTTAGTCTAAATTGTATGGTCGAATACAAATATGCCCCATTTATCCATAAATTCATATTTTGGCGAGGATTAACCTTCAATTATAAATCAATTATTAGGCCGTTTTAGAAATCCAACTCAAACCATGGGAGCTTACTCACCTTGAATTTGGTGGGACCCACACCTTCTATCATGGTTTACAATGCCTTACAATTTGTGGCAACCTATGGGGTGGCCCACTCATCACACAATCATTTAGAGGTAAATAAGTTATGAAGGCAATAATTGAACTTCAATACTAGTTGTGAATTGTGATTCACACACAGTCACATGGCTGTCGACATTGAAATGGTCGGTTGCTGGGTTGGCTTGCAATGTGCCGACTTCCAACCCACTCGACCATGAGGAATTAGTCTAGCCCAAAAGATTAGGAACCTTTTGATAGGAAAAAAAAAAAAGAGAAAAGAAAAGAAACCCGGCCATGAGATTTCAGTCCAAACAGTTAATAAGATCAACCCAACAAATGTTTTCCATATTTAAGTCAATCTAAGACCTCACCAAAATGAAAAGAAAAATGACAAAAATACCCTTATGTGATTTTTCAAATATTATTTTCAATAAATTATTTAAGATAAATGACCCGGCGGTGCCCACTTCTGCTACCGTTATGTATGACTGGTTAAAAAAAGAAGTGTTTATATAGATTCCAAATGATTGAGAAACTAACACAATTTAATGGTTATCATCAACTAAATCAAGTTGAAACTTGGGCTAACGAGCCTTTATTCTCACCTCGCTGCAAAGGGTCCGAACCTTCCGTACATGAAACAAACAAACTATCCACTTGATTGACTATCCACTGGAGCTTAAAAAACTATCCACTCAAGGATGCTTCCAATATATGATCATGGCCTCAGATACTCTGTTGCTTTGATTCAGATACTGAGTTAAAAGGAGTATAACTTTATAGTGGAATACACCCATTGAAAAATCTAAGTCATTTAAAATAAAAGCCCTCCTCATCCCATTGTATGAGGTGGGGTAAATTTGCCCCTGTAGAATTTGGTCCCACTATGAGATTGGTTGTATGATAAAACACATGATGATGAATAATGCGAAAGATTGTGTTTGTCATTTTTTGCTAGGTGTGTGAGTGGTACACATCATGTGAGACAGCCTAGGGCAACTGTGTGAGATGAGATACCCTTACCACTGGATTTTCTCGAGTTAATCATTTGTCATGAGTTTTTTTTATGAAATTATCAATCAGCTCGTGGGGCCTAATTAGATGCAAGCTTTTTGGTGGAGAGAGTGTAGATGGGGGGTCTACCTTATGGCAAGGATCAGCCAAAATCTTCCTCGGCCTCTTCATAGTATCTTTGCCCTCAATTTAAAAACCTTAAAGTTTAATGACATTTTAACCATTAACTATGAGGGAAGAAGAGAGAAAAGAGAGGGAAATGAGAGTTGTGATGGTAGCCAACGTAGGGAAATGGGAGGGAAGTGAGTTATATAGGTTGGGGTTGGGGCGGATTACCAAAATGCCCTTTTAGTTAACATGGGATTGGGGATGAGGCCATGGGTATTTAGGTCTTTGGGTAGGGTTTTTAGAAGCTTCTCAAGTGGAAAACCCCTCCTATTAATCCTAATTACTAGATAGGGCCTCTAGCTAACTAACGAACTCTAACAATTATAAAAGACCTCCCATGATCCTATAAAATTACACAAAGAGACTAATTAAACTAAAACTTAGGATAATACCTAACTACCCTTACTAATCCTTATTAATTACTATAATTAGATACTATAAGCTATAAAATAATATTCAAATCCAAATTGAGGGGTCCACAAAGGGGTGGGATCTTACATCACTCCCTCCTTAAGAACATTTGATCCCCAAATGTAAAAACAAAGTAAGAACATATATGCAGTAGAAGATGTGGATAGTCCTTCATCACTTGGTCATGTAGCTCCCACGTGGCCTCCTCTGGAGTGTGATGCTCCCACTGAACTTTCACCCTCTGAATGGTTCGGTTCTAGAGCACTTGCTCTTTGGTGTCGATGATAGCAACTGGTCTGGCGAGGTACGAAGCGTCTAGCTGAATGTCGAGTAGATGATGATGTAGAATATTAGTAGGGTCCTCCACGTACTTCTTCACCATAGAGAAATGAAAGACATCATGCACTCCTGACAACTTTGGCGGTAACTGAAGCTTGCAAGCGACATTTCTGATCTTGGACTTGATCTCAAACGGCTTGACGTATCTCTGTGCTAGCTTACCCCTCTCACCAAATCTGAGGGTACCTCTGGCTGGGGAAAGTTTCAAGAACACCTCGTCTCCTTTTTGAAACTCGAGTGGTCTGCGCCTATTGTTTGCATAGCTCTTCTGCCGACTACGACTGATCTTCAAATTCTCGACTATCTGTTGGATCATTTCGCTGGTGTCGCTAATAATAGACAGGTCCGTGGAAACTCCTGACACTGACCTCCACCCAACAGACTGGGGTCTTGCATCTCTTGCTGTACTAAACATGTCCTCTAGCGTCTAATTGGTGCGCTCGGTCTGTCCATCTGTTTGAGGATGGTAAGCGGTGCTAAAACTCAACTTGGTGCCCAAGGCCTGCTATAAACTCTCCTAGAAATGTGAAGTAAAACACAGGTCTCTACCCGAAACAATCGAAGCCGTAACTTCGTGCGAAGCGACAATCTCGTGCACGTACAACTTAGCAAGAATGTCGAGTCCTGCTTTTATCGAAATTGGCAAGAAATGAGCTGACTTAGTCAATCGGTTCACAATCACCCAAATGCCATCACTGCGTCTCCAGAAAGCTGGAAGTCATACGATGAAGTCCATGGTGATGTGCTCCCAGTTCCACTTATGTATCTCAAGCTAGTGAAGTAATCCTTGCGCTTCTGATGTTCGGTCTTGATCTACTGACATGTCAAGCATCTGGAAACATAGCCTGCGATCTCTTTCTTCATGTTGTTCCACTAGTATTAGTTCCTCAGGTTCTGGTACATCTTGGTGCTACCTGAGTGAATCGAATATCTACTGTGATGCGCATTTGATAGGATCTCGTCCTTCAGCTCCTGAATGTTTGGCACACATAATCTGTCCTGATCCACCAATCAATCTGAACTTTGGCCTCTGGTCAATCTGCTCGATTACTCTGACAAGCTTAGGATCGCTGCGTTGGCTGTCCTTGACCTTTCCAAGTAACTCTGGTTCCCATGCGGACATGATAGCAAGCATAACTCTGTCGCTAAGCAGCTGAAACTAAACATCCAAGTCCCGATCGATCGGACCTTGGACATAGAGCCCGATTTGGCCTGGTCAGTGGAGAATTCTTCCCCAACCTCCACCTATACAACCACCACATCACCCTCACCACCAAGCATCTTCCAACATGAGGGGAAAACCATCCAACAACATCCAAACATCTATAAACCCCAAACAAACAAGAGAAAACCCTATTTTAACATCAACATCTACAAAAGGGCAAATCAAAGGAATCTATATGCATAACACATGAATGAAGGAAGAAAACAAGCATTCCAATTCACAAGTTATGATTAGGTACTTGCCTTGCGATTAGTTTCCTAGGTTTCAAGAGCTAATAGAGAGAGTTGTTATGGTTTGAGAGTTTTGTAGGAGAAGAAGAGAGGTGCGATGGTTGTATTTGTAGAGAGAGAGAGAGAGAGAGAGAGAGAGTGGAAATAAAATTCCAATAAGAAAGGAGTTCGGGTTCTTATAAAAAGAGAGTTTTGTTATAAGATATGGATCTTGGGTGGATGCCCACTTAAGATGAGTTAATGTTAGATTTTGGGTTCCTCTCTTATGAGGTTACTTTGCCTATAAATAGGCATCTCCCCATTATATTTGTAAATAATAATGAGATAATAGAAAACTCTCTCTCTTCTCCCTCTAATCTTCTTTTTCTTAGTCTCTCTCTCTATTCTGACACGTTATCAGCACGAAAAAGAAAATAAAATAAGACCCCAAGGAAATCCTTCCTCGACTTGTTTTTTTTTTTTTCTTCTGGGTGCATATGTTTTGAAAAAAAAAAACACCAAGCTGCTTGGTTTTTCCTGCCTTATAGCCTTTCTTGGCTTGTGTGCTACACAAGGTTTGTTTCAAACCTTTGCTTCAGACGATCTATCACCCTGCCTCGATTTGCATCCTCTCCAAGCCAAAGTTCTCAAGAAGAATGCAACAAAAATCACCTTTTATAACTCCAGTTTCAAGCTGCCAGGGAGTCTATTTTCTCCTCTCCTACCTCGGGTCACGCACAAGAAGTCATCCATCTCTTGTCAAGTCCTCTTTGCCTCACGTACTTTTAATCTCGGAACGCGTGCATGAGGAGTCCATCTAGTTACTGGGCCCATACATAAGTTCTTCATCCGACCTCTGATCGACGAACGGTTTGATTTTGCAAATTCGTGGTGACAAGCATTACCCAATAGACGCAACAGATTAGCATTTCAACGGTCAAAATTTTTTCCTAGACTACAATCACAGTAAGTGGTATCCAAACCATAGTTTAAATCCAATCTATTAGAAAGGGGTTGCTATCCTCAGCTGCAGCCCCCCTCTATCCTCAGCTGCAAGCATGTGAGGAGGGCTGCAACTGCTCTCCTCACATGCCTGCAGCTGAGGGTAATGAGGGCTGTAGCTGAGGAGAGCAGCCCTCCTATTAGAATGTATAAAATTAGTTTGTGATACTTATTTACTACAATTATAGTGTTTGGTTACTGTTCATCGTCATGCACGATTTTTTTCTCTTTTAATTTAAATTTATTAATACCATGAATGGATCACAAAATAGAACCAGAAGTTCTAAGTGTAACATGAAGTTCACCTATCCATGGACCAGCAGTTTTGGAAGTTGGAATAGTGATACAAACCTGTAGATTCTTATCTATAAATCAAAACCTAGAGTTTTTAGTTTAAATCCAAATAAATTAGACGGCCATGAAATTAAATAAGAAAATTTGACAAAAACAGAAGTTTTGATCATTTGTTAGAATCAGAAGTTCTACTTCAAACCTGAAGATTTGACAGAACCAGAAGTCCTGATAATTTGACAGAACCTAAAGTTCTGAAGATTTGACAGAACCTCCAGTTCTAATTTCATGTATTATGAACCTGAAGTTCTAAATCAAGTTTGAAGTCTTGATAGAATCAGTAGTTCTGATTCTCAAAGTTGTTAACTTGATATTCTAACTTTTGACTGGCCATTTTTTTTGTTGAGAATGAGGACAACTAACCTCTGGATAATGAGGCATTTAGCAATCTCCCTGGCATGGTCTAGAAGACCAATAATTATTTAAGCTTCACAAACTTAATTTTCTTAGTTCATTTGAGATGCATGTTTGATAGACTTTTCCTTGTTTTTAAATAGAACTTTATTTTTATTAATATCCTAATTTATGGTGAATGTATTAATTATTTCAGTTTTAATCATATGATTGCATGGTTATATTGATTTATTATTTTTGTTTAAGGTATGGATCATGGAATTGAGGATAATATATGTTTGGTAGATGGTGCCATAGCACACACCATTCTGAAAAATCATAAATTTTTCTCAGAATTGATGTTCATTCCATGAAAGGTGTCCACCATAGCTGGACCTGTGCAAATAATTGAAGGCTTCGGAAGCACCTATATGATGTTACCTAGGCATGTCAAATGCCCGGCCCGACCTGCTCCAACCCGCCCCATCTAGTGAGCCAGCACGGCCTAATCCACCAGGGAAAAACCCCATGGCGGGCCGTGCCGGGCCGGCGGGCCTCCTTCACATTTTTTCCCCTTTTTTTTTATCAGTATTAAAAATATAAATTAAAAGTGTTCCAATCATTGTTGTAGGCAACACATTTTCTGGTTTTTGTTCAAAAAACCTTTCTAATCATTTGAAAAGGATGAGGGATATCACAACTATGAATTCCCAAGAGGTGGCCCACTCATCAAGTGGTCTACATCCAACCTCACATGAATGGGCCATGATTAGTAGGTTTAGTATCATTTAGTGCACTATAGCTAATTGTAAGATACTCATTCATCCTTAGGATCTTTGTCCTCGCATATGGCAATCATCTTGAGTGATCATAGCCAATGATCTAGCAAGAGAAGAATCAAGGATGGTGGGATGATCTACCATGTAAGAGGGAGTGAAAGATAAGCAAGATTTTACACTTGCCCATGTAAGATTGTGGCCTACCAAATCAATGGTCTTGATCACCCTAGTAAGTAACTTTAGCCTTCAAGTAATGGGGGTGATACTGTCCATTCCGCACCCATCTCTAGCTAGGCTGGCAACCACCTATCTTTTACCTTTAAAGGGCCCATCAACAAAAAATCTTTTTAAAAAGCCTTTTTCTCTCACCTAAATTTATATTTATTATGGCTTGGGCTGTATATATATATATATGGGTTGGTTGGGGCCTAATATCTGATTGGATACATTCCAAAGAGATACCTGTGAGTCAAAGACGAGATCTATGGTCTGAGGCATAAGTAAAGAGACCAAACTATACTTAGAGCTGATTAAGTTTTAATGGGATAATATATTCATGATAAAAGCAAAAGTAACATTATATATATTTTTTGGATTACTATTATAAGTTTATAACTATTGACCGGACCAGAGAAGAATAATAGGAAGGGATATAATTTGGGTCAATAAATTTAGGTTTGGTTTCAATTAGACCCAAGTTCCCAACCTATTTCCAAGCTTACCTGGCCAAACAAAGCCATCTAAAAGCCTTATTCTCTCACCTAAATTTATATTTATTATGGCTATGGCTGTATATATATATATATATATATGGGTTGGTTGGGACCTAATATCTGATTAGACATGTTCCAAAGAGACACCTATGAGTCCAAGACGAGATCCATGGTCTGAGGCACAAGTGAAGAGACCAAATTGTACTTAGAGCTGTTTATGTTTTAATGAGATAATATAATCATAATAAAAGTAAAAGTAATATTATATATATATTTTGGATTAATATTATAAGTTTATAACTATTGACCGGGCCAGAGAAGAATATTAGAAAGGGATGAAATTTGGCTCAATAAATTAAGGTTTTATTTCAATTAGACCCAAGTTCCCAACCTGTTTCCAAACTTACCTGGCCAAACAAAGCCATATAGTGATGTTTGGTAGGTGCCAAAATAAAAAATGCACAGAAGAAGTTTGTGTTCTATTTGGGCCCAATTTCCACAATGATTTTGTCACAATGGGCCCACCTGTTATATAATGATTGACATCCTTTGTATTTTTTTGTGGTAAATAAAACTTTGATTAAAAGAAAAGGAATGGGAGGGTTAAAGTATTTATAGACTTTGTAAAATTAAAAATGACACAAAATACCCCTTATATGATTGTTTTTATGGCTGTTGGGGGGTTAAAACAAACAAATTTTTTAAAAAATAGCCATTTTTGGGCGGGCCAGGCCTATCGTGCCTAGCGGGCAGCAGGGGGCAGCCCACATGCCTGGCGTGCCTGGCTAGACGGGCCAACGGGCCCAGGCACCTCAGCCCAGCATGGCCTATGTCACGGGCCGTGCCGGGCCGCTGCTCGTTGACTGGTCCAGCACGGCCCAGCCCATTTGACATGCCTAATGTTACCTAATGGTACCTACCTATTCATTAAAGATGCTTTATTCTCAAAATGTTTCTGAAGAAATTTAATTAGTTTCAAATGCATCAGATTGAATGGGTACCACATTGAGACTGTAAGTGATGGTAACAAGAAATACCTATGCATCGTTAGTAGTATTGGAAGCCAGAAGAAAATACTAGAAAAACTAAGTGCACTCTCCTCAGGGTTATATTATACGACAATCTCTAATGTTGAATCACATTCGGTTATGAGTAAAACAACAAAGTCAAGCCCGAAGATTAAACTAAGCCCAAAGCTTAATGATCCTAAGACTTTATATCTTTGGCATGACAGGTTAGGTCACCCTAGGGCTACTATGTTAATAAAAATCGTAGATAACTCATTTGGACATTCCTTAGAGAACCATCAATTGACTATACCTAGTGAATACTTATGTACCTCATGTTCACAAAGAAAATTGATCACCCGACCTTCTTTTGCTAAGTTTGAATACGAATCCCTATCCTTTCTGCAAAGGATACAAGGTGACATTTGTGGACCCATAAATCCCCCTAGTGGACCTTTAAGGTATTTTATGGTTTTGATTGATGCTTCCGCCCATTGGTCGGATGTTTGCCTACTTTCAACTAGGAATGTAGCTTTTGCCCGTCTATTAACTCAAATAATCAAACTGAGGGCTCACTTCTCTGGTTATCCCATTAAGTCTATAAGACTTGACAATGCAAGCGAATTTACATCATAGGTTTTTGATGATTTTTGTTAATCTCTAGGAATTGTAGTCGAACATCCTGTCCCCTATGTCCACACCCAAAATGGCTTAGCTGAATCCATGATTAAGCGCGTCCAACTCATTTCTAGGACTCTCCTGATGCAGTCCAAATTACCAGTTACTGCTTGGGGACCAAATATTTCTCACTTGTGTAAGTTTGGTTATACAGTTCAAGTCCCAATGCCACCTCCTAAGCGTACTAAGATGGAACCACAACATAGATTTGGAATCTATGTAGGTTATGACTCTCCCTTGATTATTCGATATTTAGAATTAATGACGGGAGATGTTTTCACTGCTCTTTTTCCCGATTGTCAATTTGATGAGACAATATTCCCGCCGTTATGGTTAGATAAGATAGTTCATGAAGAATGTACTGTTCCTGTGGAACAACCTGTTCTTGAAGAACGACAATAATTAACATGGAATACTTCCACTCTGTCTCATCTGGATCCACGAACTTTACAATGTGAAAATGAAGTGTGCAAAATTATACACTTACAAGAAATTGTAAACATATTACCTGATGCATTTAATGATGCAGTAAAGGTGACAAAGTCATACGTACTAGCTATGAATGCACTTGCCAGGATTAATGTCCCTATATGATAAAGTCAAAATACAGCAGCAAAAGAATCTGCAATACTCCAAAAGCGTGGCAGACCTATAGGTTCAAAGGATTCAGCTTCGCGGAAAAAGAGAAATGAATAATCATCATCATGTCCTCCTGAAGAGGCACGTAACGCTCCTGAAGAGGTTCCTCTCAAAGAGGCACATAACGCTCCTGAAGAGGTTATGGTAAAATCCGTTCTCTCTAGAATAATGGAAGTCTTCAATGAGACTTTGGAAGCCCCTGAAGAGGAACCGGTACCGGATAATGAAGAGATCTCTATACTTTATAATTATTCAATAGATAGAAGGAATAGAAATGATATTGTCATCAATGACGCATTTGCATATGCAGTAGCTACACAAATATCAAAGGAAAATGATAATGATAATTGGGATACAGAACCACGTTCTATAAATGAATGTCGACAAAGAAAGGATTGACCAAAATGGGAAAGTGCCATCAAAGCAGAGTTAGAGTCTCTTAATAAACGTGGTATGTTCGGACTTATAGTACAAATCCCAAAAGATGTTAACCCTGTAGGTTACAAGTGGGTGTTTGTAAGAAAAGGGAATGAAATGAATAAAATTAGTACCAGATATAAGGTACGATTATTGGCACAAGGTTTCCTGTAAAAACCTGGGATTGATTATGAGGAAACATACTCCCCTGTTATGGGTACAACAACATTCAGATATCTGATAAGTTTAGTAGTTTTTCAATATCTAGAAATGAGACTTATAAATGTTATAACTGCTTACTCGTATGGGGACTAAGACACAGAAATTCACATGAAAATCTCGGAAGGATTTCCTTTGCTTGAAGCAAAGCTAAGGAGTATATATTCAATCCAATGAAGACGATAATTATACGGCCTGAAGCAATTTGGAAGAATGTGGTACAATCATCTTAGTGAATACTTGTCTAAAAGGGGGTATGCAAATAATCACATTTGCCCCGTCTATTTATAAAGAAATTTTTAAAGGGAATTGCAATATTAGCAGTTTATGTGGATGATTTAAATTTGATAGGGACTCCAGAAGAGATCGAAGAAACTACTGATTATTTAAAGAAAGAATTTGAAATGAAAGACCTTGGAAAAACAGGATTCTATCTCGGCCTGCAAATTGAGAGAAATTCTAGTGGGATGTTACTCCATCAATCTAATTATACCGAGAAGGTTTTAAAACGATTTGGTATGGACGAGGCACACCCATTAAGCACCCCCATGGTTGTCCGGTCTCTAGATATAAAAAAAGATCCATACCGTCCCATCGAGGAAAATGAAAAGGTATTGGGTTCCGAATTACCATACTCAAGTGCTATTGGAGCCCTGATGTACTTGGTACAATGCACTAGACCGGATATTAAATTTTTTTGTGAATCAACTTGCTAGATATAGCTCCGCACCAACTCAAAGGCACTGGATTGGTATCAAACACATCCTATGATACTTGCGTGGAACAACTAATTTAGAAATATTTTATTCTTTTGATCGTAGAGATTATAATTTTGTAGGATATGCAGATTCAGGTTATTTCTCTGATCCTCATAAGGGTCGATCACAGACAAGTTATGTACGTGTTTCTTAATGGTAATGCAGTCATTTCTTGGCAATCTACTAAACAGACTTTGGTAGCTACTTCCTCCAACCATGCTGAGATTTTGGTCCTTTATGAAGCCAGTAGGGAATGTGTATAGCTAAGATATTTGATTTCACAATGTTCGTAGTTCTTGTCAATTACCATCTACTGCAAGTATCTCGAATATTATCTATGAAGATAATGAAGCATGCATAAGACAAATTCAAGAAGGTTTCATTAAAGGAGACAAGATTAAGCATACAACACCGAAGTTCTTCTTCCCTCATAAACTTCAGAGCACAATGAAATCGAAGTCAAGTAAGTTTGTTCGAGTAACAACCTGGATGATCTGTTTACCAAATCTTTGCCAAAATCAGCCAGAAGTTTGTATATGACATTGGCATGCGTAGAGCTCATCATCAAACTATGTAAATGGTTGCTATAATCAGGGAGAGTGGTTTATCAGGGAACATCCTGAAGTATGTTACACATGAACATTTGTGCGTTGTACTCCTTTTCCTTTTCTAGGTTTTATCCCACTTTGTTTTAACGAGGCAGCATTATGCACGTCCAATACCAATTTAATGATCTTGAAAAATATTGTACTATTTTTCCCTTCGCTTTGGTTTTTCCCCATTGGGTTTTCCTTGGCAAGATTTTTAATGAGGCAACTATCTTTAAATTATGGTCATCCAATGGGAAGTGTTATAAGATATGGATCTTAGGTGGATGCCCACTTAAGATGAATTAGGGTTAGATTTAGGATTCCTCTCTTATGAGGTTACTTTGCCTATAAATAGGCCTTTCCCCATTGATTTTGTACATAATAATGAAATAATAGAAAACTCTCTCTCTTCTCCCTCTAATCTTCTTTCTCTGTCTCTCTCTCTCTTCTAACAAGTTTTAGTTTGAAAAGAGTTATATCCATTGGGCTGGGCTTGGATTAGCTACGGATCAATTCACCTACCCAACGAGCCCAACTCATCAAGTCAAGGCCTAATGTGATCCCCATTAACCTATTTTGCTAAAATACATTTCAATTACCATATAATAATAAGAAAAATAATATATTTACTGCATAAACCCCTTCCCTCATCTCTGCCCCGCTAAAATGTCTGTCTTTAACGATGCAATCAAACTTACCCACAAACGAGGTATGCCCACGGTCGGCTTTGTAGAATCCGAAACAAGTTGCACCATTTGAAATAAGGACAGAAATGGCCACCTCCCACAATTCTTTAATAAAGAGCAAGGGCGAGTCATCTCCCCAACAATCCAAGCATCCAGGCAACTCACATCCCTTTTGGGCCTTTCCGTGATCAAAAGCCCAAAACGCCCTTGAAATGAGTCCAACCAAAAATGACCTTCTTGGATCCATACACAAAATAACGGAAACATAGGGTCCAGGTCCACCCCCAACATTAGTGAAATACTGTGAACCCAAAATCAACCCAGAAGTTAAATGGGTCCACTCCCAACATGCAATTAACAGGTTTAGTTCCAGTTGAGTTGGTAGCTATTAGGTACAGTGTAATTTATCAGCTTGGGTTGGGTTTGGGTCAGGGTGGCGGGTTAAATGATAATGCTTAGTAAAATTTGAACCTGACCCATTTAGAAATTGAGCCTGAAGTGTCAACCATATTCAAACTAAAAAATTAGGGCGGCAAAGTCTGACCCAACCAGCATAATCCAACCCATTTTGTCTATGGCCCACTTTTGTCGATCTAGATTGATCATATGAAACAAACCGGCTGATACCCCACAGGTAGGACATGCATTGGAACTTCATCTGGGACTAGCAAGCCCAATCCCAAACTTAAAATATCTGAATCAAACTTAAAAGATGCCCAATCACTTTACGGCTCCATCCGAATGAAATTTGGGTTGAGTCTTGAGTCAAGCTGCTGACTCAAATCAGGTCGGGCCATTAGATTTCTGGTTTTAGTTTATTGTTACAAGGGTATAAAATTTAGAATAGATATAGATATTTAAATACATTTAGATATATAATTTGAGGATATATTCCTGTAACCAACGTGCTCATAGGGTTACTGTGCACACCCCCTATGGGGCACACCTTGGGGCCCACAAATCCGGAGACAGACGGGGTTGGAAAGATCCTATCAGGTAGGACCAATATGGGGTTAATCTCATGCCTTTAAACCCTTAGTTTGTCACCAACAAGTTTAATTAATGGCTTTATATCAAACAGAGAAAAAAAAAAAAAAGAAAAAAAAAAAGACCCTGAATTGGTCTAATCCATTTAGATGGGTGCAAACCATACACATTCAGAGAAATCCCATATGTGTGGATGGTTCGAATGAATTATAAAAGGAGCCCCAACTATATTGTCCTCACTATGGTGAGCACGAGGGCCACAAGAAGATTTGCCTATAATTTGTTTACACTGGTATAGTGCTAGCCAGTGTATTATAGTTGAGTTGGAGTCGGGATCCCCTTTTTGGTTGAAGGGTGTGAACCGATCATAGTCGCACCACACCACTTCTCACCTATACATGTAATCTCATGGGATAATCAAACAAAAGAACAACATGTGTTCCTGCAAAATCTCAAAGGTTCAACAAAATCTTCCATCAAATCTAATAGTCCACCAAGTAGAAGGAACAAGGATTACATATGAAAGGAGCAAAATCTATCTAGCCTGTCTGAAGTACAATGCCAGTACCGAGGCCCACTGTTAGGGTCATCAATGCCATGGAAATCCATGTGATGACTTTGACGGTTGGGATTAGTCCTATAACATTTGGACGGATGATTGAGAGAAGGAACAAGCCTGCACCGGATAGAAAAGAGCCAGAGAGTGATAAGATGCATGCCTTGAAGAGAAGCTTGTGGGTTAGACTTGTGCTATGATTTCCAAGGTACCCCACAATCACACTAATGATCCCAGTAGCAGAGATTGCAGTCACCCAACAAGATACCTTAAATCCGACCTTGAGATCTGCTGCTTGGATGCCACTATCAAAAGTTGGAGGGCAATGGGGTGATTCAACCATCATGGATAAGCCTATTTCGCTTTGTTGGTTCTTTTCTTGATCCTTTACTCACAAGAAAGAGGAAGGAAAAAAATAGAATTAAGTAAAATCAGGAAATGGTTTAACAGTGTATAGTATAACATGAATCATTGTGCTAAAGTTAATAGAGTGGACCCAAGTCATATTCATATATGCTTATTCAAGATTTACAATTATGCATACTATATCCACAATAAAATTATTTTAAGACATGGTTTAGCCAGGGGAGAATCAATTCAGGTTTGGGTTAGGTCATGGTGTACTTTGTCTCCAACCCTATGTGAAGTATACATACATATGCAGGTACATGAGACATAAAGGTCTTTTATTCTTAGATGCATGCAAATTATTGTAGTAGGCTGGGTTTGGAAGGGTATAACTGATTAGAAGTGGGAGAATAAAAGTAAACATTTTATTGAAATCATGTAAGGCTCAAAAGTTTACTTGCTTCCATGTATATAAACAAATGGATAATTCACTTAGGCTTCTCACTGGGGCCCAATTGGAAAAATGTAAATCACTCAAAACAAAGATTATCTTCAAATCTCACTCGAATAAGAGTTACCCTACATCATTAATCAATAAAAAAAACACTTGACTGCTTGTAATATTTGATTTATGTGCTTTAAAAATGGTCTACGTTATAACCACCACAATTCCTATTGAAGGGAATATTTTAGCAAAGTCTCATACAAAGCAGGGTAGTTGTTTTGAGCCATTTAATTTTTTCCTAAGTCGCCTCGCTGAGAGCCTCATTGTTTGATACACCAGCTAACGAAGCTAATTGAGCTGATCAAGAAGCATAGGGAGAGTTAAAACTCTAGAATAGGTAAGGTTTTGTTAACTAGTTTTTTTTAATTAGGACTGGGGTCGAGTGCCACCAGACCACAATGTCATCCACATATTGGGCATGCCTAGCTAAAGCATGAGCAACTGCATTTCCCCCTCTTCCCACATGGTACACTTCACACTTGATGAAATGATTCAGCAACCCTTTGATTTCCTCAAACTGATGACTTTGCCTTGACATATTAGTACCGGAGGACTTCAAAGCTTTCACCACCTACGTTGAGTCCCCTTTTAAAATAATACTGCTTACCCTTTAAGTAGTTGTTTGTGCAGTTTTCTATCACCTATTAATTTTGGGATTACTAGCTAGCAACTTTGGGATGGTACAGTGCCAGAACTCTCGAGTTTGAAACCACAGAGATTGTCTTCTTTAAGCAAAATTTTTATGGATTTTATATGAAACATTCATTGATAACTTTTGAAACTGAATCATTATGCTAAAATTAAAACTCAAAGCCTTAATTTTCAGTAAAAGTCCGTGAACTAAATAACTTTTTGGAATATCATAATGAGAGAATCTAGTATGTATGTACCTCTCTTGTTGGATTCTCAAGGAACCCACTTGGGAGATTGTCCTTTGGCAGCCCATGGGTCTGATTTGGTGTTTGAGGAAATAGAGGAATCATATCAATCACTTCTGCTTCCATTTGTTCTTTTGCATTATTCTTGGCATTTGAATCTTCATACTGTGACAGAGGTAAAGAAAAAAGGAGCATCTTATCGAAGTAGTCATCATCCCAAACAAAAACATTCAGATAGGTAAGATTCTTCATTTACCTCTCTTGATTTATTTCCCTGAAATGCAGATGCGGAATTGCCAGTTTCCAACACTTGAGCCTCATTCAGTTTAGAAGCGATGCCAATTACATTCATTTTGCTGTGCATTCGTTAGTCCCTGTTTAGATCTTCAGAACTCAGTTGCCCTACCCTCAATTTGCCTTTAATTCTAATAATTCATGCCATCAGTAATTGGTTATGACAGATAACAAAACAACTATCATTTGCTGGTAAGTCAGATCGATATCGGCGTCAGAATTTAGTCTTTGTAGTAATCAAAGTTAAGTGCATTTAGTTCATGAAAATCCAAACTCCAGTCAGGTCATGTGGTTTTGTTTGCAGGTTAAGTAAGATGACCGGACTTTCCTACCACTAGGGTAGGATGCATGGAAAGGACTCTTCACAGATGATAGTCATGCAAAAAATCATCCCTTTCTGATTATTCTAGCCCCTGATTTATAGACATTAAAATTTAGTAATCTTTTAACTGTTGATATTTTTGAGATTTCATCAAACAATGAGTTATGATTTGATGAGCATAAAACTGGACACGGTGATAGATCATGGGGGAAAAGAGTGTGAAAAGAGCTATACTGATCAATGGTGGTCCAAATGGACCCCACAGAATTGGACTGCACATTCAGTCCGCCGTTGGAGAAGAGTCTCCAAGACTGGATACTGATATTAATACATTAGTTTGATATTGGAGTACTCATGGGCCGAGCCAGCCAGCCCGAGCCTGACAACGGCCAGCCCAGTTTTGGCCAGGTTTAAGATAGCCACATAACAGAAATTAGCCCGACTAGGCTCAGTCCGCTTCTAAAGATTCCAGTGCATATTCACACATTGATGTCCTACTATAATGGTGCCAATAGAAACGGAACGGGTTGACAAAACTTAGAGGTTGTAGTGAGGGGTGCTCATGGGCTGGGTTAGGCTTGGCCCAATCCCCACCCATTATTCTTTGGGTCTGGGTTGGAAATATAATTTGGCCCATTTAGTATTCATGCCAGGATTGGATTAAGTGATAGAAAGCCCAAATCCCACCCCAGCATGGCCCGAATAATGATTAATTTAATGACATGTCCAAATAATTTCTAGAAAGCCCAACAAGTAAAGAAAAAGCCCAGTTTGGCCCGGCCCATGAAAACCCTACTCGTAGTTGTAGTTTAGGGAGGCCAGCTGGCCAGCCAATCCAAATTTCTGAATCTGTGACCTTTTGTTTCAATATAGCTTTTCCTGGACATGAATAGTATCTGTCTCTTTATTCTCCTGTTATTGTATAGTTATATTTGAATTTATGAACTCATTTTTATGGGCAGTACTAATCGGACCTTAATTGGGCATGCGGCCGTTGGCTAAATAAGTAACTAGACTTGGCCTGTTATGTTTGAAGCGGGCTGGGCTCAAGGCAGGAGACTGTCTAGTTCTACATCCAAATGTTCGAAATCTATATGCATGGACCCAGGCTTGAATCTAAGTTTCTCTAATATCCAAAAATAATTTTCATACCCTCTTTATTTGAAACCAGAGACTTCACATACTCAAATAATCGGACATCCATATGCAATCTTAGCTATCACTCGGGGCCTATTTATTTTCATATAATATATAGGACTTTAATAAGGAACGTAGCGATGTAGATGATTGTTTCCTCATCTTCCCTTTGACACAACTACTTCCTCTTCTCCTTTTTTTTTTTTTTTTTTGTTTTTTGCTAGATGGGGCTACTAGTCCTCTAGCGATACACTAAAGATTTAACTTGAGAACCCAAGGATCGATCCTGGGCGTGTGTGTGAAACTAGGGTGCCAACACCACTCAACTATATATGTGTTAGCCTTTTGGTCCACAAAAGGAGAGGCTATTTAATGATAGTTTTTAGATATTTATTTTCAATTCTTCATTTTTAATCACTTATAGAAATATTGAATTTTATAATTCTTTGAAATTCGATAACACAAAACAAATAGGCCTTGAGTAATTGTTTTGCCTCCTACATATGATTTACATAGTCAATTGCTTATCATCATTGTAGTTATCACCAAAGCTTTGTCCCAATTATGTCATAGTCAACTCAGATATGATTCTAGTTAAATGTATGGAAATATAGTAGTTCAAGGTATGGAAAGTAGGAATTGTTTTATAATTAAAGTAAATTACATTATATATATATAAAAAAAAAACTCTAAAATTAAAAAAGGGAGAAAACATATTGATACAATATCTTTATCTGTTATACGGACATCATGTATAGGTTCTAAGTTACTATTATAATACATGAAGGAGATTGATTTCAAATTGAAATAAGCTCCAATTGATTTTGACCATCTCCCACGATTTTGAATTCTCTTTTAATAAATCTAATTCAATTCAATAAAATTTCATTTATTACTCACTCACCACCTCTCCTTCTTTCCAAACGACTAATCCCTTTTTAATGACACTCAAATCTCTCTCTCTCTCTCTCTCTCTCTCTCTCTCTCGCCCTTGTCTATGAACACCTCTCTATCTCTCTTTGTTTGGTCCCCATCCAAGCTTGCTCTCCATCATCACTTTTTGTTTCCTTTTTTGTTGTCATGATATGAGTTTTAGATAAAGGTAAGCGACAATAATTTTATCAATTAAAAGACAAGTCCAACAAACCAAAATCTGAGCTTATGTCTAGAATGAATCTCTCAAAATCAAATGGAATCATCAGCAATATCTTATAGGGCTAATTTTCTATAGACTCACAACACCTACTAACTTGGATCTTCTAGCTCTAAAAGCGGCCATTAAACTAAGACGATTTCCTACTATGCACCCAAAGAATTGTACATCTATCAATGCCGTTCATCATGTAGATCCGGTGAAATTTAGGGGGTCCCATCTTTGGTGATGGTCCGAATGTGAGCTCCTGTAGGAGCGATGCTCATGAAAAAAATCTTCCATTAAGCTGCCATGTATTTAATTTTAAAATGATCATAGATAGTCAAAAAATTTATTGTCAAACTATTTTTTTACCATAGTTCCAAAACTTGGTCAGACTCGATTGAGGTTACTTGGTTTAACAAGTTTGGGCCAACTCTTCTTCAATCAATCAAAACGTAATTGACTCAATGAAGACATACATTCTTAAGACTAATAATGAGTATTGATGCAATAACCATTGACTTTTCCCTTAATCACCATGCACATTGGAATATTGTTTAGTTCCAACCTCTGTATGTAGTTGTTCTCACGTAACAGATTAAGATTTAAAACTAGAAAAGCAAACAGCATTGCAAAAGGAAAGTCTACTTACAGTAGGAACTTATCCAAGGAGAAGTCTATGAACTGAGCTCCAAGAAGGCAGTGAATGATCTAAAATCAACCCACACGAATGGAAAGAAAATGTCACTTGGGATGGGTTTTTATGGGCTTCCAAACTGGTCGTTTCATGTCCCTCACTTGAAAAGATGCAGAAAAACAGACATTCGTGAAGGCCACGTAAGATCTCAATTTCTGTCCCTTCCTTTTGGTGGCTTTGATGTTGATTGCCTCTTTTTCCTCCAAGTTCGGCGAAACTGAACTGGGACTTATGTCGGACCCGGCTGGGACTAAGTGCCCCCAAGTCAAGTCAAGATATGCAGGTTTAATTACGCAACCGTGATACAGAGCCCAGATTTGTGCCTGGGCTCTGGCACGACTCCTATGGGGAGCCGTTGGATTCCAGCATGGGAGTCGTGCCAGAGCCCGGGCACAAAAGCCCGGGCTCTGTAGAATTTTTGTTCATTACGTGTTTAAAATGGTTTGGGGCTAGACCCTAGGCCCGGGCCATTTTGCTTTGAGGTTGGAGAGGGATAAATACTTGGCCCCAGATCCAGCTAGAATGCCTTTGAACGGCTCGTTTCTGCAGTGACATTTCTATGAAATGTGATGATTTACAAGTGGGCTAAACGTGTGATGTGAAAATTGTGTTGAAGTTGAGGGGACGGGTCCGACATATTATTTTTCGCAGAATCTGTGTATTTTGGCACTGAAGAATAAAGAGGCTGGCCTCCCTGGGATTGCAAATGGGTGTTTGATTATTCAAATATCAAGAGTCTTTAATTAGAATTCTAATAACGTGGGCATGAAACTTATTTTAGATTCTGGATAAATTTGAATTTGGATGGAGAACAAAGATTTAAGGATCCAATGCTGCCCAGAGGATCTAGATTCAAGATGATTGTATCTACATGTTAAAAATATATTTAAGTTTTAAGGGCTTACATAGCAGTGACATTTTTTATTTTTTATTTTTGGATAAGGCAAGGTGTCCCAGCCCTTTAGGCCAGAATAATCCATACTGGCCCAGGAGAGAAAGCCGGATAAAATCCCCATGTAGCCCTAGTGTGGTAGTACAGTTTTCATAAGTAGGACCACGGTTTGCCGTGATCTTTAACCCTAGTATTTGAATTACTCTAGTGATGGATTTGGTACGGTAGACTCAATTTCCATCAAAAGGAAGTTTATTTAATGGTCATTTTTTAATATTCATTTTTAATTTTTAAGAACTTGTAAAAACACGAAGCTATGAATACCTAGAAATTAAATCACATGAAACAACCAGCTGTAGCCGCTGAATGTCTCAGAGAAAAAACATATGCTATGGATTCTGTACTCCATGGAATCCTCAGCTGGAATACAGATTGGGCGTGAGATGTTAGCATTTCTTCATTTCGATACATACTTAGATACACCATTTCCCTGATTAAATTTACATGAAGCCACATTCCGATGGATTCAAGTTAATCATAATCCTGTTCTAACTTTGCTAACCCACTTACTTCTTACCTAGATACAAATTGTAGAATCTAATGTAAGGCCTATTTGTTTGCATTATAATACATATATAGAAATTGAATTAATTCAAATCATGTCATTAGTAGTTAATAATGAAGATCAAATGTCCATTCTATTTTAATTTCACAAATAAAATTTACTTTTTTCTTCAATAAATTTGAAGAAAATTCTACTATATATGTCTTGTCAAAATATCAAATACCTTAAATATGTAAAAAGGGAATGGTCTAATTGAGAAAACCTATAGACCATTATGAGCGCACCCATCAAAGCGGTAAAAATAAAAAATAAAAAATAAAAAAATGATAGAATTTTCCCTAAACATTTCATTACCATCCACCAAAATTGTACTTTATCAGGTTAAAGTTCCCCCTCCGTTATTAAAAAAAAAAAAAAAAATTCCCCCTCCGCGATTGGATCATCATAGTTTGCTTGACTGAAGATGATAAATACAATTCTTTTTTTTTCCTTTTTTTTTTTTTTTTTTTTGCATAGTTTCTTTTAAGATCAGGAATGTTTTGGTACGAACAGCCCGCAAAATGGTGCATGACCTGGATGCTTACCAATCACATAGGTAATGGGGGATTGGAAGTTAACTTTAAATTAGGTGCAAGCCAAAAATCACTATATTTAAATTATCGACGTAAGGGCCTGGATTTTCATGGTTTATGTGGGATGCATAACCGTTAAATTTGGTGCAATTAAACCCATAGTTATGATCATAGATCAGACATGTGACACTCCTCATCCTCAGTGAGACTATCCAAACCCTCTCTAGGTGAGCCACAAATCAATGCTTCGAGCAAACAACGTTCCTCTGTTTCCTAGTTGAATTCTTTTAAAATAGGTAAAAGACTTCAAAAGTTACTTGAAGTTCTTTTCAAATAAATGAGAGGGAAGCTCAACGTGTGTCTCTTTCAACATATAGGCAAAAAGCCCAATCATGGGCTGCATCAGTTGAGTATATGGTCTCTGAATAGAGCTCAAATTGGTAGTGAGACATACCAAACATCCTTGGAATAAGTTGTTTGCTTAGAAATATACCAATGACCTCTAGGCTCTATCAAACCCTATATGAAACATCATTTGACCAGTACCAAACCCTATATGAAACATCATTTGACTAGTACCAAATCCTACATGAAACATCATCAAATAAGTTGCCAGATCCCATCTTGCAATTATCACTACATTTTGGACTTTTCACACTATTATAGTGATATTTTCTTGAAGAACTCTTGTTCTAATATTGTTATGATAAATCCCATTTATTGTTATAGTCGTTGCAATATTTATGAAAAAATCAGCTGCAAAAACAAAAAACAAAACTGGCATGCATAACCTACTCAGACCTTCCCACTTGGTCATTGAGCATAGACTGTTATTTAGATAAAATATTTTATAGACATAAAACACCTCTGTTTTTCACCTAGGGCCAGCTTATTTATGTAATTGCATTTCTTGGATTTCTAAGAAATTTATTTTTAAAAGTGGTTAAAAAAAAAAAAGGAAAAACAAAAGTAAAAGACAAAAAATGTTTATGCATCAACAACCCCTTTTTTTTTTCTAGTTGAAAGGAGCTTAAATTCATTAACAAATTAAAGAGAGGAACATACAATCAGGCATGGAGAAGAACAACAAACCATCAGAAGAGAACAAGAAGAAGAAGAAGGCAAAAAACCACAATAGAAACTAAACACCTCGAACTCTTAACTCATAAAACCCCTATCCCAAAAGAAATCTTGATTTAAAAGGTAGTCCTTCTTAGCCATGGAATGCGGCAACCATTTGACCTTACTTTTAAGAATAAAAAGAAAATCAACAAAATCAAAATATTAGCTTTGACGGCCCAATCAAAATCTCCTTGACCAATCAAAATCACCTTTTAGAGCTTTCACCACCTCCATCGCATATAACATCACACAAATTCTAAGCCCTTGATTTTTGCCTTTTCATTAATGACCCTTTAGGGGTCATTTTTTTTGTTAGATAGGTGAGTGGTACATAACTTATGTTTCAACTTACTTAGCTATAGGGATCGATCTATGAGCAACTGCGTGAGATGAGATGCCCTTCTTTGGAGTCATTTATTTGCATTCATTTAAGTATGTACAAAGTACAAAATATTTATTTGCATTTATTTAAACATCACATGCATAAATTTTGATGTGAAAAATGTGGGCAAATGAGGTCAGTTTTACATCATAAGCTTCACAATTCTTCTCAAGTTCTATTGTTACAAACCTCACACCTAAAAGAGGCACAGGTACAATTTCCACACGGGAGAGGTAATGTTATAAATCCATCATTGCCATATCTATTTTTTGCAACTCCAGTGGGGCCAGCATCATCAGTTTGAACTTCAAATTCTTTATTGACCCATAGAACCCCTAAACACGTTTAGTCTCCTATCTTACATCTTCATAGACTCTGAGATTCAGTGCAATTTTTACATATGTAAAAATGGTGCTTACAAACAAATGATGATATATTTCACACGGGTGAGTGTGTGTAAAATTTACAGATTTAAAGTTTACACAAATCCCCAGTGAGAAATCCTTTTTCCAATGGTAGTGAAAAATCATCAATTCTATAGATTCCTCACCTGTTACCAAACATGCTCTTAATATTTCTTCATTAGAGCCCATTCGTCCATAAATATCTTGAAATTATTTTCACGTCAACAAACCACCCATAAAGTACCTTTTTTCATGGCCCAGTATTTTTCTTTTTCCTTAAAAATCAAGGGGATTTTACCGAAAAAGTGTCCCAAAACATGTATTATACGTTTTTAATCATAAATACATATAAACATCCGTATTGGTGTTCGTACACTCGATTTGGACGATTTTACCCCTCTTGTATCGAGCCTTTGCCTACTATTGCATTCAGTTATGAAATTATAACCCAGACACCTCAATGGAACGATTCCCTTCTCCTTTTCTTCCCCAAATTTCTCCTCTCCAGCCTTTTCTCTCTTTCTCCTCCGCTCCCTCTTCTCTCTTTCCCTCATCCTTTCTTTCTTTCCCTTTCCCTCTCCGGTCACTGCGTTCTCCTTCCCTCTCTCTCTCTCCGCTCACTGCGTGCTGGAAACTCTGTTATCTATCTCCTGGAGATTGCATACCCATCTGCTGTTGCTGCTTCTGCTTCAGTTCTTCCCCATCAAAGCCCACGTTTCTCTGGCGTAAATTTTAGGGCAACGCAACTAACTGATTCGTGATCGAAAGAGGAAGTCAAAAAAGATGGAGTTGGAGGTCAGGGTCGTTGGAGGAATCGAGAGCTACTTCGTCTCTCTCCCTCTCTCTTTTATCCAAACCCTTCAATCCACCCATCTAGGGTTTCTTCCTCCCGTTCTCGCTCTCGAGATCCGATTTCGCTGAACTGGAGAATGTTGGCATCTGGCCTCGTCGGGCTCTGCTTAGAGATCTCCCGCCATCGAGGTAATTTCAATCGTTCTTCTTCTGTTTTTGGTAGATTTAAGCGCAGTTTGGATGTAAAATGATTTGCAAAGCGTTTGAATGCTCAGAGAAATCCATTTCCTATGGCATGGAGTAGGAATCGCTTGGATGTAAAACGACTTGCAAATCGTTTGAATGCTCATTCAGCCATGTATTTGTTTTTTTTTTTTTTTGGATGATAAAGTTGATTTGGATGGTGAATTATGAGGGGAATTGTTTTGGATGCCCCCCTTTAAGCTAACTGAAGCTTTTCGGCTTTTGATCTTTTTGGTCATTTAACAGTGAGACGGTGAGTGGGAAATCCTAGAAATTCAAGAAAAGATTAGGATAGGTTTATGCAACGGTGACGATTCCTCGGTTGGAAGGGGAAAGCATTCAATTTTTCTGTGCTGTCATTGTTTTTTTTTTTTTTTACATCGTTGGGTGGGGCACTTTTTTGTGGAAAAAAAAAAACCATTTTATATGGCAAGGAGTGGGAAGTGAGAATCACTTCCCAGGTACTGAGGGAAAGGAATCTGTAGAATTGCAAGGATTTTGCCTAATTGTGTTTTTTTTTTTTTTTTTTCATTTCGCAGTGTTCCTACACTTCCCATCGGAAGTTGAAATCCTCTCTATCGAGGAAATGGTTTCATTTTTTATTCTTTTACACGTGGAAGAAGTGTCGCACAAAACTAAGGAAGAGTGAGCTAGAGGAAAAATCTGAACAATTTTCCTGTCTCGTAATCCTCCAGGTGCACAAGCACACTTTAAAAGGCACGTTTGTATAATGAGGATTCCACTATTTGCGGAATTCCTTTTTCATGCTGGTGGAGAATCCCACTGTGCAACCCACCATTGGATTTTGGTTTCCTCTCGATTGAAAAAAATTAGGCCAGACTGTCTTTTCTTGGCAAAGTATCAGTGCACCAAACTGTGGAAAATTGAGTTGCAGGGATAACCAAAGTTGTTTTCTCTATTTTGGAACTCTCGAGTTATGCAAATGTGTCTTTTCTTAGCTACTTCTAGTAAAATGGGTAATAAAGAAGGATTACTATTATAAAGTTGCAGAGTGAAAGATATAAGGTGGAGGTTTAGTTGGGACACTCATTTTCCTATGACTGATTTACTAGGGCAATCTAGAAAAGGGGAGGTTATTTGATGGCCCTTCGTGGATATTTATTCACCCTTTACTTCTTCAAGTTATCCTATTTGATAATAAGATGTTGCTTAGAAAGTAGAATCCCTAAAAATTCATTGGCCCGTTTCCACCCAAAACACAATGTAATTACACCAAAAACGGACACTTTGAAAAGTTCACCAAAAACCGTCAGTTTACCTTATTAGACCTTACGTCGGTCCCACCTTTCCATGAAATCAAATCCTTTCTGCACTGCATCACCACCATTAGATCTGTACTCCCTCACACTTGGCCCGAGCCGAAAAGAAAATATTTATTATGGCGAATCCCCAAGGTTCGAATCCTCGTTGCCATGGTTCGAACCTTCCATCTTGTGCATTTCTGGGCCAAAGGCCAGAGAGGATAAAGGTTCGAACCCTCGTTGCCATGGTTCGAACCTTCCATCTTGTGCATTTCTGGGCCAAAAATCAGAAAGGATGAAGGTTCGAACCCTCGCTTCCAGGGTTCAAACCTTCCATTTTGTGCATTTCTGGGCCAGATTCCAGATAGCACCAAGGTTCGAACCCACTTCACTGCCTTTCTGGGCCAAAAACCAGAAAAGGAAGAAAATAAAAATAAAAACTCTAAATTGTATAATGCACTTAGATTATGAATCTTCCTACTTGAAATCTCGTTGTGCATCCCTAATAAGGACAATTAAATATGGCAAAAGAGAGCAGATTTGAGAAACATTATTTAAATTGTATAATGTGTGATGATTATTTATCATAACTGAACAATGGAACTATTTTGATTTCATCATGGTTTAAATGTTATCTAGGCAAAGAGAGCTGGTTCAACGCCTAGGTATTGAATAGTTGCAGCTAAGTGGTGTCAAATAATTGAACAAATGGAAAATGCAATTCTGAGCCAAATCCGTGAGCCTTTCTCATTATTTATGCACCCCATTATAAAGTCATTGTCATTTTGTTGTTGGAGACAAAAAATGGGAGAAGAACCTATAAAAAATTGTAACGATATCGTTATCAGAAGATTTTAAAAACTAGAATTTGAGTGAAATCGTGAGTCGTTCTTATTGTTTATGCATCTCAATATAAAGTCACAATTATTTTCTTGTTGGACATAAAGAATGGATGAAGAAACTATAAATGATGGTAACGATACCGTTTTCAAAAAAAGAAATGTCGGGCACAAAATTCAGGTTCGTATGAGTAGGAATTCAAGTTCTTAAAGATTCCCCCCTTAAAAACCATCTATAGATCATCCCATCTACAATTATAAAATGTTTTTTCTTATGTTTGTTGCTATTCTTAACCTTACTTATGGGATCTATGAATTGATCATCTTCATCGTTAATGTTGCACTGCTAAAATGTTTTTATGTTTGTTGCACCCATCATGTCTTTGTAATTTTGTACTGTAATGCTCCACCTTTTTTAACTAATCTGAAAGCCTAGAATTATGTGTGGGGTACTTGATTGATAGTGTTTTATCATTTTTCGTATAGTAGTGACTTTTATTTAGACATGACTGTTACGATTAGTCTATGTGGACTATCTTTGATACATTTTTTTTTGTTATTTAAAGTCTCTCACACATCCATTATGCTCTCTTACCACAGCTACTTCTATCTAATCCTGGACTAGTGGTGATCCATAAGCTGCATGCATCAAAGTTTGCAGGATTTGAGAGACCATGACAAGATCTTTCTTATGATTGGAGACGTTATCATGACATTGGTCGACAAAGAGTAAGGTGGAAGAAGTATGAAGAATATCAAAATCAAGACAACTCCTAGAAAAGAAGAATACAACACGTGATGGGAGATGGTGGAAACCAGAGCATTGGAGCCAATGTCAATGCCTTTTGATTTGTCAGGGTTTGGTTTATAATTCTTGTGGCAGGCGTTGTGTACATATAAGAATTCCTATAGATACGGGCTGCGCAATATTTTGTGTAAAATTGAGTGATGCTAGCTACACTCATATTTTGAGTGTCTGAATGTAAATTGTATGGATTTTTTTCTATCAATATATAATGACGTATGTCGAGCTGTTGTATAGTTCATTTATCAAACGTTCACATGCTATTTGTATTATTCATAAAAGACAGAAGTATGATTTTTTATGGCATAAAGTTTTGAATACAAAAGCAATGCATATAAAGTGCAGGAAGGTTGAGAGAAAGGGAGCACTTACACAATTACTAAGACAACATGCAAGATGTGTTCCATTTTTTATTGTTGGAATATTTGCAATTTGGTATTTTTGGTAACCTCTGTAAGTCTTTTTCATTGTTTATGTATCTCAATATATAGTCAAGGCCAATCTCGTTGATGGGAGCGAAAAAAGGAACAAAAATCTCTAAAGATTGTAACGATATCGTTATTAAAAACTTTACAGGAAAAGCCGAACCATTTTCCAGAACGCCCAAAGGTTCAAACCCTCGCTTTGAGGGTTCGAACCTTCTCTTTCTGCCCTTCCAGAGCCATTTTCCAAAGGCCACAAAGGTTCGAACCCTCAAAGAGATAAAAAAAAATGAGTGTTAAATGGAATGAAATCATGAAATGTTACATTGCAGGAGCCCATAACATGGAAAAGGGATGGGAAAGGTTACATTACAGGAGCCCATACCATGGAAAAGAGATGGGCTTTTCCTTTATTATAATTACCCTTGTAGATGCTTTCCTACTTGTCACGTCCTTCAACATGGGTCTAATTTCTTCATTGCACACGATTAATTCGATATTCTCAATAATCCCAACACGGTTGACTGGAAATCAGACAGACCTTGTTTGTAGAATCAAAGGAGACGTTTGCATGTTTGAGCTTGTGGGTAAATCTTAGAGAAGGAGATGTCTGCATGTTTAGGCTTGAAAATGGATGCTGCTGATAATGGGAAAATGGCTCTGGATGGAAAATAATTAAAGGTTCGAACCTTTAAAGAGTGGGTTCTAACCTTCGGGCTCTTTGAAATTTGGTCTAGGAAGTGCAAAAAATAAAGGTTCAAAGGTTCGGGCTCTCTGGAATTTGGCCCAGGAAGGCAGTGAAGTATAGGTTCGAACCCTCAAAACGAGGGTTCGAACCTTCAGACTCTCTGGAATTTGGCCCGGGAAGGCAGTGAAGTGAAGGTTCGAACCCTCAAAATGAGGGTTCGAACCTTCATGCTCTCTGAAATTTAGCCCAGGAAGGCGGTGAAGTGAAGGTTCGAACCCTCAAAACGAGGGTTCGAACCTTCGAACTCTCTGGAATTTGGCCCAGTAAGGCAATGAAGTGAAGGTTCGAACCCTCAAAATGAGGGTTCGAACCTTCATGCTCTTTGGAATTTGGCCCAGGAAGGCAATAAAGTGAAGGTTCGAACCCTCAAAACGAGGGTTCGAACCTTCGGACTCTCTGGAATTTGGCCCAGGAAAGCAGTGAAGTGAAGGTTCGAACCCTCAAAACGAGGGTTCGAACCTTCAGACTCTCTGGAATTTGGCCTAGGAAGGCAGTGAAGTGAAGGTTCGAACCCTCAAAATGAGGGTTCGAACCTTCAGACTCTCTGGAATTTGGCCCAAGAAGGCAGTGAAGTGAAGGTTCGAACCCTCAAAATGAGGGTTCGAACCTTCATGCTCTCTGGAATTTAGCCCAGGAAGGCGGTGAAGTGAAGGTTCGAACCCTCAAAATGAGGGTTCGAACCTTCATGCTCTCTGGAATTTGGCCCAGGAAGGCAATAAAGTGAAGGTTCGAACCCTCAAAACGAGGGTTCGAACCTTCAGACTCTCTGGAATTTGGCCTAAGAAGGCAGTGAAGTGAAGGTTCGAACCCTCAAAATGAGGGTTCGAACCTTCATGCTCTCTGGAATTTGGCCCAAGAAGGCAGTGAAGTGAAGGTTCGAACCCTCAAAATGAGGGTTCGAACCTTCATGCTCTCTAGGAAAAAAGAGCTGGTTCTACACTGAAAAATCGAACAGTTGCAGCTACGTGGTGTCAAATAATTGAACAAATGGAAACCCAAGTTGCAGCCATTCTTCAAGAAGAAAGGTAAATCTGTGTCTTCTGTGTAAGGTTTGCTTGCATCTTTTATTCTTCTTTTCTTAACAAATACATCTCTAGAAAAATGTGAAAAAATAAAAACCATCCATTGAATTGGCCCAACATTGAAGTCCATTGGTGAATGAGGAATTTTGCATCTAGTCTATTCATTGTAAGAGCTGCCTCTTGAACATGTTCAAACCCTCTAAGACTTAAAGACTTCTTTCAATTGACTTAGCATATCATACATGTTACACGACATGGAAAACCGTTTTGAAACTTCATGAATATACTGACATATCAATCTGAGCAGCATCCAAGAGTCTTTCTCATTATTTAAAGATCACATTTTAAAATCGAGGCCATCAACTTGCTGGATAATAAATTTGAGAGTGAAAACTCTAAAGGACGATAACGATTTCGTTATTTGAATATAACCTCCATGAGTGTATCTCAATAAATAGTCAAGGCCAATCTCGATGCTGAACGGGCAAAAGTGAAACAGTCGTTATCAAAAAAATTTAGAAACCACTAATCTCTGCAACACAATTGCTCCACAAACATCAATTTCAGTTCAAGGCATTGAAAAACTGATTCGGGATAAAGAACAAAACCAGAACAAGCTTTTCTACGTGACAAATGGGTTGGAAACATGAGTTGAAGAGGGTAAACTCAAATGGCCTTTATTTCATTTCAAATTGTTAGATAATATGCTTACAAAATTATGAAATGTTTGGAACCCAATAATTATTCTAGCAGACAAAAGTCATACACCCTTTACAAGTTGATTGGCTCCATATGTCGCCTCTAGTGGAAGTAGATTTACAAGTTCCAAACATGAATGAATCTCTGAGTGCAAACTTAACTTGTTATGCTCTGCTTCACTAGGAACTAATCCAGGAGCAGACTTGTTCATGGCTTTCACAGAGTGGAACCAAGAGAACATGACAGTGTCTTGCACTTCATATGCAACTTACTAGTTCTACTATAACACACTTGAGGTTTCCTCATTCTACTATGTGCCACCAGACTAAAAGGTAAAAATGACATTGCTAATCAGTACTAATCAGAGACATTCATGTCCCGAAGGAGACTTTGCCACAAAGGGAGCTCCTGCACATAAAAGCAAAATAACCCATATGAGAATTCAGTGAAAGAAGAACATAACCAACACTAAATCTTCCACTATGTTTCAAAAATAGGAAAGAGGTTCTTCAATTGTGCATATGAATGCGCGTCTACTATATATATATAGTCATTATTTCATGTTGCCATCCCTAATTATCACTAGTCACATACTCGTATCAACAATGAGTCCAATGAGAGGGCCATAAAAGGATTGCTACAATTATTAACCTTTCCTGTTGCTATTGAATAGACTCCAAAGTCCTAGCCAGTTTTGCTTAAAGAGTCCTAACATTCAGGAAAGCTATCCAAAGGACCAAATTGATGAATGAATATGATATCAAATAGTATTGAATTCAATTTGTTTCAGGAAAACCAATAGAAATGCAATTCAATATAAGATCGAACAAGCAAATCCATATTCAATTCATTCTGATAAAACATAAAAAAATAACAATATATTTTGCTAACAAAGAGACATAAAACCAACTAAATAACTTGTTATGTCCACCGAATTCGTGAACAAAATTAAAATGTAAGAATGCCCACATTGCTTCCTATCTGAATTGATTTCAATTTGGCAAAACAACAAAAACCCAATTTTCTTTTTTTGTTTTCACATGCATCCAAATAAAATTAATGGCATTATAGAAGAATCATCATGCCATCTTTCCAAATAAAAAAATTCTTCATGGAGAAGTACGAAAACCCATTTCATTCATGACAAAACAGGCACATTCCAAGAGCCAAAATTCAACAACAAAACAGGGAAAAACAAACAAACAACAAACACCCACATTGCATCCTCTCCAAACCCATTCAAACAAAAAGAAAAAGACCCACCCCAATTCATTTCGCAATCAAACAAATCAAAATATACAAGATGCATAAAAACCCATAACGTTTTCAATGCAAAACTCACATTGTTTCCCTTCCAGACATGATAGTGCCTCCTGGTTCTGAGTGTGCTCATCTTTGAAAATGAATTCAAAATACAAAATTTGCCCAAAGTCACAATATAAATCTAATCATAAGACCTTCTCCACGCCTTGTAATTATAGAATGATGGTCATCTTGTTATTGATAATTAGAGAGAGAAAGAGTCATTAAAGATGACACATGATTGATGATGTTGTCGTTGGGGATGAAGCAGGGGTTGAGCCGCTGCTCTCGATCAAGACCCGCTGCCCATGCCCATCTTCTTCTTCTTCCTCTCGAGGATCAAACAAAACAAAGAGATCGTGCGTTCTTTCACTCCCTCCCTCTCTCTCTCTAAGACGTTGGCGCGTGTTTGTGTTTCACGCGCGCAAGAACCAGGTGCTGGCCGGCCATTTTAATTTTTGGAGGGAACGAGAGAGCTGGAGCCGCAACAATGTGAAATGAATGTGAGTTTTATGCACACTTAGAACCAGGAGGCTCTATCATGTCTGGAATATATAATCAATAGCTTAAATAATCAATAGCTTTCTACAAGAACCATTTCTACAAGAAAAAAAAAGGAGATTATGCAATATAGTAATGTTACCATTTCTACAAGAAAAAAAAAATCAACTTAAATAATCAATAGCTTACATAACTTGTTGATAACAGAACCTCTAAATACCACTAATATAAAATGAATGGAAGCTCTAATGTATACCGGATTTAGATGATGGCATGAAGTCCATTGATCATAGCCTAATAGTATCAACCCAGTCAATTGTAGTTTGACAATGGCGAATCCATGATGGGGCCCAAGTACATCTTCATAGTTCCAATCAGCGGACCATCAACTAGCCCCTTTATCACCAAATGAAGAAACATCTGGCATATTAAAGTCACTCTACCGAAGCCATGGGACAAAATTAAGGCATTATAAGAAAATCTTAAATATCAATGATGATGGCAAGATCCTATTGGACTTTATAAGATATATCTTCTTCATCAGCACTTCAACAATGCTTCAGTTCTAGTAGAGCTCTACAACATTTCATCATACATGCAAAACGAAAGGTTAGAACAGTTAATGCAATGGTCTTTTTAGCTATCATCAGTCATCAGCAAATATCCATAGCATGCCCTTCTTTTCCTACTCAAAGGTATAACATCATATAATATCTCCTTGTATTACAATGCATGTGGTTCTTGTTGGCTTCTGGCACATACTAATTTTACAGAAAATGTAAGGCTCAGGCCAGGGGTTTCCAAACTCAGTTTTCCATTGCAACTCACTAAAAGATCTAAATCATTACAACTTGTTCCACTGGGTCCCATTCAAGCCTTTCTTTTCTTTTCTAAAGACACAAGGTTCATATTGTAGATGTGACAGAGAATTCCACGTAAAAGGTGTGATCATCATGGGTAATAATAGTTATTTACAGAGTACAAAATGGATAAAGCAAAAATGGAAAATGATGATCTTGGATATAGCAACATGGTGAGCACAATCTAATCTAATATTATCCAACTAATCCTAACAAACAAAGCCATAAAAAAAAAACCTTATCATATATCTTATATTATTGTAAGATAAGATCATTCATTATTATCCTACACAACACTACTCAAACTAAAGATGGTATGAGTCTTGAGTTTGCATAGTACAACAGAATACAATGGTTCAACTGTGATTGGTTGCTGATGCATATGGAAGATTACAGAAGAGCAAAAGGTTACATAGAAGATGATTCCATCTAACTGAGAATATCGACATAGCATTTTTCTAGATCAGGTAGAAACCAATGCGATTCCAACTACACTCAACAATCCAGAAAACAATTATTCAAATTCCCAATGTCCAATCAAGTATATAAACTGAATTTCAACCAAACAAGCAGAAGAAGAACTCAAGTTCCACAACAACAGAAAAATAAACTAATTCAAGAACCAAGAATCAACTGACAGATTGAGATAGATAGATATATATATATATATGTTTACAATTAGAACAATAATACAACCGACACTTACCAAAGAATCAATCTCACCATGTCCCTACTCTTCGGCCACGGAACGGGAAACCAATACCCAATCGGGAGAGGAACCAAGCATCTAAGACTCGGATTCGGGCAATGCCACTCCCGATGCTCCATTCTCTTCCGAGATTTAAGCTCCTTGATCGCCCTCCAATTATCCAAGCAAGGAATGTAATCAACGGCTCCAGCGAACTTGCAAAACTTCCAATCGATCAGATCCGTGGGAGCTGGGATCGAATCATCTCTCCGATCTTGATTCTTGATCTCATCTGTAACAGATGGAGCAGAAGATTTAGGAATTCTTGAGGAGATTTGCTGAGATCTTTCCAGATCTGAGAGGGAGAGGGAAGAGAATCGATTGGCGAAGACGAGGATAGAGCCGCAGAGAAGAAGAACGAAGAGAGCCAAGAGGAATGGGTACTTTCTCTTCGAAATTAGGGTTTCGAAAGATGATGCCATTTCCTTTCTTTCTCGAGCTGCAAGAAGAAGAAGAAGATAAAAAATGGCGGGTAGAGTAGAGAGGGAGAGGGAAAGAGAGAGCTGGGAGTGGAGGGGGAAAGGGAAATAGAGGGAAGCGAGTGGAGAGGGAGAGGGAGAGGGAAAGAGAGAGTAAGGAGAGCAAGAGCAACGGAGGAAGAGAGAATGGGTGGGAGAGGTTCAATTTTGGGGAAGAACGGGAGAACCAAATCAATTCAGGTATAAGGTCTATGATGACATGACGATTTCGTTCGCACAACAAGGGGTAAAAGCGTCCAAAAACGCTGTACGAACACCAAAATGGATATATCGATGTATTTTTGTTTAAAATGGGCGTAAACATGTCTAGCACCATTTATTTCGTAAAATTCCCAAAAATCAATAGTGCTTTTCTATACTGTACTTTACAAAATTTCTTGTAACATTGGGTAAAAAAGTCAAAATCCAAAATTATTTCGATTCAATCCTCATAAAGATATTTCCATTTAAACAGTTTCTCTCTCCTCCGTAACAAAAGTGACACAAATTATGTATGCCATGTGTTCCCGATCTACGGTCAGGTTGTGCCCACGTGTTACATACGTCTCCTGACCAACGTCGGGTAGACATCAGAAGATTAGATTCTAATGTCAAATCGATCAAAGTGAAATGCGCCCTCCGACCAAGCGACCAACATGCACTTAACAAGACATGTTGTGGGTTTCACTCAGAAGGGAAAAACAAGACATGTTTGTTAAAGTTGAAAGGCATTGCTCCGACCCCCACCCAAATGGGAGGCATGGGTTTGAGAATGTGGATGGAATGGAAAACAAGCTTACTTTGGGCCCGTTTGGTTGCTGCGCTTTAGTTGGACTCATGAGCTATTGAATTTCCACCCAATCAGTCAATTAAGGACAACTGCACATTTAAAGCTATCATTCAATAACATCTTTTCTTAATTTTTTAAAATATCCAAATTACCCTATATTGAAATAATATCATCACTCATTTCCTTCACTGGCATTCTCGCGATGACCAAAGATGACAATTGTCCCCACGGCGATCGGCTATATGTAGTGGCTGCCGGAACCATGTCATGACTTCAAATGAAGGTTAGTTTGGGTATTTTAAAAAGAATTATGGAAAAAAGTAGTCAGAAAACACCATTAAATAACTAAATGTCCTTAATTGAAGCGTTACTGGAAAACTTAGGGACTAGTTTAAAAAGTTTTGAAACTCGTGACCTTTTTTAAAATAAGATAAAAACATAAAGCCTTATTTGAAACTTTCCCATAAATAAATGAATTTATGTCACCATTTGGCACAGAAACCAAAAATGGTAGAAGGCACATTTTATACGCTCTTGAAGGACTTGCCAACTGATCTAAAGATAAGTCCTTCCTGTTGCAAGTGGGCTGGTGAGCTTGGCTGGGCTGGACCGAGTATGGGCTATTTTAGGCTGTGGCTGGACCATGCCTAAATTTCAAGTATGGCTCATCGTGTTCCCAAGAGAAGTAAGAAATCCGCAGTTCTTATTAGTTAAGTAGTTTTTTGAGCAAGTCTTCAAAAGAAATAAGTAAATCGCAGTTCTAAAACTGCATCTTTCATCAATGCAACTAATGAGACTTATGTCTCTAGAAGGGGTTTTCTTCTCCTCCGCACAGTACTTGTGGGGGATTTTGGTCATTCTTGTCTTAGTTTGGTTGTTATATATCATTTAAATTCAGAGTCATTGATTATTTATTCCTAGATTCCATATTTATATAACTATACTCTTTTGAACATTGTAATCTGGAACGCATGTACTGTAGTTGCATGATGTTGTATATATCTATACATCATAAAACATAAATACCCTGACGGTTATAGGCATGTGATGGTTGTAAATATTATAATCATATAAGTTCACATTACAATTATGTGAGTTAGTGCATGTTTGGGAGGCCAAACTTTTCCCTCTATTTCTCTATTTCTCTAAAATGGATAGAGGTTTAAAAAAATAGAGTGTTTGGCACCACTTTTCAGCCTCTACATATTTTAGAGAAGCAGAGGCAATGGCTCTACTTTCCACAGACCCCTTGATGAAGTAGTTGAGAAATAGAGGGAAAAAAGAAGAGGCGGAGCTACATTGTTCATGCATAATCACGCCTAGTCCGGATTTTTCAATTTTTCTCCAAATTTGAGAGGCCCAGTCAAGATCCAAACCATTGAAAATATTCACAAGGTCAAACACAGCGATGTAACCAAATTTCAACCGTTGAATCATTACCAATCTCGAGACATGTTCCACAAATCGTGAGCCATTAGATATAATTTGTTATGATATATGGGCCCCAACACAAGATCAAAACCGTTGGATATGTTTGGGAGGCTTAGAACGTCTACGTGGTTAATTTTGATCACACAATACTTTGCGAATCTCGAGATATGTGCAAAACAAAAATAATCATTGATGTATTATGTTCAATATTGTATTTGTCCATGAGCAGTAAATTGTTTCAATTTTTTATTATTATTTAGATGCGTGTAAAATAAGATCTAAACTGTTATGTTCTCAACATCAAACATGACCATGAGACCAAATTTCACCCGTTAAATCATCACCAATCTCTAGATATGTGCAAAAAACGTGAGCCATTAGGTATAATTTCATGGATTATGTGGGTCTCAAATACAAGATCCAAACCGTGAGATCTCTTTGGAAGGCTAAGCACGTTTATATGGTCAATTTTCATGGCCTAATACCTTGTGAATTTCAAGAAATATGTGAAAAAACTCTCAACCAATGATATAAAAATGTCTTTCTAGCATAGACTCTTGCATTACCAAACACCTCTTTTTTTTTTTTTTTTAGCCTCTTTTTTCTATTTCTCTTTTTTATATGGGTCTATATTGAATGGTCTTTAAGAAGTAGACTAGTGGTCCCAAACATGACCTTAATATTAATTATATTATATAAATGTCTTTGACCTCGTATATAATGAAATGGCTGTTATATAAATGCAATTATGTAATGGGATGTTATGGACCAAATCAATACGCCAATAGTCTGATGAGGACTGATGGAACACGTAAAATCAAGTCTTATAACTATTTAGTACCTTTTTGAGGCAACTTTCACTTTGGCGGTAGGTAGACCTGAAACATGGAGGTAGCTCTGGTACCAAATGTTATATATCTAACCAATACGTTGAAAGCCCTATAACTGATGAAATACGTCGATCAAGTCTTATAACTATTTAGGTCCATAACATGGGAAGTCTCTATCATTTGAAACCCCCTAACTTTTTATAATGCATATATCTGCAATGTCTTCGGGAAGCATTGACCGCTAGATAGAAGGAGGGCTCGAAAAATCAAATTGGTTGGGCATTGCTAATCATATGTGAGTTTATGGTAAATTGATTAATATATGAGACTAGATTTATGGAGAATTTATTAGACATCAACAAGAGAGATGATTGAAACTTGAAACTACGGTGCAGTTAAGAGAATGAAGGATGCAATCTGGTCCAATGGCTTGGATCTTAGACTAGGGTCGTCTATACAATTATTTGTGGCAATCATGTGACTGAAAGACTTTTAAGGACCGGATGAACTCGAGATTACCAAGAGATGTTGGATATTTTCTAAAAACTCGTAATTAAAAAGTAAACCTCATGAGGCACTTGCATGTGTCTTTTTAAATATTTTAAATTTAATGTTTTTTCAGAAATATTTTTGTCTTTTCAGTGAGATGTGTCTTTTGGGCCCATTTGAGTGGATGTGACCCAAATCTAAAGTGATTTTCAAGTTTTTATAGAACATTAAAATAAGTAGAATGTAGTACTTTCATAAGCACATTATCTAAGCATCTTCTTTGCTTTTATTTTTACTTTGATTTTAAGGGTAATGCAGACTTTGAATTAGAGTTGGATATTGTATCTTGGGGACAAAATTTCATCAAAACCACCCGTACGTGCGAGATTGTTGTCTTTAAGAAAGCATCTTAATTAGGGTGCTTTGTCCATTTATTGTTGCTTTCTTATTCAATTTCTCACATTGATTATTCCTTTTTTTTTTAATTCTATTTTTTAATTTATTTTTTCGATTGCACATTCTTTATAAGTAATTTCTCCAACAAAAGAAATAGTTATTTCTCCCTTTAATTGGGCAGAAGAACCGTAAATATGCAAAAGATATTTAGGGACTTGAGGAAAAAAATGCCTTGTCAGGTTCATCTAGATGGAACGACCTTTTTCCATTACAAGCAATGGAAGTCTTGTGGAGAAATACTTTGGCTTGTTATTAATATTGATTGTATAATTAGTAGAGCTACGTGAGTCTTTTCTCTAAATGTTAGGCTTAGAAGATGTTATATAAATATATGTCCTTTGGTGTCGGGATCGAGCCCTACGCTGCTCCTTATATCCTTCATCGCTCACATCGTATTCCTTTACTCTCACCTCTTTTTATAATACTTTGTTGGAGCTCATTTGACTATAAATTTTAATAAATTTAATTTCTATATATTCTACGCAAACAAAGAGCCCTTTGAATGCTTTTAGTTCACTAGAGTTTGGGTAGAGGGAGAGTTTTCATGGATTTCAGCAACAGACAGGAGACAAAATCACAAATACAGCTTTTTCAATCTGTGGTGCCATGTAGAGGACTATGAACATTGGCCTGGTCAGAGAGTATGCTAAAAAATTCTCTTGGAACCTATTCTCACCTGACCCTTGGAAGATTTAAATCAAAATGAAACAAACACATCAGCTAAAGTATTCTTCCAGCTTGGTTGGTCAGTGTATTAGACGAGGGAAAAAAAAAAAAAAAGGCAGAGCGACCTTGCGAGAGGTGTGGTCTGAGCATTCAATATGACACACATATAGACATATAGGATTGGGGTACCTTTGATCAGTTGCTTGGCGTGTACTTTACTAAAGCATTATGGTATTCTTTGCATTTACATTCATTCTACCTTGTACTTCTCATAAGACAAAGAAAAATGCTCATACAGAGTATGACAATCCATACACATTCACTAGATAACTGTACACATGACATTAATGCATGTCAATCTAAGCCATCTAGATTGTATGCCACTCTGTGGAAGGAACACGCCCAAAATCAATATTCAAAATAGTTCCTCACAAATGCAGTTCTAAATATACATAACTAATCAAAATTGGATTTGGCGTAGTGTCGAAATAAAACAGAGGATTGCTTCGAATGAGGAGGCAATTATTCCCACCAGGGAGAGATCCGTCATATAGATAAAGAGTGACATTACCCCATCTGTTAGTCTTGCTGTTTATGAATTACGGGCGATGCTATTGTCTCTGGAGTCCGATGGGTGGGCCATGGCCCGCTGAAGAAGATGGACGGCTGAAATTGGTAGGCTATTTGCCTTTTTTTTTTTTTTTTGTAGGGTTTTCGAGAGCGGCTGGGAATGGGAAAGTGGGGACGGATCGCACGGCCAGGATTTCACTACCGCACTCTTAAGAAAGATTGTGAGAGATCACATATTCTCGGAAAAACCCCATCTGGATTCATTCTGTTAAAACTCTGTCTCTCTTTCTTTGACAGATGACATAAACCCAGATTTTATTGCCCTCATATGTTCCCCCTTGTACATAATTCTATAACTATTGGCCTGATATCAAGATAAACCCTTTTCTAAAGTTCAAAAGAAGGAAAGCCATTGGAACCAAAACCAGGAGAGCCAATCCAGAAAGTCCACACGCAGATTGAAATCCATATCACTAGAGAAACAAACCAGGACAACCTTTTTCTATATTTTAGTAAAACGAGCAAAAGTTCTTTTTGATCTGTAGTAGTACAAGCAGAGATGGAACTGGAAGGCCTTACAAACAT